>OAMR01000738.1:440787-451644 GCA_900205405.1 Echinochloa crus-galli
TTTTTCTCCTTGACATGGTATTCTTGCTTGGGAGGAACTTGAAATCTTGATCCAGACCGAAACCGGTCTGACCGGTTTGAAACCGGTCTGACTGCTTTTGGAGCGGACGCCGGACCTGATTGGTATGGGCCCAATCGGTCATGTACTGAAGTCCTGGGACCTTCCCTCATGTAATCCTGAGGTGGTTGTGGCATAGGAAAGCATTGCATCCACATTCCTTGTTCCCATGATGGATATGGAGAATTTGACGCGGGAGGTGCCCATGGCATTATAGCATACATCTTCTGTGGTGGATAAACAGTAACAACATCACCACAGCGCCTATTGTTCTCTGCATAACCATCTCCACGCATTGGTGATCTTGGTCTCTTTTTTACCGGCCGATCGACTTGAGCGGCCTTTGTGTACTTGTTCAAGAGCTGATTAACTGTACCTCTGACTTTAGGCTCATTAACTTTCCAAGTACCCACTTCCGGGCGTATAGGCTTGAAAGTTCTAGGTCGGTCCAGGAGCAAACCGGTCTGACCGGTTTCGCCTGATTAGCGGACCGATTCTCTGTTGATGAACTTTCTTGCCCCCCGGGCCTTGATGTGTTAATTGTAATTTTCAGAGATTCTTTACCATACAGAGTCTTTTCAAGCATCACTTTTCTGACTGGAATTTGATCATCAACTTTTTCCGGCCTTGACTCCCCAACTATCACATTTTTTCCTTTAGCTCCTTCGGCTTGTTCCGGCCGAATCAGCACTTTGGTATTCAAATCAAGGGTATGAACAGGGAAGGGAGTCTTGTCAACTTGCATCTCAGCTAGTACCAATCGACCTTCATTAATAGCCGATTGTACCTGTCGCCGAAAAGCATTGCAATCATTAGTAGCATGCGAAAAAGAATTATGCCACTTACAATATGCATGATTTTTCAATCGATCGGCTGGTGGAATTGCATGAGAGAGTTTAATGAAACCATTCTTAAGCAATTCATCAAAAACACGATCACACTTGGCAACATCAAAAGCAAATTTAATCTCTTCTCGCCGATTTTTCTGAACCGGCTTCAACGAAGGACAAGAACAAGGCTTAGCTTTTGATGGCCAAACAAATTCAGCAGCATAAACTTCATTATCATCATCATCCGAACTATCAGAATCATTATCAAGCATATGAACATTAGAACGATGAGGTTTAGCATTTTCCTTAACATGTTTTAACTTTAATTCAAGACTCATGACCTTCATTTGCAAGTGATTAATAGAAAGAAAATCAAAACCTTCTAATTTCTCTTTCAAATAAGATCGCAAGCCCACAAAAGCTAAATCTGCTAAATCTTTTCAGAAATTGACAAATTAAAACATCTATTCTTTGTATCCCTAAATCTTCTAAAATAATCTATAACCGATTCCTCTCTGCTTTGCTTAATAGATGTTAAATCAGTTAATTTAGTTTCATTTTCTCCGCTAAAGAAGTGCTCATGAAATTTACGCTCCAATTGAGACCAACTTTGAATAGAATTAGGAGCAAGCGAAGAAAACCAAGAGAAAGCAGTTCCAGTCAAAGTTAATGAAAACAAACGAACACGCAATGGCTCATAAAAGGCTGCTTCTCCTAGCTGCAAAATATATTGACTAACATGCTCCCAAGTGGTACGATTATCTTCACCATTGAATTTAACAAACTCAGGAACACGCCAACCATTAGGATATGTAACTAGATCAAATTCAAAAGGATATGGTTTTTGATATAAACGTGATTAATAGTCGATTGTACCTGTCGTCGGAAAGCATTGCAATCATTAGTAGCATGTGAAAAAGAATTATGCCACTTACAATAAGCATGATTTTTCAATTGATCGGCTGGTGGAACTGCATGAGAAAGTTTAATGAAACCATTCTTAAGCAATTCATCAAAAACACGATCACACTTGGCAACATCAAAAGTAAATTTAATATCTTCTCGTCGATTTTTCTAAACCGGCTTTAACGAAGGACAAGAACAAGGCTTAGCTTTTGATGGCCAAACAAATTTAGCAGCATAAACTTCATTATCCTCATCACCCGAGCTATCAGAATCATTATCAAGCAAATGAACATTGGAACGATGAGGCTTAGCATTTTCTTTCAGCAATTAGGCTTGGAAAAGTGTTTAGGGTTTGAAGATAAAAAGTAAGGAACAATTGTGTTTGATTCAATTGGAATAATTCTCAATCGGCCTTAGCCTTCATATATATAGGCCGGGGAAGTCGTACCCCTTCCAATTCGGTTACAATATGGGATAAAACTCGGAATCCTAATCCTACCCGAATTACAACTCCAAACCGGTCTGACCGGTTCGGCAAACCGGTCAGACCGGTTTCCCTAGGCTGCTGCCAATTTTGACTATCAACACTAAGGAATTTGATTTTCTAAACCTGCTCTTGGGGCTTGGGACAATCAGACGGAAAGCAAAGAGAGATCCTCATCACTCCGTGGTTTCCAAGATGTCCTAATGAGAGGTGCCAACGGGGAGATGAGAAGGGTGACTGGGGACTGTGGACCGATAGATGAAGCGACCGAGATTGCGTGTTAGTTGCATGCTGCTTTGCTGCGCCTGCAGGAGAGCCTACAATGTGGGTGCTGGTGGGTATATACAGAATGGATATGATCAACAGTTAGGCTGGACCACCAAGGTCAGATCAAATTTTCACTAATTTTATTATTTGTTTTCTCATTTATTTAGTTTTTATGTTTTGTTGAGCATTTCAGAACACAAATATGTATTTTTTCCATCAATTCTATTACAACAATACCATAACTTCAGGGTACCCACAAAGTTCAAATAACAAATTGAAAGAGTTGAAGATAACATAAGATATACAGCAAATGAATATAAAATATATAATAGCATCGGATCAATTCGCTACAGCTATGATATCTAGATATAGGATCCAATACCCATTGATGTCACTCAAGAGTCCAACATGGCAAGCTTCACTTAGAGAAGGTGCCTAGTCTGTGGAGATTGGTTGCCGCACTGTTGGATTCTTCTCCTGATGCAAACTTGACACATGATGCTTTGCTAAGTCCAATCTTTTGATCCCCTCATCCTCTTCGATTAATACGATCATATTTATTCACTAGACAATACTGCTATATCTATATAGCAATGTATCAGGTGCTAAATTGACATCTTGCTTGCACAGCAACTCCACTGCCAATTGTATACAGTGTGAATACAACAAAAGTTAGTCATTGTCAACTATTGGTACATCACTACTAAAGAATCATCAATTACTGTCGGTTAGTAACTGTTTGTGCGGTTGGTTTCTAAACCGATTGTAGCACATCTTCATTACAAATATTGATTATATAGGCAGGCGAGAAGCACTGCCAGTATAATCGAATTTGGAGGGTATATGCTCCTTTTCAGGAACCGAAAGTACAAGTGGATTTCTACTTTATGTTGTAAGTTGGCACCAAGAGTGAAAATTCATTTTCTACCATCAGTTTGCAATATAACCTGACTTAGTACAAATGTGTTTGTATTATCAATTAGTACTATTTGCTATCTGATTATATGAAATGCTAGCAATATTTCCATGCAGGAAATTCCAATGCTGGCGCATATAATTTTATGAACTGTTTTCGCATCCTTATATTTAGAATGGCTTTGTGGATATCAATTAAACATTCTAACTTTTTCACAAACATTGACATTGGTTTTTGTTGTGACATTACTTTTTAGTTTTATTTTTTGAAAAGCTTCGTCCAGACTCTTCATCTAAAAAAGCTTCAACCACACTATTCATATTCTAGCATGCATTATTTTTCAACACAAACAACTTAACAAGAGGCGACACAGACATTTTTGACATCAAGGCGACAGTCATTTTTGACATCAAGGCCAATTTTTGGTCAAGGCCGGATTTTCCATTATCTAAAAAAATTAATTAGTTACATAAATTGATTATTCATTAATGTGTTTCACAACAGGAATAACACTAGTAAAATACACACATTCATCCATATAGATTAGTACCAGGCAGTAAAGACCCAATATTAAAGGTGTCATTGAGCCATTTTAGTATTGGGTCTACATTTGAAAGCCCTCGGAGCCATTTTAGTACCGGGCCAAGCACTACAGTATTAAAAATCATATTTTAGTACAGATCGGTGTCTTGACCCGATATTAAAATGATGTGACCATGTAACACCCTAAAATTCCATCACAAATAAATCATAGCAACATGGTTAGATTTAATTTTCTAAGGACATAATTAAAATTTTCAATTAATTTGCGCCTCCAACTATTTAAACATCATTTAAATAATTTGTAAGTTGGCACCAAGAGTGAAAATTCATTTTCTACCATCAGTTTGCAATATAACCTGACTTAGTACAAATGTGTTTGTATTATCAATTAGTACTATTTGCTATCTGATTATATGAAATGCTAGCAATATTTCCATGCAGGAAATTCCAATGCTGGCGCATATAATTTTATGAACTGTTTTCGCATCCTTATATTTAGAATGGCTTTGTGGATATCAATTAAACATTCTAACTTTTTCACAAACATTGACATTGGTTTTTGTTGTGACATTACTTTTTAGTTTTATTTTTTGAAAAGCTTCGTCCAGACTCTTCATCTAAAAAAGCTTCAACCACACTATTCATATTCTAGCATGCATTATTTTTCAACACAAACAACTTAACAAGAGGCGACACAGACATTTTTGACATCAAGGCGACAGTCATTTTTGACATCAAGGCCAATTTTTGGTCAAGGCCGGATTTTCCATTATCTAAAAAAATTAATTAGTTACATAAATTGATTATTCATTAATGTGTTTCACAACAGGAATAACACTAGTAAAATACACACATTCATCCATATAGATTAGTACCAGGCAGTAAAGACCCAATATTAAAGGTGTCATTGAGCCATTTTAGTATTGGGTCTACATTTGAAAGCCCTCGGAGCCATTTTAGTACCGGGCCAAGCACTACAGTATTAAAAATCATATTTTAGTACAGATCGGTGTCTTGACCCGATATTAAAATGATGTGACCATGTAACACCCTAAAATTCCATCACAAATAAATCATAGCAACATGGTTAGATTTAATTTTCTAAGGACATAATTAAAATTTTCAATTAATTTGAGCCTAAAAATATTTAAACGTCATTTAAATAATTTTGGAGCAATAAGTGTTTGTGCATCATATTTGGTTTGCATGTCTTTTGTTTCTTTTATGTGGGAATTTCAAAATCATGAAAAAGTCCGGAAACCATCCCTAAACTCTCTCTCTATCCCTCTTTCTCTCCCTCAGCCCAGCCCGCTCACCCCCTTTCTTTCTTTTCCCTCTCATCGGCCCACCTCCTTCTTTTGGCCCATCTGCGGCCGAACTCCTTCCCCCTCCCTCTCTACCGCTGACGGGCGGGGCCCACACGTCAGGGCCTTCCCCAACCTCCGGCCATGCCTCCCCAGCCATGCCGCTCGAGGTCCTGACGCCGTTCCCTCTCCCTCACCCTTTCCCTCTCCCCTCCTCCGAGCAGCCTTAATTGCTTAGTGGAGCACTCTCGCTTCCACTCCCTCGCCCTTCTCGCTCTCTCTTTCGCTCGCTAGCCCTCCCATCTGCCTCGCCAGAGCTCGCCGCCGCCGCTCATCGTCGCTAGCCTCCGCCGCCGTGCGATGGCCAACCAGAACCCCCTAGACCTGTTCGCCTCGCCTCCCTGATGCCGTAGGGCCCAACCCCGTCCCAAACCGAGGTCCATAACCCCTGTTAGGCCTCGCTCCGGCGAGCCTCCGCCACGCAGCGTGGCGGCGCCGCCGTCCCCTGTGTCTCCGGCGGCAACCCCCTCGCCCAATCCAATCAGAGCCGCTAGATCAAGATCCAACGGCCCTCAGCACCCCGAGCCTCTGGTCAAACAACCCCATACCGGTCAGGCTGGCCGTTTTGCAAAAGAGCCCCTGCCTTTCTCTGTAATCAACCCGCCGTCCTGTCTAGTTCAAAAATAATTAGACTTAGGTCCTAAATTTTATGGAAAACCCCCTGAGCTTCTCTGTTTTTGTTCCCAAAGCCCAGCCCTCTCCTTTTTGCATATAAACCCCTCTGTTTTAATATAAAATTATGTTTTAGCCCCTGGAAAGTTCAAAACTCTGCCAAAAACCTTGTTTCCACCATATCTTTTCCGTCTTAGCTCTGTTTTTAGCGTTTTTGGTGTCCTCGCGATCGTCTTTCCGAGCTTGTTAGTTTTAGAGGCTTGTTGTAGTCTGTTAGTAATGTTTGATGTACTGTTTTTCTTATTGTATGTTTTAATGCTTCATCGTAGATCTCGTGCCTGTTGCGACTGAGCCGCCCGTTGAAGCTGATCAAGGACAATATTTTGAAGAAGAAGAGGATTTCTTTGTAGAACAAGGCAAGTGGCCCTCCCCGCATACTCTTTTTGTCCTATATAATTGCATGACAACTAAAATTTACTTTTATTGCATTAATTTATTTTTCAAAAAAACTTGATTATTGATCATATTCTGCAACGAAATTGATTGAACTTGGTGTTGCAGGACAACTGGCCCTCGGTGCTGTTCGCCATGGCCGGAGGCGTGGTACTCAGCGTTGGGAACCTGTCGACGCAGTATGCTTGGGCCTACGTGGGGCTCTCGGTGACGGAGGTCATCAGCTGCAGCATGGTGGTGGTCATAGGTACGTGACATCTATCAGTATGGTATATCACTCCTCTGTAACATAATATTTGTATATTCTTTGATGGTCACGGGCTTTATTTGGGGATCAGTTTTGCTACAAATTGTTCGTAGTAGTTGTATCTCTCTAGTCTGTAACTATGCGGGTCGTTGGTCTTTTGCATACCTTTGTAAAGGCTTCGTAGTGGATCCCTAGCCACTCACCTCGGAAGTGTTTAAGGGTTTGGCCAACCCGGGCAACATGGGGAACACGAGCTGTGGTGAAAGTGTACAACCTCTGCAGAGTGAAAACTGATCGATCAGTCGTGCTCACGGTCAAGAGCGACTTGGACCCTCACATGATAATTGAACTTAAAGATGGAATTTAAATCATGGTTTTACTCATGGTTTTTGGAATAAGATGCTTTCTAAATGCTTAAGTGGGTTGGTATAAATTTTACATCTAGTAAATAGGAAATTGCTAATAAAACTTGACCAACTTTAAAAAGCTCACCACTTTGAACCTTAGCCTATTCTTGATAGCCTTGCATCTTCACCCCGCTTGCTGAGTACCTAGTTAGGTGTACTCACGCTTGCTTAGGCTGATTCAGAGAAGAACAATGGTGAAGAGTACTACAGCGACTATGACGAGTTCTGAGGCTTGCGTTTCCCCCAGTCAAGTTGAGGATGAAGACGCTACGCCTAGCTATCGTGTGTTCTTCGATAAAGACCTTCGTGTCTCCCGAGAGTGTAATAAAGAATATTGTAATAAGTTATTAATCCTCTTGTACGTTTGAATACTATGCTATGATATTACACTCTTTTGTCTATCGTATGTGTGTAAACATGATCTTGGCGCACATATGAGATGCACTTGGTTTCTCTTCGAAAATCAGGTGTGACAAAGTGGTATCAGGGCAGTATTGACTGTAGGACGCAGCCTTAAGTTAGAATTGGTCGCTAATTAAGGATTCAAGATCTAGAAAGCCATGTCATCTTTCAAAATTTCCTTATTTACGCATAAAAATCTAATTTATTTTTGTTCTTTGTTAAAAATCTCATCATCTTGTTTTATTCTATACTGAGTTCAGCTTTTGTCTTATCAGATGGTCAGGGAATATCAGACTGCACGCATGCGCACTGGAGGCCTTCACCCAGCTGGACCATTTGTTCTCCGAAACCAGGCAGAGGCACCAGCTCAGGAAGCTCTAGTGGAGGTACAGCCTGAGGCACAGGCAGAGCCACAGGTGGAGCCAGAGGCAAAGCCAGAGAATGAAGAGGACGAATACCTTAAGGAGCCACCCCAGTTGTTCGATGGCGCTCCTCTGGAGGTTGATGCTGATGGAGACATAGTGATTCCACCAGTGTTGGCGGTCGTTACAGACCGATTTCCGACCCCCAACCGAGTATAAAACAAACACAATGGAGACACACACCATAGCTATAGGGCTTATCACTGACTATTTCCACGAGTTTTGGTGATTTTCCATTGTGCAGGTACAAAATGGAGAAATACGTGCTATAGGGATCGGAAATGACCGTTTCAGCCGAACGACACGATTCGGCCGGTTACCCCCCTTAGCCGTACAGGCCAGCGGGAGCCGTCCACGTCAACCAAACGACAACACACGACACGTGGACGACCGCCAACACATCCCGGAGCACCGACATGTCATCCTGGGCCGAATCAACTCAAACCCAAGCACCAGAACCCAGCCCAGGAGGTCCAAAGAGGCGGTGCACGGGGGGCGTTCTGGGCTGAAAGCCCAGTTCGGCCGAACCCACCAGTTCGGCCGAACCGCCCCCAATGCACCAACCCCCTCCAGGAGTGCATCCATGCCGTCCAGAGCCAAGGTGGTGGATCCAGTGGTTCGGCCGAACCGACCTGTTCGGCCGAACCCGGTCTCTTCGCCCGAATCAACAGGGAATATCCCCTGGATCCCTTGGCGGTTACTCCACTCCAAACCACCTTAGGACACCTATATAAGCAGTGGCATACACCTTGTATCAAACACAACACAAGAGAAGAAGAAGAGTAGGCGTCGCTAGGTTCTGCCACTCAGTAGAAATAGGGAGAGAGGAGAGGTGAGCGTCCCGGAGAGGAGCCGGAGTGTCGGCCCCTCTTCCCGCTGTACCTCTACGGATGCGGCTCTGCTTCGAGTGACATCCGGGTCATGTCTGGTAACTCTTGTATCTCTCAGATGTACAAGTGGACACTTCTTTATATAAAAAATAGCTCTAGTTGTATTAATAGGCTAAACATGAGCTAATCCTAGGCTAATTAGGACCAATGGATTCTACACATCAATTAGCCCTTTTCCCTGCAGTTAGTTCTGCAATTAGCCGATGTTTAGTCATTCTAATACATAGGGCAAAATTTTAGTTCAGAGGATCCAAACAAGCCCTCAATGATTGTGTTTCTTTTGCCAAATTAAATGATGAACAGTAATTTGTAATGCTGCAGACTACATTACACCTAGATGAAATGTCTAAACAACGTAATTATGCAAGATATGTGACGGGAACCATAATCAGGGGTCCCTCAACTATCAGGTAATCACCCTAAAAAAGCGCAAAGAAGGCTGCCTCCAGGAACCCAAGGAGTGCAACAAGCTTTCTGGCACCGTTGCCGGGGAATGGTAGCTGTTCTGATTCCGAACCCAAGTTGTCCGTGTATCCCACCACCATCCACCATCCAGATTCCACCCTCACCTTACGCCAACACTCGGCTCCAAAGGACGCTTGTTTGGAGCCACCACCATCATCACATCCCATATCCACACCCGGCTATGAGCTACGTCCCGGCTTCATAGCCATGGTTCGTGAGCAATCGTTCTCAGGAACGAAGGCCGACAGTCCATACGCGCATTTGCGCGAGTTTGAGCAACTCTGCTCGTGCCTGACCATTGCGGGCATGACACAAGAGACACTCAAATGGAAGCTATTCCCGTTCTCATTAACGGGGGGAGCGAAGAAATGGTACTCTCTGGCTGTCGGTACTATGGAAGGGAGTTGGGAAACTCTCAGAGAGAAATTCTGCCTAAATTTCTTCCCAATTTCCAAGGTAGCCAGCCTCCGAATCGAAGTTCTTACCTTTAAGCAATTAGAGGGAGAGTCATTAGGAGCTGCTTGGGCTCGTTTCATGCAAATCTTGGCATCCGGACCGGACCTAAGCCTACCAGAACTTGTTGGTTTACAACACTTCAGCCTTGGCCTCTGTCCCGTAGCCGCAACGTTCTTGGACTCTGCTTCAAAAGGGTCATTTTTTCATTTGACACCTAGTGAAGCGAGGATAGTCCTGGAGCGCATCCTGGACGACACTTCCTACACTGGAGTCTATGACGAACTCCCTGATGAATAAGAGAAGCACCCTAAACCTGAAGAGCCTGTACACCGACGATCCAAATCTATCAGCCCTTCCATTCCATCAGAACCCGACGCTCAATTCGAACCACAACCTTACTCTAGCCTGGACTACTATCCTCCACTCTACACCACTCCCTACGATTTTGACGATGGTCTATTCGATGACATCGACTGTGCCATACGTTTCCCACGGGGACAATGTGTAGAGCAAAAGGATCCACCACCCAACAAGGAAGCACTAGAATATCAAAGAGAGTTCTTAGGCCGTCTCTCTGCCATCAAGAGTCGAGAATGGCTAGACGAGGCCGAAGCCTCGACCGAGGTTGTCAAAATGCCCAAAAGGATCAGAAGCATACTCTATGAAGTTATGGGCAATGACAGAGAAATCGGGTACGACCCAAGCCTCGGAATCAACATAATCTCTAGCTCTTTGGTGCGAGCGCAACTCCCCGATGAACCATGGTCATCATCTCAGAAACATCTAAGGTTCATATCGGGAAGGGTCCTCGACTGTTTAGGGATCTTGCGGGTCATACCCGTTAAGATTAACGACCCTGAACTTTTCCTAGATTTCCATATCTTTGACCTACCCAACGATTCCACACATTCCATCTTTATTGGTAGGCCAATCATGAAAATCCTAGAAAATTCACCAATAATCCAGCTAGAGCTTAGGATCGGAGAAGAACTCGTCCCAGTCTCCTGGATCCCTTGGCGGTTACTCCACTCCAAACCGCCTTAGGACACCTATATAAGCAGTGGCATACACCTGAATCCCTACAAGTGAAGAGTCCAAGTTGGGGGAGGACCCCCATCAGGTAGATCGGAAGAGCA
>OAMR01000738.1:455220-471036 GCA_900205405.1 Echinochloa crus-galli
CAACACAGAGCACAACCGGGAGTCGTCCACGTCAACGATGACCAAGTGATGATGACACATGTGGGTCTTGTCTGGTAACTCTTGTATCTCTCTTTGATTAATTGAGCATTCAGTTCTTACTTTTATATGCTTGCTGGTTCTTCGTTCAATGCTTAGTTGATTGGTATAACTGTATACTGGTTGCTTAGCTTGGGTGCTTATCTTTCTATAGGAGATAAGTATTAGTTGACTAGTGTAGGCGTGGTGCCTATACTTGAGACTAACTTAGTTTATTCCCGTCGCAACGGAGGTGGTAGCCGTAAGGTGGTGACAGCCCTTCCGGTCTTTGTAGCCCATCACGTTAGTTCCGGTCCGTAGGATTCCCCAGTTGGGAAATAGTGGCACCCCTTCTCATCTCTTTCTGTGTGTCCACCGGTTCCCTTGTTCCGAAGCAAGTATCTATCTGTATCCTCCGATCTGCTTGGTCAATCAGTAGAATACCTCTACCAGACTCGTACCCTCTCTACCCTTCTATCACTCCTCTTCTCTTTGTTGTTGTCATCCACCTCATCCATACCATTTACTCCATTCCATCTACCTAGGACAACTTAGTTTAGGATTAGTACACTTCTCATTCCTCTTGGAAATCGATACCTTGGAATACTCCCAAGTGGAAGCTACATCGGTATCCGTCCGCTTGTGGATTTATCTGTAGGCCGTAAGGAGTGCCAACAACCAGCTGTCCCTGTTGCTGACGTCGCTGCACCGGATGCTGCTGGAGGAGACCCGGATGATTCTGGGGATGATAGCAGTGACGATGATGCTAGTGATGGGGATAATTCTGGCATGCATGCTGATGATCAAGAGGACGATGACAATAATAACAATGACAATGAGGAGGAAGACCCAGAAGAGGAAGAGCCTCGCCCTCGTGGACCAGAGTATCATGAACACTCTACGGTGGATGAGGGTGGTCAGTTCTGTGTTTTGCTGGAGGAAATGTTGGTGCACCTGGGATTTTCTATGAAGCCAAACTATGTGGTCGAGCACTACAAGGAGCCTGGATTGGAGGACTACTTCATCGCACAGGTGCACATCCGTGTGCCTTTGCCTGGGACTACAGGATGGAGAGTTTGCACGACGCACCATAGCACTGTTCCTTTCTCCACTGAAGATGCTGCCGTCAGTGATGCTGCTAGAAGAGCTCTCTGGTCTTACAGCTACCGCTTTCGTGAGACGCTGCACCACTCCGACTTCCGTCACGTGCCTAGCCGCCAGAGTGGTACTGAGGACACAGAGGTACCTGCTGCTCAGACTGGAGATGATCGGGTGGACATTCTGGCTCGAGTCACTGCTGCGCTCAACACAGACTTGGAGAGCACTACTTCTGAGGTTGAGAGTCTGCATGAGAAGCTCCAGGATGCTCATGCCAAGATTGCGCGCTTGGAGGCACAACTCGCAGGACAGGTGCACCCCGAGGAGATGATGCCGCACTGCACCACCGCGTCTCCACCACGCAAGAAGCTTCGCTATGGCGCCCCAGGAGCTGCTACCTGTCTTGGCTAGGAGCTTAGATGCCTACCTTTCTTTTTCAGTTTTGTTCGATAAATCCGTTCTTGCGAGGACGATGCGATGTAATAATGGTTGGTTGGTTGAACACATGTTTGTTTTGGATCTTTGTGATGAATGACTGCTTTTGTGGAGTGATGGCCACAACTGCATGAATAAAATAATTAGTTTAATTAATTAATCTTAACCCCCTTATGCTTTTACTTTACTCATCCTTATATGTTCAGTTCTTATCTAAAATACATTTCCCTAACAATCAGATGGTAAACACCAGGTCAGGAGCAGGACAGGATATCCCACCGGTAATACGAGCTCATATCGCAAACCAGCAAAACCAAGCACCACCTCCCTCACCTAACCAACCAATGGATCCGTTTATGCAACAGTTCCTAGCTGCCCAGACTTAGCTGTTGCAAAACCTCACCGCCACAGTTCAGAACTTGCAAGCTCAACAGAATCAACCACCACCACCACCACCAGCACCTCAGCCACCCAGGGATAAGCATAAGGAGTTCATGAGCCACCGCCCTCCCACCTACTCCCACTCCTCTGATCCTCTAGACGCTGATGATTGGCTGAAGGTTGTGACTAGAAAGCTGGAGATGACTCAATGCACCGATCGTGAGATGGTGCTATACGCAGCAGGCCGTCTTGAGGGCCCAGCAGCTGATTGGTGGGATGCTTACACTGCTGCTCATGCTGATCCACAGACCATCACTTGGCAAGAGTTCAGAAATAGCTTCAGGGCTTACCACATTCCCTCTAGAGTTATGAAGCTTAAGCAGAAGGAATTTCTTGCACTGAAGCAAGGCAATATGCCAGTCAGTGAGTATCTGGACAAATTCACCCAGTTGTCTCGCTATGCACCTGATGAAGTCAACACTGATGCCAAGAGGTAGGATCGATTTCTGGAAGGTCTTATAGGGCCACTTAATTATCAGCTGCAAAGTCACATCTTTCTAGATTTCCAGATTCTTCTGAACAAAACTATAGTCCTGGAGAGCAAACGCAAGGAGATTGGTGAACACAAACGCAAGTTCCAGTCTCAAGGACAGTCCAGCAGCAACACTCGCCCCCGCTATAATTCTCCTCAAGGTTCTCACTTCTGCTCTGGTGGACAGAATGGAGGTTATCCACAGAACTTGCAGCTACAACGTTCGTTCTAGCAGCCTCAACGCTTCAATCAGCAATCACCACGCACTCTGAATCCTCAGCAGAATCGGTCAAGCAATACTACAGCTACTCCCCGCTCAAGCAATGCCACATGCGCTCCTATAAGGAACAATGCTCCAGTACAGCCCAATGGTTGTTTCAAATGTGGAGAGTTAGGACATTATGCCAACAATTGTCCTCAACGTGGGATGCACACTCCACAGAAGAGCAATGGACAGAGGCCTGAGCAGCCTTCATCTCAGACTCGTCCTGGAAACTCTAATGCACAAGGCAACATGGCTCAGTGGAATTATGTTCTTGGAAAGGTGAATCATGTGACCGCTGAACAAGCTCAGGAAGCTTCAGAAGTTGTGCTTGGTACGTTCCTTGTTAATTCTAGACCTGCAACAATTTTATTTGATTCTGGAGCAACACATTCATTTATTACTGAACAATTTGTGGCAAAGCATGATTTATCTATGAGAGCTATGAAAAAGCCCTTGCTTGTTAGTTCTCCGGGCGGAGAAATGCAAGCCAGTTTAATATGTCCACAAGTGACTCTTAACATCATGGGAGTAGATTTCCCAGCTGATCTGGTAGTTCTAAAATCTTGGGGAATAGATGTAATTCTGGGGATGGATTGGTTACACCAGTGGGATGGATCTATTCAGTGCCGTAAGAAGTCAGTTCTCTTAACCAGCCCTCAGGGAGACAGAATTGAGTATGTGGCAACTCCCTCACCGACAGAAGGCAGAACAGTAAATTCTATGGAAGGAAGGACTCTAGAAGAAATCAAAGTAGTAAATGAGTATCCGGATGTATTCCCAGATGACTTACCAGTTATGCCATCTGACTGAGATATTGAATTCAGTATTGAACTTTTACCTGGTACTGCTCCTATATCTAAGAGGCCATATAGAATGGATGTTAAAGATTTGGCAGAACTTAAGAAACAAATAGAAGAGTTATTAAGTAAAGGGTTTATCTGTCCTAGTTCGTCACCCTGGGGAGCCCCTACTCTTTTTGTGGATAAGAACGATGGCTCTAGGAGGATGTGTGTAGATTATCGATCTCTTAATGAGGTTACCATCAAAAACAAATATCCCTTGCCTAGGATCGAGAATCTGTTTGATTAAATGAGAGGTGCAAAAGTGTTTTCTAAGATAGATCTACGATCTGGCTATCATCAGTTGAGGATCCGTCCAGGGGACATTCCTAAGACAGCTTTCACATCTAGATACGGATTGTATGAGTTCACCGTCATGTCCTTTGGATTGACAAATGCTCCAGAGTACTTCATGTATTTGATGAACAAGGTGTTCATGGACTATCTTGACAAGTTCGTAGTGGTGTTCATTGACGATATTCTGATATTCTCTCAAAATGAGGAAGAACATGAAGAACATTTGAGGCTTGTGTTGCAGAAGCTTTGAGAGCATCAGTTATATGCCAAGTTCAGCAAGTGTGACTTTTGGTTAAAGGAAGTATCATTTCTCGGTCATGTCATCATAGATGGAGGAATAACAGTGGATCCAAGCAAAGTTCAGGATGTGTTGAACTGGAACCTCCAAGGAATGTGCCTGAGATCAGAAGTTTCCTCGGATTGGCAGGTTACTATCGTAGGTTTATTGAAGGCTTCTCAAAGATCGTGAAACCTCTCACAACCTTATTAGAAAAAGGAAAAGAATTCAAATGGGATGATAAATGCCAAGCTAGTTTTGAAGAATTGAAGAAGAGATTGACTACTGCCCCGGTATAATAATGCCAGACATTCACAAAGGGTTTGATGTGTATTGTGATGCTTCGCGCCTAGGTCTTGGTTGTGTTCTAATGCAAGAAGGAAAATTAGTAGCTTATGCTTCCAGACAATTGAGGAAACACGAACAAAATTATCCTACTCATGATTTAGAATTGGCCGCCGTTGTGCACGCACTGAAGATTTGGAGACATTACATGATTGGTAACAAGTGTCAGATCTATACCGACCATAAGAGTTTGAAGTATATATTCACTCAAAAGGATCTCAATCTTAGACAACAAGTTCATCACAAGAGTTAATCAAAGATTATGATCTGGATATACAATATGATCCCGGTAAGGCTAATGTCGTGGCAGATGCTTTAAGTCAGAAGAGTCAGGCAAACATGCTTATAGCCCGGTTAAAACCACAATTTAGGAAATGGCACGACTCAATTTAGGGATCGTTGCCCATAGTGAATCTATGACCTTGGAAGTCGAATCAACACTTGAACAAGAGATCAGAAAAGGGCAGTTAACAGATGAAAAGATTAAAGAATATGGAAAGCTGATTGATTCTGGAAAAGTTCCAGATTTTAAGAGGGACGATCAGGAAACTATTTGGTTCAGGAAGAGGATATGTGTGCCAGAAGTTGATAGTCTTCATGAGACTATACTGAAGGAAGCTCATGATTCAGCGTACTCTATTCACCCTGGTAGTACTAAGATGTATCAAGACTTGAAACAGAAGTATTGGTGGTACGGAATGAAAAAGGATGTTGCAGCTCATGTCGCTTTGTGTGATATATGCCAGAGGGTAAAACAAGAACATCAGAGACCAGCCGGTTTGTTGCAACCACTAAAAGTACCTGAGTGGAAATGGGAAGAAATTGGTCTGGATTTCATTGTAGGGTTACCTCGTACCCGTGATGGTTATGATTCCATATGAGTTATTATGGACAGGTTAACCAAGGTTGCTCACTTTATACCAGTTAAGACCACTTACTCAGGAACCAAACTAGCAGAGCTGTACATGTCACGGATAATATGTTTGCACGGAGTTCCTAAAAAGATAGTGTCGGATCGAGGCACTCAGTTTATGTCACGTTTTTGGAAGAAGCTACATGAGTCAATGGATACAGAGTTAAATTTCAGTTCGGCGTATCATCCACAGACTGATGGTCAGACTGAAAGGACAAATCAAATTCTGGAGGATATGTTAAGGGCTTGTGCTTTAAAGCATGGATTTAGCTGGGATAAAAGTTTACCATATGCAGAGTTTGCTTATAACAACAGCTATCAAACTAGTCTCAAGATGGCACCGTTTGAAGCCTTGTATGGGAGAAAATGCAGAACACCATTGTTCCGGAGTCAGACAGGTGAAAGTCAACTCTTTGGACCAGAAATTATAAAAGAAGCTGAAAGACAAGTCGAGATAATTCAAGAGAATCTTAAAACAGCACAGTCACGTCAAAAGAGTTATGCTGATCCTAAGAGAAGAGAAGTGGTATTCGAGGAAGGAGATTACGCTTATCTCAGAGTATCACCTTTGAGAGGCCTATGAAGGTTCAATGTCTGAGGAAAGTTGTCACCCCGTTTCATCGGACCTTTTAAGGTATTGGAAAGGAAAGGAGAAGTGGCATACAAGTTGGAATTGCCAGCTCGGTTATCAGGAGTTCATGATGTGTTCCATGTGTCACAATTGAAGAAGTGCTCAAGCGAGATTAGAGTGGTGCACTTACCATTGGAGGATCTAGATGTGAAGGATGATTTGACCTATAAGGAGTATCCAATTAAAATCCTAGACAAGTCATAGAGAGTCACACGGAGCAAGGTTGTAAACATGTGCAAAGTACAGTGGAGTCATCACTCAGAAGATGAATCTACATGGGAAAGAGAAGAAGAGCTTATGGAAGAGTTCCCTCAGCTGTTCTCTAATCTTCCTGAATCTCGGGACGAGATTCTCTTTAAGGGGGTAGGATTTGTAACACCCTAAAATTCCATCACAAATAAATCATAGCAACATGGTTAGATTTAAATTTTCTAAGGACATAATTAAAATTTTCAATTAATTTGAGCCTAAAAATATTTAAACATCATATAAATAAGTTTGGAGCAATAAGTGTTTGTGCATCATATTTGGTTTGCATGTCTTTTGTTTCTTTTGTGTGGGAATTTCAAAATCATGAAAAAGTCCGGAAACCATCCCTAAACTCTCTCTCTATCCCTCTTTCTCTCCCTCAGCCCAGCCCGCTCACCCCCTTTCTTTCTTTTCCCTCTCACCGGCCCACCTCCTTCTTCTAGCCCATCTGTGGCCCAACTCCTTCCCTCTCCCTCTCTGCCGCTGACGGGCAGGGCCCACACGTCAGGGCCTTCCCCAGCCTCCAGCCACGCCTCCCCAGCCATGGTGCTCGAGCCCCTGGCGCCGTTCCCTCTCCCTCACCCTTTCCATCTCCCTCCTCCGAGCAGCCTTAATTGCTTAGTGGAGCACTCTCGCTTCCACTCCCTCGCTTTCCCACCAAAACGGCCACTCCACCAAGCTCTCCACTCCCGGGCGCCATTGATGGCCGGCCACATCGACCGTCGCCATGTCGGCCTTCCCTTTCTCCCCCTCCACCCTATAAAACCCCGGCCAAGCTCCGCATCCCATTCACGACCGCACACACCTCGCGCAGACCCCAACGTAGCTCGTCGCCGCCGCCGCCGCCCGAGCGCCCAGGAATCTTCGCGCTGAGGTAACGAAGCTGCCAAGCCCCTTCTCGCTCTCTCTTTCGCTCGCTAGCCCACCCATCTGCCTTGCCAGAGCTCGCCACCGCCACCGCTCATCATCGCTAGCCTCCGCCACCGTGCAATGGCCAACCAGAACCCCCTATACCTGTTCGCCTCGCCTCCCTGATGCGTAGGGCCCAACCCCGTCCCAAACCGAGGTCCATAGCCCCTGTTAGGCCTCGCTCCGGCGAGCCTCCGCCGCGCAGCGTGGCGGCGCCGCCGTCCCCTGTGTCGCCGGCGGCTACCCCCTCGCCCAATCCAATCAGAGCCGCTAGATCAAGATCCAACGGCCCTCAGCACCCCGAGCCTCTGGTCAAACAACCCCATACCGGTCAGCCTAGCCGTTTTGCAAAAGAGCCCCTGCCTTTCTCTGTAATCAACCCGCCGTCCTACGTTGTTTCAAATTGTTTTCACATCATATATATTGTTGACCAGGTATTCAACTTTTGAAACCGAAAGTTTATCGAATGAGGAAACATATACATTAAGATTCCCGAATCGAAATGCTAGCTAGCTATAAATTTCAGGAAGTATACTGAACAAGAAATTGGAGAGGAAAAGCAAGCAATGCTTAGTCAGAGTATTGATGACTTGCCTATTTATGAATGCGCATTTACAAGGACATACTCTCGTCCACATAATATAGATTGCCTTCTCCATGAATAATACTGAGTTAAATGACATTGACAAATAGGTTGAAGATAAGGCCAGGAAATAGAAAAGATAGATAGTTTTGAGATAAATAACCCTGAGATTATTTTGCCATGCAATTTGGATATAGAAATTGATGCTGGTGAAATTCCTCCATTAAATGGAGTGATTCCTTTTCTTGATACAACTATGATTACAGACGGTGAATCACAAGGGGGCGGGGGGGGGGGGATCTTGGTCTCAAGTGGAGGAGGCCAGTTTAGGTGGTAAGGAAAATAAAAATGTTTCCAATGATAGGTGCCTTTTGGAACATTAGAGGCCTAAAGAAGAAGGCTGGGAGACTTACATGTATTACAGACTTTGTTGCTAACAAAAAGATAATTTTGAGGCCATACCTTCTTAAAATCATTTAGTCCTCATTTTGTTTGGAACTGGCTCCCTGCCAATGGTACGGCCGGTGGTATCCTTGTAGGTTTTAGAGATACTGTTGTAGACATTATTATTGGTTGGGGAATTCACAATCATTGTGTGTTAGTAGTTATTAGAAATATAAAGGATAAGTCTGTTTGGAAACTGGTTGTCGTTTATGGTTCTTCTTATGACAATGGGAAACAAGAGTTCATTGATGAACTGCACTCCCTCTTTAATTATTGGGATGGACAAATTATCATAGGGTGATTGATCACCATTAGGCAGACGCCTTTAATAACTGGATTAATCAGTGGGGCTTGATGGAGATTAAAAATCCTTCATGTGATTATACTTGGTTCAATAACCAAGAGCTCCCCATTATGGCAGCTTTAGATAGAATTTTCATGAATACTGCTTTTGAATAGTGGTATCCTCTAGCTAATGTGAAAGTAGCTTCCATAGCTGGAAGTGATCATGTCCCTCTGATTATCAATTTTGGTGTAAACATGACCACACAAAGGCAAGTCCTTTTAGATTCGAGAAGTGGTGGCTCGAGAAAGAGGGTTTTCGGGAGATGGTTGTAAAATAATGGAACACGCCATGTCCCTTTTCTCATCCTATGGATGTCTGGAAATTTAAAGTCAGAATCCTGATCTGAGGAAGAAACTGAAAGGATGGGCTCTAAACGCTAATGCTAGCATTAGAATGGAAAAGAAGAACTTGATGAATAAGTACGATCTGCTGGATGGGATGTATGAGAAGGGTTTGTTACAAGATCATGAGTTGCTAGACATGAAAATGACATTAGAAAAGTTAGAGGAAATTCGGAGGATGGAGGAGATTAAGGTGAGACAATGATCGCGGGATAGGGATATTAAAGAGGGTGATAGAAATACAGCCTATTTTCAGGCTGTAGTTAACCAGAGGAGATGAAGGAAAACTATTAATAGCCTTGATAGCCCTGAGGGAGTTTGGTTAACCACGGTGTAAACCAAAAGAGCAAGCATGTCTTGCTTGAGGAGCTTCTTTATCTTCTTGCAGAGCTCCTGAGGGGCTCCTCGTTAGGGAAGAGGCGGTGGCCGTCAAGATCGATGGCGGCGAGCAGAAACTAGGGCGCAGGGGTCGATGGGAGGCTTGAAGCTTAATTGGGATTTGAGACATATGCTCTGGAGCGGTTTAGAGGTGCAGGCGGTCGCTTTATATAGGCCCCGAGGGGAAGCATTGGTGTGAGGGTGACCCATTAGCATTTGAGGTGGCTCACACTACCAGAAACTTCAACATCCACCCGCCCCCTCCGCCTCGGCCATTTTTGGACCCGGTGCTGATGGGGCTTCAGCACCGGGTCCAACGGCTAGGAGCGGGGGCGGCGCGGAGGTGTGTCCGGGCGGACACATTAGCACCGGGTCGTGGAAAGACCCGGTGCTAATGCGCCCCCTTTAGCACCGGGTGCAGCCAGCAACCGGTGCGAAATGGCCTCGGCACATTAGCACCGGTTGCTGGCTGCAACCGGTGCTAAAAGTGGTGCATTTTGCCCTAACTTGGTAGGACCGGAATTTGTCTACAACAAACACAGTTGCTAAGAGTTCCTTTTTCCGTGGTTGCATGGCTGAGCTGGGGCCAGTGAGCATAATGCTTCTTGGCCTTGGTTTGGCCCACAACAGCTCCTATGGCAAAATCGCTCGCATCACACATGATTTCTAGTGGAATGCTCTAGTCGTGGGACTGGATGATGAGAGCGAAACTGAGTGCCTTCTTGAGGGTTTGAAAGGAAGCATAGCACTCTTGATCAGAGACGAGAGGGGTTCTTTGGCTAAGAGATTGGTCAATGACCAGGCTACTAGAGAGAAATCTTTGATGAAACACCTATAAAACCCGGTGTGGCCAAAGGAACTACGAATCCCCTTTACTTGTAGGAGGTGTAGGCATAGGGTCGTATTAGAGGGTATGACAAGGGAAGATGATGGCTCCAGGCTTTGATTCTAGTCTTTCCCCGATCAAAGAAGAATCTTCGTGACACCTTCCTAGCGACCCCAAGGTAAGATGAGATAGGGAGCAAGTTTTACCATTAACATTGAAGTGAACCATTAAGTCAAGATTAACAGTTTAACATTGGTGACAGTAGCTGCGCTTAGCAAAGTTCTACCCAGATGCAATAACCCAGGGTAATCAAGGTATAGGATAAACAAGGCTAGGAATAACCTTAATAGGAACAATTTAGACACATGCATATGCAGTAATTATTGTAAAGGTGTGTTTAGGTAGCAAGGATTGTCCGTGCTTTACTTGCCTTCGTCCAACTGCTGCTGTTGCTCTTGCTGCTGCTGTTGGTCCTGCTCCTCGTAACCCTCGAACTCAAACGCGTACGGCTCACCGACTGGACTCATACATCAACACACAAGCATCCATACAAGCCAGTACATGCAAACAATATTAATCTATTAGAACAGTACACCAACAATAAAACAGATCAAAATAAGGCTTAGAAACTAATCTACGCTTTGCTACGAACACGTGAGCGCGAAAATCACTCAAATCGTAGCTAAAACGAAGAAGTTATGGCTTTTCTAAGGTTCAGGGACTTGCTGGCAAAGTTTTAAAAGTTCCAGGGCTTATTTGCAAAAACTCAGGGGCTAAAACATAATTTTATTTAAAAACAGGAGGGTTAAAACGTAAAATAACTTAAACAGGACCTCGGGTACTATTTTTAAATAAGACAGGGGGTTTTCTGTAAAAATCAGGACCAAATTGTAATTATTTTTGAATTGATTTGGATCGCGGGTTGATTTCGAAAAAAGGTAGGGGCTCTTTGCAAAACGGCTATGGCTAACTCAGTTGACCGGTATGGTCAACTTTGACCCCAAGGCTTGACTTGATGTGGGCCGTCGGATTAGAATCGGGCGGCTTAAATTAGATCGGGGAGTGGGGGTCGTCTGCGGCGAGAGGAGCTGCGGCGGCGCTGGGTCGGCTGCGGCGGCGCTTCGCCGGCGAAGCTCAAAAACGAGCTAGGAAGCTCGGTTTGGGTCGGGAAGTGGTGCTACAGGCTCGGCGCGAAGCGGTGAACACGGCCAGGGAGTTCTCGTCGGCGGCAGGGCAGCGGGGATGGCTCGCGACTAGCGGAGGCGGCGGCGGTGCTCGGGAGACGATGGCGACGGGGCTACGGCGCGCGAGTCTGAGCAAAAACCGGCTTGGGAGCAAGCTTACCTGCCAGGAAAACTTCTCCGGCGGTCAATTTGGCCCGATCGGTGCTACACCGGCGGATCGACGGCGGCCGGCGGACAACAGCGTCGGGATATGCCGGCGGTGGTGCTCCGAGGCACGGGAAGGGTCGCGCGGGGGCTTGGCGTGCTCCTGGCGGTCTGGCGATGCTACTTCGAGAGTCGGCCGGGGCAGTGATGCGTCGGAGCGGCGAGATTAACCGCGGCGGCGAGCTCGGATTCGGCGGCTATGGCAGCGCTGCGAGCTCGGGCGGGGACGGCTAGGGTTCGATGAGGGTCGTGGGGCAGGGCGGCGTGCTTTTATGGAGCGGCCAGGAGGAGTCCCAGCGGTCCTCGGCGAGCACGCCCGTGGCCGTACCGGACTCGAGCCAGAGTCCGGCTCGGTCGGGAGGTCGTTATTGGAGAAAAATGCCAAGTTTGTCTGGACTGGAGAGTGTCAAGTCAGCTTTGAGGAGTTGAAGAAGAGACTAACAACAGCCCCAGTGCTGTTCTGCCCGACATAACCAAGAGTTTCTCTATCTACTGCGATGCATCCCGACTAGGACTCGGGTGTGTGCTCATGCAGGAAGGCAGAGTAGTAGCTTATGCATCGAGGCAGTTGAGGAAACATGAGCGAACTACCCAACACGATCTGGAGTTAGCAGCTGTAGTACATGCTTTGAAGATTTGGAGGCATTACTTGATTGGTCATAAGTGTGATATTTACACTGACCACAAGAGTCTCAAGTATGTGTTCACACAGTCAGATCTGAATATGAGGCAACGTCGTTGGTTAGAGTTGATCAAGGACTACGACCTGGAGATTCATTATCATCCAGGGAAGGCCAACGGTGGCAGATGCTCTGAGTAGAAGGAGTTACGTGAATAAGATCACGGGACATTGCTTACCGGAAGAACTCAGTGCAGAGTTTGAAAGGATGAGTCTGGGATTTGTGACCAGCGTCACCGAGATGGCAGTAGAACCGACCTTGGAACAAGAGATCCGAAAAGGACAGCTCGCAGATGAGAAGATCAAGGAGATCGTGGAACGTGGCATTAGGAAAAGCCCCTGGTTTTCGAGTGGATGACCAAGGAACATTGTGGTATGAGAAGAGGATCTGTGTACCAGATATAGTGCAGATCAGGGATGCAATTCTCAGGGAAGCCCATGAATCGGCGTATTCGATACACCCGGGTAGTACCAAGATGTACCAAGATATCAAAGAGAGATTTTGGTGGTACGGATTGAAGAGAGATGTGGCCACATACGTAGCTCTATGTGACACATGTCAGAGAGTCAAGCTGAACATCAGAGGCCAGCAGGTTTGCTCCAGCCCCTGAAGGTACCTGAATGGAAGTGGGAAGAAGTCGGTATGGATTTCATCACTGGCTTACCTCGCACTCAGAGGGGATTTGACTCAATCTGGGTAATCGTGGATCGTCTGACCAAGGTGGCGCATTTCCTCCAGTAAAGACCACCTACTCGGGAGCCAGACTAGCAGAGTTGTATATGGAGAGGATTGTGTGTTTGCATGGGGTACCGAAAAGAATAGTGTCAGATCGAGGTACCAGTTCACATCACACTTTTGGCGACAATTGCATGAGTCTATGGACACTAAGCTACAGTTCAGTTCAGCTTACCATCCGCAGACAGATGGGCAGACAGAACGGACAAATCAGATATTGGAGGATATGTTGAGAGCATGTGCTTACAATATGGTGCCAGTTGGGACAAGAGTTTACCGTACGCGGAATTCTCGTACAACAACAGCTATCAGAAGAGTTTGCAGATGGCACCATTCGAGGCTCTGTATGGCAGAAAGTGTAGGACACCACTGTTCTGGAATCAGACGGAGAAAGTCAGGTTTTTGGGCCTGAATAGAGATACACAAAGTCTCCAACTTCGAAGCCAGAGTCCGGCTCGGTCGGGAGGTAGGAGGCGGGTCTGACCGGTGGGACCGCTCGGTCAGTGGCGAGGCGCGAGGTGGGCCGGCCTGGCTGCTGGGCGCACTGGGGAAAGGGAGGCGGGGCTGGCGTGGGAGCAGGAGGGGAGGCAGGCCGGGGTAGGGAGCAGAGTGGGCCGCGGCTGGGCCGAATGCGGGGCGCGACAGCTGGTGCGAGCAGGCCGGCAGCGGGCCAAAAGTGGAGCGGGAGGGAAGTGGGCCGCTGCGAAAGAGAAAAGAAGAAGGGCCAAAATCGGACGAGGAAAATAGTTAAGGGAGGAAAAACGGACTCGGGCCGCAGAAACTTCTGAGATCCCTTCGTCGGTTATCTGCATAGCTCTTCTGTCTGGGTTGTGCCACTTTTAGATTTTGTCTAATTATCTGCACTTGTCGCTCTGCCTCTCTTAGTATTTCAGGTCCAAATACCTGACTTTCTCCCGTCTGATTCCAGAATAGTGGTGTCCTACACTTTCTGCCATACAGAGCCTCGAATAGTGCCATCTGCAAACTCTTCTGATAACTGTTGTTGTACGAGAATTCCGCGTACGGTAAACTCCTGTCCCAACTAGCACCATATTGTAGAGCACATGCTCTCAACATATCCTCCAATATCTGATTCGTCCGTTCTGTCTGCCCATCTGTCTGCGGATGGTAAGCTGAACTGAACTGTAGCTTAGTGTCCATAGACTCATGCAATTGTCGCCAAAAGTGTGATGTGAACTGGGAACCTCGATCTGACACTATTCTTTTCGGTACCCCATGCAAACACACAATCCTCTCCATATACAACTGCGGTGGTCTGGCTCCCGAGTAGGTGGTCTTTACTGGTAGGAAATGCGCCACCTTGGTCAGACGATCCACAATTACCTAGATTGAGTCAAATCCCCTCTGAGTGCGTGGTAAGCCAGTGATGAAATCCATACCGACTTCTTCCCACTTCCATTCAGGTACCTTCAGGGGCTGGAGCAAACCCGCTGGACTCTGATGTTCAGCCTTGACTCTCTGACACGTGTCACATAGAGCTACGTATGTGGCCACATCTCTCTTCAATCCGTACCACCAAAATCTCTCTTTGATATCTTGGTACATCTTGGTACTACCCGGGTGTATCGAATACGCCGATTCATGGGCTTCCCTGAGAATTGCATCCCTGATCTGCACTATATCTGGTACACAGATCCTCTTCTCATACCACAATGTCCCTTGGTCATCCACTCGAAAACCAGGGGCTTTTCCTAATGCCACCAGTTCCACGATCTCCTTGATCTTCTCATCTGTGAGCTGTCCTTTTCGGATCTCTTGTTCCAAGGTCGGTTCTACTGCCATCTCGGTGACGCTGGTCACAAATCCCAGACTCATCCTCTCAAACTCTGAACTGAGTTCCTCCGGTAAGCAATGTCCCGTGATCTTATTCACATAGCTCCTTCTACTCAGAGCATCTGCCACCAGGTTGGCCTTCCCTGGATGATAATGAATCTCCAGGTCGTAGTCCTTGATCAACTCTAACCAACGACGTTGCCTCATATTCAGATCTGACTGTGTGAACACATACTTGAGACTCTTGTGGTCAGTGTAAATATCACACTTATGACCAATCAAGTAATGCCTCCAAATCTTCAAAGCATGCACCACAGCTGCTAACTCCAGATCGTGTGTCGGGTAATTCTGCTCATGTTTCCTCAGCTGTCTCGATGCATAAGCTACTACTCTGCCTTCCTGCATGAGTACACAACCCAGTCCTAGACGGGATGCATCGCAGTAGATAGAGAAACTCTTGGCAAGATCAGGCAAAACCAGCACTGGGGCTGTTGTCAGTCTTTTCTTCAACTCTTCAAAGCTGGCCTGACACTGCTCTGTCCAGACGAACTTGGCATTCTTCTCCAGCAACGCCGTCAGGGGCTTAGCAATCTTGGAGAATCCTTCAATGAACCGTCGATAATACCCGGCCATCCCAAGGAAACTCCTGATTTCGCTAACATCCCGAGGCGCATTCCAGCTCAACACATCACTGACCTTCTTTGGATCAACTGGATTCGGAGGTATAGAGAGTAAGACAGAGGAAGTGCAAAGGGGATAGATAACCCAACTATTTATTCACTAATATTCCTTAAACCTTAGTCCTATATCTAGATGGAGAGAGACTCGCATCTATGACCATCACAATCATTACAAAACTCCAAATCAAGCATAAGCATAATAACAACAAAATCAAGCACCCAGAGACATGATTCACACAAGACTCGACAGCACTGGTTTTGAAAAAAACGTAACTAAATGATCTGAAACAAAATCATGGTGGTCTACTAATGATTTATCAACTGTTCTAACTAGGCTGCGTTCCTACAGTCAGCACAGCTCTGATACCAATCTGTCACAACCGGATTTACACAGAAACACGAATGCCTGTCTCT
>OAMR01000738.1:569392-580583 GCA_900205405.1 Echinochloa crus-galli
CGACAAGTGGTTCACGGCGGAGTGGATCGAGAAGCTTATCCATCTTTATATCATATTGCCAGAAGGAAAAATGACACTATGGCCTCAGTTTTCTCTTGAGTTCCTTTAAATGTGTCTTTTCGGAGAGCTTTAGTAGGCCATAATTTGATCCTCTGGCACGAGTTGGTGGGTAGAATTAGTCATGTGCAGTTTAATGATAGTAGAGACACGTTTAGATGAGGTCTTCATCCTACAGGTCTTTTTACTGTCAGGTCCATGTACAAGGCTCTTAACACTTTTGTTAATGTACAACGCAATATGCAAATTTGGAAATTGAAGGTACCTCTAAAGATTAAAATATGTGAGTCTAACAAAGGATAATCTAGCCAGGAGGAACTTTGCTCATTCTGTTTTAAGGAGGAAACAATTCAACACCTGTTTTTTTTTGTCATATGGCCAAATTTCTATGAAGAGCGACCCAAATTGCTTTCAATTTTCATGTACCGTCCAGTTTTAATCATTTGTTTTCTGATTGGCTTTTCGGTGTGAACAAAAAGATAAAACAACAAATGTTACTTGGGGCATCAGCTCTGTGTTGGTTAATATGGCTTAGCAGGAATGATATAGTTTTTGACAAGTCGCAGCAAAAATCTTAACTACAGGTACTGTTCAGAGGAACTTACCGGCTTCGATTCTGGGCACAACTACATCGACATGATCAAGACAGGGAGTCAATAAAGGAGGCTGGTCAGGCGTTGGAAGTTTTGGCCTGGCACATTTTCGCTCACCATGGATGGAGGTTTAGTAATAGGATCATGTACTAATCCTTCTGTCAAACTGTGTGGTGTGGCTTTGAGAACCTTGTGTGCATTGCATATGTAAGTGCTGCATCTTTGTAAACTTTGGCTATAGCCACTTTGGCCAAGGCCGGGTAATTTATTTATCCATTATCTAAAAAAACCGTCGGAAGAAAAACATTAACACTCCAGTTCTAGATCGTCATCCATGTTCCCGCTGAAAGTTAGGCGCGCACTAACTTGTGGTGTGGCCGTGTGGAACGGTCTAGCTAGCCTGGTGAGCATGTGTTAGGTGTATTTAGCTTTAGCACGTACAGATATATATCCTGTAAAATGGTCGTTTAGTTTGGCATCTTCAAAGCATACACATATAGACCCACAAGTAAACGTAGAGTTTCAAGAAGGTGTTCTCTACATTATACATTTCAGCTTAACATGCCAACTCTTGACTCAACATTAACCGACTAACAAGTTAGTAATAACGACCTGCCGACTTGTCTACAGAACGTGTCCTACAATCCAAGGCAGTTGATCACTAGTTCAACGCTGCTCCTGGGCTAGCTTCTATATAACCGTCTCACACCCTGCCCCAGTACAACACACCAGCGCAATACATTAGTCTCTAGCTATATACCTTCGTACACACCGATAACAAAAACCAGATAGTGTGTAGCATATTAGCATGGCTTCCTGCCCCGGCAACAAGGCTCTGATCTGGGCGGCACTAATGCTGATGGTCGCCGTGGTAGCCATGACGGACTGCATCTCCGGCGTGATCGCTGCCCGTCAGCCATCCTCCGGCGGCGGCTTCGGCGAAGAGGCCATGAAGGCAAGGCATGAGAAGTGGATGGCGGCGCACGGCCGCACCTACAAGGACGAGGCCGAGAAGGCCCGGCGCTACCAGGTATTCAAGGCGAACGCCGAGTTCATCGACAGGTCCAACGCCGCAGGCGGCAAGAAGTACCATCTGGCCACCAACGAGTTCACAGACATGACCCACGACGAGTTCGTGGCCAGGTACACCGGCTTCAAGCCCCTGCCGTCAACAGGGGCCAAGAAACTGTCTGGCTTCAAGTACGAGAACTTTACGCTGTCTGACGACCAACAGGCCGTTGACTGGAGGCAGCAAGGCGCTGTCACCGGAGTCAAGAACCAAGGCCGCTGTGGTAAGTACGCAAATAGTGTAAAGGTGTGTTTAGGTAGCAAGGATTGTCCGTGCTGTACTTGCCTTCGTCCAACTGTTGCTGTTGCTCTGCTGCTGCTGTTGGTCCTGCTCCTCGTAACCCTCGAACTCAAACGCTACGGCTCACCGACTGGACTCGTACATCAACACACAAGCATCCATACAAGCCAGTACATGCAACACAATTAATCTATTAGAACAGTACACCAAACAATAGAAACAGAACAAAAGAAGGCTGAAAAACTAATCTACGCTTCGCTACGAACACGTGAGCGGCGAAATCACTCAAATCGGAGCTAAAACGAAGAAGTTATGGCTTTTCTAAGGTTCAGGGACTTGCTGGCAAAGTTTTAAAAGTTCCAGGGGCTTATTTGCAAAAACTCAGGGGCTAAAACAAATTTATAACAAACAGAAGGGTTTATTTGAAATTAACCAAAACAGGACCTCGGGTACTATTTTAAATAAGCAGGGGGTTTTCTGTAAAAATCAGGACCTAATTGTAATTATTTTTGAATAAATTGGACTGCGGGTTAATTTTGAAAAAGGCCAGGGACTCTTTTGCAAAACGCCACAGTTGACCGTTATTGACCCGAGTTGACTCCGGTTGCTTTCGATCTGGGCCGTCGGTTCTAGTTTGGGCGACTGAGATTGGACCCAGGGAAGAGGGGTCACCGGCGGCGGCGGAGCTGCGGCGGCGAGCGGCGGCGCTTCGCCGGCATTGCTCGAAATCGAGCTAGGGGCCTCGGTTTGAGACGGGGTTTGGCGCTACGGCCTCGGGACAACGCGGCGAGTCGAGTGAGGGTGCTCTCGTCGACGGGGACGCGACAGTGGCGGCCGGCGACGGCGAGCAGTAGCGGCGGACGGCGATACGCGGCGGCGGCACGAGTTAGAGAGGGAAAAAGGGCAAAGAGGGGCTCGGGAGCACGAGTACCTGCTGGGGAAGCTCCTCGAGCGGCTAATTCGACCCGAGCGGCGGCGAATCGATGGGTCCGCGGCGGCGCAAATCTCGGGCGGCGGCGGTTAGGGCGACGACCGAGCGGGGAACGTGTGGGGCGGCTAGGGCTCGATGGGCGTCGTGGGGCACCGGCGGGCTATTTATAGGGCGGCCGAGGAGAGTCCGGCGGTCCTCGGCGACGTGCCGTGGCCGGCCGAGACTCCAGTGCCGGGGCCGAGCCGGACTCGGCTGGAGCTCAGGGACGGGGCTGACACGGGGGCCCGCGCGTCAGTCGCGTGGAGAGGAGGGGGGGCTGCGGGCTGCGCGGGTTGCTGGGCCGCGGAGTGGGCCGAGCAGATGGGGAGAGCGTGCGGGGATGGGCTGCTGCGGAAGCTGGCCGGGGAAAGCGGAGCAGGATGCTAGGCCGGGTCGAAAGCGGTGAGAGGAAGCTGGGGGCGAGCAGGCCGGCTGCGGGCCAAAAGTGGAGCGAGGGAGGCTGGGCCGCTGCGGGAAAAAGAGTAGGAGGGCCAAGTTCAGCCGGGGAAAAAGTTAAGGGTGGAAAAACGGACTCGGGCCGCAGAAACTTTTCTAGAGCCCCAAACACAGCGATTCAAATTCGAATTTAAACAGAATTTAAATTCCAATTGAACCACACACAAACAAAACTCAATGCAGTCGGCATGAATGCAACAAAAATGTTTCTAACCTTATATTAATTTTATTTCTCACAAATAATTTATTTTTCTTAGATAAATATGAGCACTTAAATTAAATAAAAGCAATTTAATTACTAAATTTTTAAAATAGGCATTTTTAGGGTGTTACAATGACCAACGACTGTTGACACTTCTTATCACTTCTTACGGTCCACTATTAGGATTTCCAATCCCAGTAATGGTGCAAGTAGTGTTCATTGGTATTCTTACGATACAGATATAAATCCTCAAGCGCACGGATACCGATGTAGCATTTCACCCGGGAGTATTCCTAGGTATCGTATTTATATTTCCGCAGGGAAGCATTGGATAAAGAGTATTGACTGTTAACAAGGATGTTACTACTAACTAAAGTACCGGCTAACAACGCGGGGATAGAGAATAGGATAGGAGTGATATGCATATGACACACACAAGGATAAGTCCAAGATAGAGATAGCGATAGAAGAGCGGTCTAGCTAGTGGGAGGACAACGAGACAGGAAAGGATTCCTATAAACTTCCACCGGCCTTGAGATATCTCTAGCAAAGGTTACAGGCCGCCGGGAGTCGTCCACATCACCGATGACCAAGCGAACACATCACATGCCAACTGGACGACCGCCAACTCATCCCGGAGCACCGCCACATCAACCAGGGCCCACACAGCACGAAGTACGCCACCAGAGGCCGGCCCAGGAAGTCCACAGAGTAGAGGCAGTGCAGGGGGGCGGGCCTGGGCCTCCGGCCCAGTTCGGGCGAACTGGAGGGTTCAGCCGAACCGCCCCCAGCTACCAAACTGACCCCAGGGCTCAATCCTGGCCCTTGGAGGCAGAGGCGGTGGATCCTCTGGTTCGGGCGAACCAGGGAGTTCGGCCGAACCGAGGAATTCGGCCAAACCGCCTCTCTGCCTCCCCTAGCTGCCTTGGCGGTTACCCAAGCTCAACCGTCATTGCAAGCTATAAATAGAGGAGTATCACTCACTTGTAAACACAAACCAAGCCAAGGAGCTCTCTCACTCCACTTGTTCTAGTAGAGTTAGGATAGTTTAGTTGGGAGTTAGAGTTGAGTCGAGCTTTGCCTCGGAGGTTCCGGAGTCGTCTTCAGAAGCTCTGGTAATAGCTCTTGTATCTTTTACTTTACCTTTTGTAAGACATTGAGTGTCAATATAGTTATCTTTATCACTTTGCCTTTGTCATTTATATCTTGCTTCTACTTTATTCTAGTTGCAAATATATCTTGTTTAGACTATAGTCAGTTATAGTTCTAGTGCTTGTAGTCTTGTTTAAGTCTTTGTCTTGGCTGGTTCTTCGATCTTGCATAATACTGGAGGTGAATTGTCACCAAGAGTATTGACAAGGTTGCTTGCTCTTGCTAGCGGAGTAAGTAGTTTTTGACTAGTGTAGGATTGGTTCCTAGCCCAGCCAGTGGCCTTAGAGTATTCCCGTCACAACGGAGGTGGTAGCCGTGAGGTGGTGACAGCCCTTCCGGTCTTCGTAGCCCATCACGTTAGTTCCGGTCCGTAGGATCCCCCAGCCCGAGAAATAGTGGCACCCCTTCTCATCCCTTTCTGTGTGTCCACCGGTTCCCTTGTCCCGAAGCGAAGACAATAGAATTATCCCAGATCTCCTAGTGCTGGCTCTGTAGCCGCTGTATCTCTAAGCTAGAGTGACATAGGTAGATAAAGTATCCAGGAGTCCTCTATCTCTTCTCATCGTCCTCCCAGCTATCTATCTCTTCTCTCCCTTACCTGAGTATCCCTTGAGTTGTGTGTCTGGTATATCCACTTCTATCCAATACCGTTATCCCCTGTCTTGTCTAGTCGTGTACCCTTCTTTGATAGTCTGTAATATCTGTTCACTAGTAGTCTTGCCAAAGCTTCCCTGCGGAAATATAAATTACGATACCTCGGGATACTCCCAGGTGAAGTGCTACAGCGGTGATTCTGTGCGCTTGTAGAATATTTCTATATTTTACTACGCCATAAGGAAAACCACTGAAACACTCCTTACCCCAGTACCAGGATTCTCAATTCTGATATTGGATCGTAAGAAGTGCCAACAGGGACATCCAAGATACGCTAGCCTGCCATTCCCAGTATCACCAAGAGAATAACAGGATGATAGCGTCCATCTAGCACGACGTCCACGAGCAGGCAGACCATTTGACTCAGTACCTTTCAAGGTTTAATCCCTACCAGTGAAGAGTCCAAGCTTGGGGGAGGACCCCCATCAGGTACGTCCCGATTCACTCAGCACTTTGGTCATTCAATTGCATTTCCCTTCATGTTTTGTCTTGCAGTCAAAAAAATGAAAATACCAAAAATATTTGCTTTGAAAAAAATAACTCCCAACTATGCATGGAATGAAACATATGCCTCTCACCTTGGAAATGATGAATAGTTGCTCTGTCATTAATTTTGCAAGTACTTTGTTGCAACTAGTTGCTTGATAAATAATGCTTGAGTTATTTGAAATGAGTAAAAATGTACCTGAAAACCTTGTGGGAGCACATGCTTTATTCCAAGTCTAAGTTGTTGTGGGGATTGATATAGTGAGACTTTGGATAAGTTCTATTTTTGCTCTTAGTATGGTCAAATTCTCGGATGTTTATGCTTTCAAAAATAAAATAAAATTCCTCATTGGTCAAAATACCTATCAGAGCCATATGATAAGCTTAGTTGAAAATTTCCTACTCATATGATGCTTGTTATCTTAGTGAGCTTTGTCAAATTGTTGTGACCTTTTGGTGAAACTTTCATACTCTTAAAGATCGAGATTCACGTACACACCACCTCTCACTTGCAATTCCTACACTGGGAGTTAGCAAACTTTGCCATCATCCATCCACAAATAAAGACTCCATGTTCTCTGATTCCCTCTCCAAATATCCTTGAAGCAGGGGCATGGGCTATGCAAAAAGAAAAAGAAAAAGCATGTCAAAAGACATGGCAAAAATATGAGAAAGAAAAGCATGCCAAAGAGAATGGCAAAAAAGAAAGAAAGAGGAAAAGAAAAGCATGCCATGTGGCATGACAAAAATATGAACAAAAGATAGCCCATGTTCTCGAAAATAAATCCAGGAGAGGAAGATTCATCCCATGGAGTTCCACCATATTCCACTCCATCATATTCCACTTATAACACCCTAAAATAGCCCTATTTAAAATTTTCAGTAATTAATTGATTATTTAATGTCTTGTTCATAATTAATATAGGGTAAATAAATATTTTCTGAAAATTAAAATCAAATATAAGGAGTAGAAACATTTTTGTTGCATTCATGCTGCTGCATTGTGATTTCTACTGCTTGTGGTTCAAATGAGAGTTTAAATTTATTTAAATTCGAATTTGAATCACTTTGTTTTGAGCTCTAGAAAAGTTGTTTCGGCCATAGTTCACTTCTACTCCCTGAACTCTCCCCTTGGTCCGCTTCTGCTCCTCGTACTCATCACCGAGCCAGCCCAGCACCCCGGCACACCTTGGCCCAGCTCGCTCCCCGCTCACCAACTCGCGGCCCAGCCGGCCTCTGGGACTATATAAACAGAGCCCTCCGCACCCCTGAACCTCACCCAACCCCCTCGAACACCAAGCCGCAACGCCTTCTCCTCCCTCCGCTTCACGCCGCCGCCATTGGCCTGCGGAGTCGATCTCCGGCGCCGCCGCCTTCTGCTCGACGAGAACCTCCCCAGGGATTTCGCAAGGAGGTAATGAGCCTAAACAATCCATCTCCGACCTCCTTTCGCCTTCGGTTCGCGCCTAACCACTCGCCGTCGTTCCCCAAGTCCGCCGAGCCGCTTCTCCTCGACGTCCGTGCCCTCCGTCATCCCATCGCCGTCGTGAGTCACCCAGGTGAGCTCGCCGTGCCTCCCTGATCGCGTAGCACCTAAACTCGCCCCTCTCTTTTGCTCCAACGAGTGCTCCCCACCTCGCCGGAGACGGGCGCCCGCCGTCCGCCGCCGCACACCACTCACACCACCTCCCGGCCGTCGAGAACCCCTTAGGTGGACTCACCATGGCCCCAGCTTCCTCCCTGACCAAGAACCGTCGCAAACCGAGCTCCCTACCTCGTTTTCGAGCTTCGCCGGCGAGCTCTCCGCCGCATGCGCGGACGTCGCCGCCGGCCACCCCTTCCTGTTAGGTCCATCCAGGACCCTCCGATCTAGATCCGACGGCCCGTAACACACTTCGCTCTTAGTCAGACCAGCAGCGTACCGGTCAACTGTGCCGGTTTTGCTAAAGAGCCGCTCAACTTTTCGAGAATCAACCCGCTGTTCATCTCTGTTAGAAAGTAATTGCAAGTAGGTCCTAACATTTATGCAAAAACCCCTGTGCTTTTGAATAAACTAACCCGCGGTCCAGCCTCTGTCCTTTTTCACGTTAGCCCTCGGGTTTTAACTTGTAATTACGTATAGGTCCTCGGTTTTCCACAATTAAGCCCCTGGAAGTTTCTGAAACTTGCCAGCAAGCCCCTAAACCTTAGAAAAGCCATATCTTCCTCGTTTTTGCTCCGATTAGTGTGATTTTTACGCTCACGTGTTCGTAGCGAAACGTAGATTATTTCCAAAGCCTTCTTTTGTGCTGTTTCTACTGTTTGGTGTACTGTTTCTAATAGAATACTTTTGTTTGCATGTATTGGCTTGTGTGGATGCTTGTGTGGTGATTCGTGTCCAGTCGGTGAGCCGTTCGCGTTGGACTTTGAGTACGAGGACTTTCAGGAGCCGGACTCGCAGCAGCAGCAGCACTTTGAGGAAGGCAAGTTATAGCACGGACAATCCTTGCTACCTACTCACTTGTATTAAATCATTTCATTCATGTATGTGTCTAATTTGATGTACCTTTAAGGTTGTACCTAGTTTTTCATTATCTTGTCCTTGTTCACCTCGGGTTTTTGCATATGGGTAGAACTTTGCTATGCGCAGCTACTGTCACCTCTATTCAATTGTTAAATTTGACTTAATGGTTCACTTCAATATGACGATTAAAACTTGCTTTTTAGTAACATGGATCAGGGAGCTAGAGCATGTGTTGTGTGCTTTGCTCTAGTGTCTCCCCCTAAGGACCAGTTCTTAAAGCGGCAACCCAGGAGCCTGTTGAAAGCATCTAAGCCCCTAATTGTGTTTTGGTAATTAAAGACAACCCTTGTGGACTAACAATTTTATTTGAGACAATGAGATTAGGTTAGTCCCAAGAGTTGGAATGAGCTTCAAAAGACAATGGGTGGATAGCATGTGTCCTATGGGATTATGGAAGCTCAAGGCAAAGGTATATGATAGTGCTTTTAAATTTGACCGGTCATGAGGCGATTAGTGGGTGAAAAATGACCGGATTGATAGGTTGCATAGCCGTACTATCAAGAGGGATCAACTTCGTTGGTTCGATGAAATATTAGTGCCACAATGGTCTTTGATGTGCATGTAGTGCAATTAGAATGTGTGGTGACTAACTTGGATATAGGCTCATTGCAAATCTGCTGTAAAACTAGCCAAGTCGTGGCTGGCGGACCGTCCGCGGTGCTTTGGCGGACTGTCCGAGAAATTCGAGTTAAAAAGAAAAAAAGGAATTCTGTGGAAAATCCGATCAGACTGGTCCGAACGGACGGCGGACGGTCCACGGCTCCGTCGCGGACGGTCCGCGGTGCGCTGACTTGTGGGCCCGCGTGCGCTGACTTGGTGTGCTGAGTAACGTTTGGCGGACTGTCCGTGCCATGTGGGCGGATGGTCCGAATTAAATCTAACAGAGGCATTTCCCGGGGTTCTTGAGGGGAAGACCGTCCGGCCATACCTGGCGGACTGTCCGTGGTGCTCGTGGACGGTCCGCGGGTCTCTGGCGGACGGTCCGCCGGACCTCAACGGTCACCTCTGACACTCGTTTGACTGCGCGTTATAGCCGTTGTAATTTGAACGCGGACGGTCCGAGGCTGTCGGGCGGACAGTCTGCGGTGCACGTTTTTGAACGGGTTTACAAGTGGTATCAGAGTTAAGTACTCCCTAATCAAGGATTTAATTATCCCGGAGTAGGATTAAAATGGCTAGAGAAGGCAAAATGAAGCAAAGGAAGGTTCCTTACTTTGATGGGGAAGATTATGATTATTGGAAGACTAGGATGACAACCTATCTAAGGACGGCCGGAAGAAAAATTTGGGAAATTGTTGAGGACGGTTTTGTCATCCTAGACAAAGACAACAAGACCTAAAAAGACTTTAAGAACGAGGACCTTAATGAGGAAGCTTTGTGCATATTGTATGAGGCTCCATCTCGTGATCAATTCAACCGGGTCAAGGGCATTAGAGTTGCAAAGGATGTGTGGAACGAGCTAGCGGAAATCTATGAGGGAACATCCTCGGTTAAAGAAGCTAAGCTCTATGTACTCCCCAAGGAAAATTGAATGAGTTTACTATGAAGAAGGATGAAGACGTTTCAACCATGTTCAATCGGTTGAATGAGATTGTGAATGAGCTAAAGTGTCTTGATTATGATGTGCCGGATCGAGATTTCTCTAGGAAATTTCTTAGGAGTCTCCCGGAAAAATATGAGACAATTGTCACAATGCTAGTGAGAGAAGACTTGAGGAAATACACTCCTACGGATGTGCTTGGTGAAGTACTCACACATGATATCTTCAAGCAATCTCAAAAAGAAGCTCATGGTCAAGCAACAAATGAAGAGAAGAAGAACATTGCTCTCAAGGCTCAAACTACTCAAGAAGACACTCATCTATATAAGAGACAGTCCCTGTATAGCTTCAACCTTGGCTTGATCAACCTCAATTCCCTGTGGAGTCACAACATTTTGGAAAGAAAAATCAATTGTCAAGGAAGAATCCATTTGAAGACAAAGATTGCTTCTCTTGTGGTGAAAAGGGGCATATATCAATGAATTGTCCAAGCAAGAAAGAGGACAAGTTTGGCAAGAACAAGAACAAGAAGAATGACCACAAGAAGAAGAAGTATTACAAGAAGGAGAAAAATGGGCAAGCCTACTTTGTTGAGTGGGATTCCGATGCAAGTGATGATGATGATGATGATGATGACAAGCCAACAAAGAGTCTTGCCGGGATTGCCATCAAGGAAGCTCCATCTCTCTTCTCCAAACCTCATTGCCTTATGGCAAAAAGTACTTCAAAGGTAACAATGGATGAAGAAGAAAGTGATAGTGATTGTGATGATGATAATGATGATAATGCTATTACATATGAATATCTTCTTAGTTTGGTTATAAAATCCGATGATAAATTGCGCAAGGAAAAAGAAAAGTTGAAGGATTTAGAATTGAAAAACATTTCAATTCAAAAATCCTATGAGGAGCTAAAGATTTCTCATGCCAATCTAAAGGAATCCCATGGTACTCTCAACACTTCTTTGGGGATTCTAAAGGAAAAGCATGAGGAGCTTAAGGAAGCTCACAACTCACTCCTTGCGCAAGAGGCCAAAGGAAAACTTGTTGTTAACAATGATAAAGGTAATGCTTGCTTGTCTTGTTTGACTAACACTTCTTGTAGCACAAGTACAAGCTCTTGCACTAGTGAGAAAGACTCAAATGATGCATCACTTCTATTATTGGAAAATGAATCTTTGAAGAAAGAAGTGGAGTGTTTGTCCAAGGA
>OAMR01000738.1:594224-608816 GCA_900205405.1 Echinochloa crus-galli
ACACAACTAAGCATTGAACGCTGCCCGGGCTTCCTCCACATCACCCTGGGCCCAAACTCAACCTGACAAAGACCCCGAAGTCAACCATAAGGCCTCCGGCCCAGCCCAGGGCGTGAACCGACCTGCCAACCGACCCCAGGAGCTGGCCCAGCACGTGTGCAAGCTCAAGGCGGTGCAGCACTGGGCCGAGCCCAGTTCGGGCGAACACGTGGGTTCGGCCGAACCAGGGAACCGCCTCCAGGGTGCAATCCTGGCCTTTGGCTGCTGAGGCGGTGCATCCCTCGGTTCGGCCGAACCGGGGAGTTCGGTCGAACCGGGATTTTCGCCCGAACGGCTCGGCACCGACCTCCAGTTGCTTGGCCGCTGCTCCACTTCTCCACCGACCCTGGCCATTATAAATAGAGGCCGGTTTCACCTGCACAAGACACACAACACAAGAGTAGAGTGCAGGCGAAGCACTGTTAGTTCTCCACTTGTATCAGTAGAGATAGGGAGAGAGGAGAGGTGAGCGTCCCGGAGAGGAGCCGAAGTGTCGGCCCCTCTTCCCGCTGTACCTCTACGGATGCGACTTCACTTCGAGTAACATCCGGGTCTTGTCTGGTAACTCTTGTATCTCTCTCTGATTAATTGAGCATTCAGTTCTTACTTTTATATGCTTGCTGGTTCTTCGTTCAATGCTTAGTTGTGTAGTATAATTGTATACTAGCTGCTTAGCTTGAGTGCTTATCTGTCTGCAGTAGATAAGTATTAGTCAACTAGTGTAGGCGTGGTGCCTATACTTGAGGCTAACTTAGTTTCTGCGCGTCGAAACGGAGGTGGTAGCCGTAAGGTGGTGCCAGCCCTTTCGGTCTTCGTAGCCCATCACGTTAGTTCCGGTGTCTTAGGACCCAAGGTTCAGGGTAACCGGCACCCCTTCTCACCCCTTTCTGTGTGTCGGAGGCTCTGTAGTCCCGAAGCAACTATCTATCTGTATCCTCTGATCTGCTCAATCAATCGGTAGAATACCTTTATCAGACCCGTACCCTCTCTACCCTCTTACCTCTTCTCTTCTCTCCTTGTTGTCGTCATCCATCTCATCCATTCCATTTCATCCACACCATCTACCTAGGACAACTTAGTTTAGGATTAGTACACTTCTCGTTCTCCGTGGAAATCGATACCTTGGAATACTCCCGGGTGAAAGCTACATCGGTATCCGTCCGCTTGCGGATTTATCTGTAGGCCGTAAGGAGTGCCAACAATCGTCGTGTACTGGTCAACACCCAGCCCTCCCTGCCAGTTTTTCAAAAGAGACCCTGCAGTTTTTGAAAATCAACCCTCCGTCCATCCTATTCAAACAGTATTTACAGATACGCCCCTGGTTTGTGAAACACCCCTGAGCTTTCCTGTTTTTACACCCCGAAGCCCAGCCTTGCCTTTTTACATGTAAACCCCTGAGTTTTTATACAAAATTATGTTTTAGTGCCTTTAAATTTGCAAATAAGCCCATGAAACTTTTAAAACTCTACCAGCAGGTCCCTAAACCTTAGGAAAGCCATATCTTTTCCGTTTTAGCTCCGATTAGAGTGATTTTCGCGCTCTCGTGTTCGTAGCAAAGCGTAGATTAGTTTCAAAGCCCTATTTTGTGCTGTTTCTACTATTTGGTGTATTGTTCTTAGTTATTTTTGTTTGTTTGCTTGCATGTTTGTGCCATGGATTGCTGCGAGTAGAGGAACGCCATCAAGAGATTGCATGGAGAAGAGTTTCAAGATCAAGAGCTGAAGACTGAGTAAATATAATGGATTTGAGGCAAGTTATAGCACGGACAATCCTTGCTACCTACACACCCTTAATACATTATTTATTGCATACGCATGTGTCTAAATTGTTACCCCTTTAAGGTTGTACCTAGCTTTGTTTATCCTATACCTTGTTTACCTTGGGTTTTGCATATGGGTAGTATTTTTGTTGACGACCAAAATTGGCAGTTGCCTATCAGGCCAAGGGAAACCGGTCAGACCGGTTCCAGGAAGCGGTCAGACCGGTTTTACTGTAGCCGATCTGGCAACTGCCGAAACCGGTCTGACCGGTTTCCCTAACCGGTCAGACCGGTTTCGTAAACTTTTTCAAAATGCAAATTGGACTTCACCATTGCGTAGCCCTCGTCGAGACGATCAAGATGCATATGTGGAACACCTATTTCTGACTCCGTATGAGAGAGTTATGACTTCGGGAAGATTCTGCACCTAGGAAAACACCGGTTTTCCAAACCGGTCTAACCGGTTTGGATCCGAATTTGAGTAGGTTTAGGACTCTGAGTTTTATCCCATATTGTAAACCGACTCGATGGGGTAAGACCATCCCACCCTATAAATATAAAGGGCCAAGGCCGATTGAGAATATCTCCAATCGAATCTATCAAATCTACCTTTTATCGTTTTACTTTTATCTTTTTATGTTCCGCATTACTTTTATCTCCAAACCCTAGCTCTTCCAACCCCTGTATCTTCTGTTCTTCTCTCGTCTCGACGACGTTTGAGGACGTTCTAGGTGGCCTGCCGACCCTAGAACAACCCGTGAGAACAAGGCATGTGCGTGTGTTCAAGTTAAATCTCGAAATTAACAAGAACCACAAGAAAAACCAGACAAGGTTTAGGGTGTAACCAGAGGTGGGGTCGGTACCGGAGGCACCAGATACGCCGTTACCAGCTGGAGGAATAGTGTTAACCATCTTCGACTGGCCTGCTTCAAGGCAGCGGCGACTTCGTTGGCGCGGTTTCGTGTCAACATATTTTGGCGACTCCGCTGGGGACGAAAGCAAAGGGATTTGTTACTATGGTTAATCTACTCTCCGCTGGGGAAGAAAGCAAAGAGATCCGTTACTATGGTTAGTCTACCAAAACCTAGTGATGTTGATCCTGCTAACATTGTTAAGCCGATTGTTGATGAATTATCGGCCGAGGATCGTCAAGCTTATGAGGCCTTCATGAAAGATCGTGAGGAGAAGGAAGCCCGACGCAAAGCAGCAGCAGATGAAAAAGTCACTCAGTGGTTTTTATCTCACTTCTCCAAGAATCGGAAAGGCGGCATCTCCAAGGACAAGGAGATAGTCTTCGTTTCGAGCGAAGACGAGCATGATGAAGAAAAAGACACTATGAGTACTACAGCACCACCTGTTACTTTAGAGCAAATTAATCAATTATTAGTCAATGGTCAAAAACAAATGTTTGCTACTGTCCAAAACATGATTGATAACTTAGCCGAACAAATGGATTTGCTGGTAATTTTGTTCCTCCATATGCAACTATATATTATCCTATGCCTCCCCAGAGTTTAGGTTATTCACACGGTGCAGTGCCAAACAATGTTTATTCACAACAAGTACCGTATGTACAGCCGAACCAGGTACCACATCATACGCCGAATAGTATTACTTCTAGTGTTCAAAGGCCAAATGATCCTTATCATGATCAATTGCTTGAAAAATATATAAGAGATTTGGCTATTATGTTTAAAGAAACTTTCGGTGTAGAGCTTAAAGATAAGACTCTAGTGTGTCAAAAACCATATCCTGAGAGTTTTGATACTATACCATATCGTCTAGACGATCAAGATGCATATGTGGAACGCCTATTTTGGACTCCGGATGAGAGAGTTATGACTTCGGGAAGAATCTTCACCTGGGTAAAACCGGTCAGGCCGGTTTCCCAAACCGGTCTGACCGGTTTGGACCTGTAATTTGAGTAGGATTAGGACTCTATTTTGTCCCATATTGTAAACCGACTCAACGGGGTAAGACCATCCCACCCTATAAATATAAAGGGCCAAGGCTCAAGTGTTGCAAAGAGCTTTGGCTCAAGAAAGCCGAAGTAAGGATTCTAAACCTAAACCCGATCGTTTTGGTGTGCATACCATCAATTATGATTCTTCAGACGATGAGGGTAAAGAGGTTTATGCTGCTGAATTTGTATGGTCATCTAAAGATGAACCTAGCACTTGTTCTTCTCTCAAGCCGAGTCATAAAAATTGGCACGAAGAAGTAAAATTTACATTTGATGTATCTAAGTGTGATAGGATCTTTGATGAACTTGCAAAGGCTGGGAAATTGAAATTTTCTGATACTATACCGCCGAATGATGAGTTGAAACGGCGAGCTTATTGCAAGTTTCATAATACTTATTCTCATGCTACCAATGATTGCAATGTTTTCCGTAGGCAAATACAATCGGCCATAAATCAAGGACGATTGATGATTAATGTAATGCAGATTGATGAAAACCCTTTTCCTGTGCACACACTTGAGTTGGTGAATCCGAAAGTGTTGATTCGGCCGCATCAGGCCGAAAAAGCTAAAGGGAAAAATGTGATCATTGGTGAAGAAAGACTTATGAGTTCAACAAAGATGCTATCAGAAAAGACCCCTCAGTTCAAGTTGAAGACTCAAACGCTCGGGGGGCAAGACAAGAGCAAAAACACCGGTTCTGCACAAACCGGTCTAACCGGTTCTAGAACCGGTCTGACCGGTTGGTACGGGAAAATCAAAGACAAAGCAAGGCCGAGCTTTGAAGAGCTCTTGGCCAAATATAAAAAGAAAGGGGCTGCTCAGAAACAAAAGAAGTTTCAGAACAAAGTCAAAGGTGTGAAGCCATGTCAGAAGCAGTCAATGAACAAACAAGAATCAGTGGAGCAACTTGTAAAGGTGGTACCAGCAAGATCAGCAACAATCAAGCAGGTATGGAAGCCAAAACAAGTTGTTTCATCATCAACTTGAGTTAAAGCAAGGTAAGGCCGATAATATGATTATCGCCCTTAGAGCTTATATATGGCCGATGTATTGTTCATCATCGTCCTCAGATAATTTTGGTCTAGAAGGTTATTTTTTAGCACGCAAGCTTTGCTAAAAAACAGGGGGGCATATGTTGACGACCAAAATTGGTAGTTGCCTATCAGGCTGAGGGAAACTGGTCAGACCGGTTCCAGGAAGCGGTCAGACCAATTTTACTGCAGCCGATCTGGCAACTGCCGAAACCGGTCTGACCGGTTTCCCTAACCGATCAGCCGGTTTTGTAAACTTTGTCAAAATGCAAATTGGACTTCACCATTGCATAGCTCTCGTCGAGACGATCAAGATGCATATGTGGAACGCCTATTTTTTACTCCGGATGAGAGAGTTATGACTTCGGGAAGATTCTGCACCTAGGAAAACACCGGTTTTCCAAACCGGTCTGACCGGTTTGGATCCGAATTTGAGTAGGTTTAGGACTCTGAGTTTTATACCATATTGTAACCGACTCAACGGGGTAAGACCATCCCACCCTATAAATATAAAGGGCCAAGGCTCAAGTGTTGCAAAGAGCTTTGGCTCAAGAAAGCCGAAGTAAGGATTCTAAACCTAAACCCGATCGTTTTGGTGTGCATACCATCAATTATGAAACATTGTCAAAATACAAATTGGACTTCACCATTGTGTATCTCTCGTCTCGACGGCGTTTGAGTACGTTCTAGGTGGCCTGCCGACCCTAGAACAACCCTAGACTCTCAAGCTCCGACGGGGTCCCTCCCAAGCTCGAGATTTTAGGTTTTCACCGTCGCCCCGTCAAAAGCGGTCTGACCGATTTCATAGAGCGGTCTGACCGGTTTCACTATCAAAAGCGGTCTGACCGATTTCATAAAGCGGTCTGACCGGTTTCACTTCAAGGCATCGGCGACTTCGTTGGCGCGGTTTCGTGTCAACAATTTTGCTAGGCACAACTACTGTCACCTTTGCTCAACTGTTAACCTTGATATAATGTTCCACTTCAACTTTAATGTTAAAAGATTGCTTTTTAGCAACATGAATCAGGGAGCTAGGGTGTACGCTTCGTGCTTGGCCCTAGTGTCTCTCCGTAAGGACTGGTTCTTAAAGCGGCAACCCAGGAACCTGTCGCCACCGCTGGAAGCTCTGGTCTTGGAAGAGTAGCTTGTATGTCTCTAGCTTGCCAGTGGTTACCGACGGGCCGACGGCGTTATGGGAAGCATGGGGGAGAGTATGGTTTGACCCACTACCTTAGCGGCTACTGTCTTGTTAGGGTGTCTTGTGAAAGCCTCGTAGCGTCCCTATGCAGTCACACCTCGGAAGTGTTGATGTGCGTGGTTGGGTGCAAAGTTCCTTTGAACTTTTACGCGACTGGTGGGTAAAGGGCGAAACCTCTACAGAGTGTACAATCTATCATGATAGCCTTGCTCAGGGTCACGAGCGGCCTGGATCCTTTTTGATTAGAAGATGGAGTTATTTAGGTTAATGTTCACTTATACTTATTTAATTGGGTTCATCCACTTGGATTCATTTAATGGTAGTAATCTTGGTCTATGATAAAATGAACCAACTAAAAAGTGCTATTGCAGTCGAGCCGTGTCAAGCGTTTTTGAGCCTTCATACACCCGTGCAATACTTGCTAAGTAAGACAATTACTTATGCTTGCCTTTATTCAATAAAATCCCGGATGGGTACCAGATGGAGTGAATGAGACAGCTACTGAGTTTCCTGAGGATTTCCATACTTCTGAGCTGAGGTCAACCAGTCGGCGTCCCTGTGGACTTGAGGCTCTACCTGTCAAGTTATTAAATAGACTTCTGCTATGTATGTGCTAAACTCTGATGTAAACTTACTTTATTCGAGCATATGTACTCTGTTTTACCATATTTGTAAGTTGGATGTGTTCTGTGGACATCCTGGGCACACATACAGTATCATTCGGGTTTCTGTGTAAGTCCGGGTGTGACAGATTGGTATCAGAGCTATGGTGACTGTAGGGCCGCAGCCTAGATAGTACGGGCCATCCATTAAGATTCATTTTGCCATATAACCCTTGCTTTCTCTATCCTTGAGATTTTGATTCATAAAAAGTGCTATCCTTGAGTACTTTCCTCCTTGACAATTTCTCTTTGGTCATTATATCCTTGGATGTTTTATCCTCTCCTTGATAATTTACTTCTCACCCTTGACTTCTGATTATTTACCTCCACCTTGGCTTGATAAATTGCTAATTTTCAATTCTTGTCTATTTAACTCCTCCTTGTTGCTTTACCTTGATCGCTTATCCCGCCCTTGAAATTTTCTATTACTGTTGTGAGTATCCTTGTTTACTCAGTCGTTCCTTGACACTATTTCCACTTCTCTCCTCCTTGTTCCTCAAGTATCATCACTTTGGATTATTACCTTGTCTTTTGATCCCAAAGTATCTTTTCTACTCTCACTCTCCTTATTCTAAAACCCTTAGATTGTTACATCACCCCGATGCATGTTCAAGTCGTCTGGAAGAATGAAGCTACAAGTTGCTGCTAGGAGTCAAACCCGAGCAACTAGAAACTACATCAAGCTGACTATCATAACAACCAAGAGCTTGTCAAGATGAAATGATGCCTCTGATATGACCGTTGAAGATTTGTCCACATCTAGGAGGATTCCCTTGACCTTATTGACAACGTTAGCACCGCTTTTATGCTTGTGTGTTTAACCTTGATTGAGTGAGCTTGTAATGCTTGTTCTTATGTCTCTGATTGATTCGCTTCTTTGTAATGATTGTGTAGTTGGGCTCTCTCTATTTTCCCCGTATCTCCTTGTTTTTCTTGCTATCTTTTCTCACAAACCGATGAAGAGCATGAAGAAGGAAACCAGATGACAATCCCAACAACAGAAGATTCGATGTAGGAGGCTTCGCCACCACATCGACGAAGAAGCATGGTGATATGACTGATCTCTGTTTTCAGAAATCTTGTTGTTCTGTCTCCTCCTTGCTCCTAGGCCCCCTCGAACCTCCCCCCCCTCACCAACGACCCTAGCCGCTGCCCGAGCTTTTCCGCCGCCGCCACTCCCGAGCTCACCGCGGCCCTCGTCGATCTTCACCGCCGTAGCCGCTTAGCCTTCCTCGATGCTCCAGGTAGTTTCCCCGCGCGGTAAGCAACGCCCCGAGCCGCTCCTGCCCCCGCTCTTGCTCCGTTTCGACCGCTCATCCTCGCCGGATCGCCGCCGCCGCGGTACGCCGTAGTCCGGCCGCTGCGCCGCGTCGCCGCCGACGAGAACCGGCTCGTTGAGCTCGCCGTGTCCCCAGCTCCCTCCCTGCCCTAGTCACATTGCAAACCGAGCCATGTGCCGCGAGTACGCGTTACTCCGGCGAGTCCTCCGCCGTGAACCCGGGCGGCGCCGCCGCATACCGTCGCCGTGCGACGCCCCCTCGCCCAGATCTCATCTGGATCATTGGATCTAGATCCAACGGCCCTCAGTGGCCACAGCCCTGGGTCAAAGTCATCGCGTACCGGTCAACACCCAGCCCTCCCTGCCAGTTTTGCAAAAGAGACCCTGTAGTTTTTGAAAATCAACCCTCCGTCCATCCTATTCAAACAGTATTTACAGATACGCCCCTGGTTTGTGAAACGCCCCTCCGCTTTCCTGTTTTTACACCCCGAAGCCCAGCCTTGCCTTTTTACATGTAAACCCCTGAGTTTTTATACAAAATTATGTTTTAGTCCCTTTAATTTTGCAAATAAGCCCCTGAAACTTTTAAAACTCAGCCAGCAGGTCCCTAAACCTTAGGAAAGCCATATCTTTTCCGTTTTAGCTCCGATTAGAGTGATTTTCGTGCTCTCGTGTTCGTAGCAAAGCGTAGATTAGTTTCAAAGCCCTCTTTTGTGCTGTTTCTACTGTTTGGTGTATTGTTCTTAGTGATTTTTGTTTGTTTGCTTGCATGTTTGTGCCGTGGATTGCTGCGAGTAGAGGAACGTCATCAAGAGATTGCAAGGAGAAGAGCTTCAAGATCAAGAGCTGAAGACTGAGTAAATATAATGGATTTGAGGCAAGTTATAACACGGACAATCCTTGCTACCTACACACCCTTAATACATTATTTACTGCATCCGCATGTGTCTAAATTGTTACCCCTTTAAGGTTGTACCTACCTTTGTTTATCCTATACCTTGTTTACCTTGGGTTTTGCATATGGGTAGTATTTTGCTAGGCGCAGCTACTGTCACCTTTGCTTAACTATTAATTTTGACTTAATGGTTCACTTCAATGTTAATGGTAAAACTTGCTTTTTAGCAACATGGATCAGGGAGCTAGGGCGTACATACTTGGCCCTAGTGTCTCTCCGTAAGGACTGGTTCTTAAAGCGGCAACCCAGGAACCTGTCGCCACCGCCGGAACTATAATGGCTCTGGTCTTGGACAAGTAACATGTACGGCTCTAATTTAACAGTAGTTACCGATGGGCCGACGGCGTTATGGGAAGTAAGGTGCTGGGTATGGTTTTTGATCCACCGAGGACGGTAGCCCCGTCGGCTATGTCTCGTTAGACACAGTCCCGAGTTGGGAGCCTCAGGGGGGAGAGCTCCACACGTTGCGCCTGTTCGGCCGCGTTGGCCCGTGCTCTGGATTGCCATTGACCCTCCTACCGGTGCGCCTGGGAGTCAGTCAATCTCGGTGCCTCGGACCTTACCGCCTTATTGTACTGTAGCGGCCACTGTCTTGTTAGGGTGTCTTGTGAAAAGCCTCGTAGCGTCCCTATGCAGTCACACCTTGGAAGTGTTGATGTGTGTGGTTGGGTGCAAAGTTCCTTTGAACTTTTACGCGACTGGTGGATAAAGGGTGAAACCTCTCCAGAGTGTACAATCTATCATGATAGCCTTGCTCAGGGTCACGAGCGGCCTGGATCCTTTTTTATTAGAAGATGGAGTTATTTAGGTTAATGTTCACCTATACTTATTTAATTGGGTTCATCCACTTGGATTCATTTAATGGTAGTAATCTTGGTCTATGATAAAATGAACCAACTAAAAAGTGCTATTGCAGTCGAGTCATGTCAAGCCTTTTTGAGCCTTCATACACCCGTGCAATACTTGCTAAGTAAGACAATTACTTATGCTTGCCTTTATTCAACAAAATCCCGGATGGGTACCAGATGGAGTGAATGAGACAGCTACTGAGTTTCCTGAGGATTTCCATACTTCTGAGCTGAGGTCAACCAGTCGGCGTCCCTGTGGACTTGAGGCTCTACCTGTCAAGTTATTAAATAGACTTCCGCTATGTATGTGCTAAACTCTAATGTAAACTTACTTTATTCGAGCAAATGTACTCTGTTTTACCATATTTGTAAGCTGTATGTGTTCTGTGGACATCCTGGGCACACATACAGTAGCATTCGGGTTTCTGTGTAAGTCCGGGTGTGACATATTTAATTTGATGAAACAAATGGGTCACAAGATGAGAAAGATAACTTGGATGATGTGAGAGGGGATAGTTTGAAAGAAGCCATGAAGAACATGGATATTGGTGATATTCGACCAAGGGAAGAAGAAGAAGATGATGATGATTGTGAGGGACATATTGTTAGTAATCAAGAAATGGCATCATCTTCTCAAAATAAAGTGATTGATAATGCAAGTGCAAATGACTCTCCTCAAGAAGATGAGCAAGTGATCTCTACAACATCATCATCCACACCTTCTCAAGATCAAGTTACTCAACCAAGAATTCATGGCCAAGTCGCCAAAGATCACCCCATTGACCAAATTGTTGGTGACATTAGTAAGGGAGTTCAAACTCGATCTCGTGTTGCTTCATTTTGTCAACATTATTCTTTTGTATCTTCTCTTGAACCTAAATGTGTAGATGAAGCACTTGTTGATACGGATTGGGTTATGGCTATGCAAGAAGAATTGAATAACTTCACCCGGAACAAAGTTTGAGATTTGGTTGAGAGGCCCAAGAACTATAATGTTATTGGTACTAAATGGGTCTTTCGCAACAAGGAAAATGAAGATGGCATTGTGGTGAGAAACAAGGCAAGATTGGTGGCACAAGGGTATACTCAAGTCGAAGGTTTGGATTTCGATGAAACTTTTGCCCCCGTAGCTAGACTTGAGGCTATTAGAATGTTACTTGCTTATGCTTGCTCTCATAACATAAAACTCTATCAAATAGATGTTAAAAGTGCTTTCTTGAATGGTGATCTTAGTGAACTAGTATATGTTGAACAACTTCCCGGTTTTGAAGACCCTAATTTGCCCAATCATGTTTACAAGCTATCCAAAGCCCTCTATGGTTTGAAACAAGCACCTCGTGCTTGGTATGAGAGGCTTAGGAATTTCCTCTTATCAAAGGGCTTCAAAATTGGAAAGGTTGACACAACACTTTTCACTAAGAAAATTGGCAATGATATCTTTATTTGTCAAATATATGTTGATGATATAATTTTTGGATCTACTAATGAATCTTTTTGCAAAGAATTTGGAGAAATGATGTCTAGGGAATTTGAGATGTCTATGATTGGTGAATTGAGTTACTTTCTTGGACTTCAAATCAAGCAAATAAAAGAGGGCACATTTGTTACACTTGGAGGTTGCCGCCTCTTAGATGGCTTGGAGCTCGATGATTCAAAGCTAATCAAGATACCTATGGCCACAAATGGACATCTTGATTTAGATGAGGGAGGTAAACCGGTTGACATCAAACTTTATAGATCCATGATTGGTAGCTTGCTTTACCTTACCGCATCTAGGCCCGATATCATATTTAGTGTATGCATGTGTGCTAGATTTCAAGCCGCACCTAAAGAATGTCATTTGACCGCGGTGAAAAGAATTATGAGATATTTGAAATTCACTGCAAATATTGGTCTTTGGTATCCAAAAGGTGCTCAATTTGAGTTGGTTGGTTATTCGGATTCGGATTATGCCGGTTGCAAAGTTGATAGAAAGAGCACTTCCGGTGGTTGTCAACTTCTTGGTTGTTCACTTGTGTCATGGAGTTCAAAGAAGCAAAACTCGGTTGCTCTCTCAACCGCCGAAGCGGAATATATTTCGGCGGGAAGTTGTTGTGCTCAATTATTATGGATGAAGCAAACACTTCTTGATTATGATGTGAAATTCAATGGAATTCCTCTTTTATGTGATAATGAAAGTGCTATCAAGACTGCAAATAACCAAATAATCCGGTTCAACATTCTAGAACCAAGCACATTGATATTCGGCATCATTTTCTTAGAGATCATGTGAGCAAAGGTGATATCAAAATTGAAGGTGTGGGCACGGATGATCAATTGGCTGATATATTCACAAAACCATTGGATGAATCTCGGTTTTGCAAATTGAGAAATGAGTTGAATGTCATTGATATCTCAAATGTGGCTTGATCTCTAGCATAAGCATCTTTGTACATGTTACCTTTGTCTTGCACTCATATGTTTGTTTTAATTCTAATACTCCTCATGTCATAAGGGCTATGTTTGTAAAAATATGCATCATTTTGTCAAGCAATGAACCCCAAGGATCCATCACAACAAGTGTTCAAAAGATTGTATCTCGGGCTGAAAAAGAAGTGAAGGTCGGACAGTCCGCTAGTAGACCGCGGACAGTCCGTGATAGCCGCCGCGGACCGTCCGCCAAAGGACCGCGGACCGTCCGTGATTTCCCCGAAATCACTCAGGAACTTTTAGACCTCTCGTTCCAGGGGGTCGGACTGTCCGCCGTGTTACTGCGGACGGTCCGCCAAGGCCGAGCGCGCCTGGGCCCACCCGCGATGGGATCTAAAGAAAGGGAAGGGGGTGCCTTCTTCTTCCTCATACGAGTTCATTGCCATCCACCCCTCTCTCTCTTTCTCTTGACCAAGAAAAGGTGCTCTCTCTCGATCTCTTGGTTGGGGCACTTCCCGGACGGTCCGAGGGTATCTGCGGACTCTCTACAGGATTCTCCATCATGTCATCTGGGTATTCTTGTTGATTTCCTAATCATTTTGGTTGAATCTATGGATAAACATGGTTAGGGTTTGGGGGTCCTGATCTGAAATCTGGCCATGGATTTGGGAATCTATCACGAGGAATATGTTGGTCATGGTCTTGTGATGATATGGCAAAAGTTTGGTCATAAGTTATTGGACATTCATTGAGATATGAGGATCGAAATCTTCGGATCACTGTTCATGTTCGTCGCCGCTACAGTGACCCGCGGACTGTCCGCTCGGGAAACTCGGACCGTCCGCCCGTACTTGGCGGACTGTCCGCGGTGCCCTGTCGGACAGTCCGCCAGGCACTGTCAGCAGCGACCTTGAATGGTGTATTTTGGGCATCAATTGTTCATCATATATCATTTATTTATATTGTGGTATTGACTCAAATAATTGCATGATTACAGTGGTCGCAAAATTATGAAGACTTTGGCCAATCGGTTCAAGAAGAGTGGGAAAAGAAGAAAGGTGATGAGGGGACGTCTAAACGACGTCGTGTTGATGACATCCCAGATGTTGATGATGTCTCTGATGATCCAAATGACAGTGATTATGTGGCTGATACTGATATTGAATCATCAATGGGCAGCAATCTGAATTTGTGGTTGAAGAAAGTGAAAATGTGCATCATGGTGGAGGGGGTCTTCATGTTGACATTATTGATATTCACTCACACACTGCACCTAAGAAAAATTGGAGCCAGAGAGAGTATGTGTGGTAAGAAATATCAATGCCTTTACTCAACCTCGCAGCACTGGCAATAACTTTTTTCATACACTAGTGCAAGAAGATGCTTTCTTTGGTCACTTGCTTAGTTGCACAATCATGGCTCATAAGAGAATTGATTTTGGATATCTTGCTTCTAAACCTGTGTTAGTTGATGTGGCTATCATGCTAGAAAGGCTTAGGCTTAGGCCATTCATGGAGCATAGGTGTGATTGGAATGAAGCTCTCATTAGACAATTTTATGCCACCTATGAGATTGATATTGAGAAACAAAGTTTAGAGTGGATGTTAGGACAAAGGAAACATACTGCCACTTTTGAGGAGTTTGCCACTGCAAATGAGTTGGAATATCCTTATTTTTATGATAATGCTAGTCTTGATGTTTATCAACAAGATTTGTATGAAGATTCTCACATTTTCTATGAGCCTGCAAATCTTGGTGTTGCAATCAAGCATGGAACACCCACAGGACTTAGGCATCATCCTGCTGCCATCAATAAGATTATTAGATGCACTTTCATGCCTAAGAGTGGGAACAAGGACAAGATAAGAGAATATTATTGGAATGTGATTCATTATATCATGACAGGCACTAGATTCAATGTGATCAAGATGATATTTGAACAAATGGATGAAAAGAAGTTGTCCTTGGCCGGTAACATGTACTTTGCTCCATATATCATGTCCTTAATTAAGAGCAAAACTGGTTATGATGGCCCTTGTGAGATTCACCATGGGCTGTTTCAACCATTCCTAAATGCCAAGGATTTTCTGAATAGGCCACTCACTCCCTATGAGAACATTGGAGAAGGTGCAGGAGATCAAAATGTTGGGGCAGATGCAGAAGTGGATGTTGATATGGGTGTTCATGATATGCCTCCTCCACCACCTCCTGGTCCACCCATGCAGCCACAGAACTATTGGGTTCCTCCAGAGGGCTACTTCACTCCATATTTTGACAGCATGGCTCAGTCTTTTGGGGCACAGATGGCTACTGGGTTTGATACTATGCAGCAGGGCCTCCAGCAGCGGTATGATGAGAGGTTTCAGTCATATGAGCAGCAGATGAACACTCAGTTTTATCAGCCCATCATGACTCAGCTTCAGGGTATGCAGCAGGCGTTTCACACT
>OAMR01001161.1:47190-87316 GCA_900205405.1 Echinochloa crus-galli
AACCAAAACATCACTATTGGGTCCAAAAACGTGGATTGGGTGCGTTCGTTTCGTTTCTGGATCGAAACTGTGCATCGTTTCGTTAACGACCCGAATGGGTGCATTAAATGCAACATTTGCATGGTTTTTTGCACAGTAACGAAACTGACAAAAACGAACCAAAACATCACTATTGGGTCCAAAAACGTGGATTGGGTGCGTTCGTTTCGTTTCTGGATCGAAACTGTGCATCGTTTCGTTAACGACCCGAATGGGTGCATTAAATGCAACATTTGCATGGTTTTTTGCACAGTAACGAAAAGTAACGAAATTGACCAAAACATCACTATTGGGTTCAAAAAAGTGGATTTGGAATGGTTTTTTGCAAAGTAACGAAACTGATCAAAACGAGCCAAAACATCACTATTGGGTCCAAAAAAGTGGATTGTGTGCATTCGTTTTGGTTCTGGCTCAAAACTGTGCATCGTTTCGTTAACGACCCGAATGGGCGCATTACTGTCTCTTATACACATCTAGATGTGTATAAGAGACAGGTTAACGACCCGAATGGGTGCATTAAATGCAACATTGGCATGGTTTTAGAAAAGTAATGAAACTGAACAAAACGAACCAAAACATCACTATTGGGACCAAAAAGTAGATTGGGTGCATTTTTTTCGTTTCTGCCCCGAAATTGTGCTTCGTTTCGTTAATGGGCCGAAGCGGTGCATTAAATGCAACCCCGACATGGTTTTTTGCACATTAATGAAAGTGACCAAAACATCACTATTGGGTCCAAAAAAGTGGATTGTGTGCATTCGTTTTGTTTCTGGCTCAAAACTTTGCATCGTTTCGTTAATGGCACGAACCGGTGCATTAAATGCAACCCCGGCATGGTTTTTTGCACAGTAACGAAACTGACCAAAACGAACCAAAACATCACTATTGGGTCCAAAAACGTGGATTGGGTGCGTTCGTTTCGTTTCTGGATCGAAACTGTGCATCGTTTCGTTAACGACCCGAATGGGTGCATTAAATGCAACATTTGCATGGTTTTTTGCACAGTAACGAAACTGACAAAAACGAACCAAAACATCACTATTGGGTCCAAAAACGTGGATTGGGTGCGTTCGTTTCGTTTCTGGATCGAAACTGTGCATCGTTTCGTTAACGACCCGAATGGGTGCATTAAATGCAACATTTGCATGGTTTTTTGCACAGTAACGAAACTGACAAAAACGAACCAAAACATCACTATTGGGTCCAAAAACGTGGATTGGGTGCGTTCGTTTCGTTTCTGGATCGAAACTGTGCATCGTTTCGTTAACGACCCGAATGGGTGCATTAAATGCAACATTTGCATGATTTTTTGCACAGTAACGAAACTGACAAAAACGAACCAAAACATCACTATTGGGTCCAAAAACGTGGATTGGGTGCGTTCGTTTCGTTTCTGGATCGAAACTGTGCATCGTTTCGTTAACGACCCGAATGGGTGCATTAAATGCAACATTTGCATGATTTTTTGCACAGTAACGAAACTGACCAAAACGAACCAAAACATCACTATTGGGTCCAAAAACGTGGATTGGGTGCGTTCGTTTCGTTTCTGGATCGAAACTGTGCATCGTTTCGTTAACGACCCGAATGGGTGCATTAAATGCAACATTTGCATGATTTTTTGCACAGTAACGAAACTGACAAAAACGAACCAAAACATCACTATTGGGTCCAAAAACGTGGATTGGGTGCGTTCGTTTCGTTTCTGGATCGAAACTGTGCATCGTTTCGTTAACGACCCGAATGGGTGCATTAAATGCAACATTTGCATGATTTTTTGCACAGTAACGAAACTGACAAAAACGAACCAAAACATCACTATTGGGTCCAAAAACGTGGATTGGGTGCGTTCGTTTCGTTTCTGGATCGAAACTGTGCATCGTTTCGTTAACGACCCGAATGGGTGCATTAAATGCAACATTTGCATGATTTTTTGCACAGTAACGAAACTGACAAAAACGAACCAAAACATCACTATTGGGTCCAAAAACGTGGATTGGGTGCGTTCGTTTCGTTTCTGGATCGAAACTGTGCATCGTTTCGTTAACGACCCGAATGGGTGCATTAAATGCAACATTTGCATGATTTTTTGCACAGTAACGAAACTGACCAAAACGAACCAAAACATCACTATTGGGTCCAAAAACGTGGATTGGGTGCGTTCGTTTCGTTTCTGGATCGAAACTGTGCATCGTTTCGTTAACGACCCGAATGGGTGCATTAAATGCAACATTTGCATGATTTTTTGCACAGTAACGAAACTGACAAAAACGAACCAAAACATCACTATTGGGTCCAAAAACGTGGATTGGGTGCGTTCGTTTCGTTTCTGGATCGAAACTGTGCATCGTTTCGTTAACGACCCGAATGGGTGCATTAAATGCAACATTTGCATGATTTTTTGCACAGTAACGAAACTGACAAAAACGAACCAAAACATCACTATTGGGTCCAAAAACGTGGATTGGGTGCGTTCGTTTCGTTTCTGGATCGAAACTGTGCATCGTTTCGTTAACGACCCGAATGGGTGCATTAAATGCAACATTTGCATGATTTTTTGCACAGTAACGAAACTGACAAAAACGAACCAAAACATCACTATTGGGTCCAAAAACGTGGATTGGGTGCGTTCGTTTCGTTTCTGGATCGAAACTGTGCATCGTTTCGTTAACGACCCGAATGGGTGCATTAAATGCAACATTTGCATGATTTTTTGCACAGTAACGAAACTGACCAAAACGAACCAAAACATCACTATTGGGTCCAAAAACGTGGATTGGGTGCGTTCGTTTCGTTTCTGGATCGAAACTGTGCATCGTTTCGTTAACGACCCGAATGGGTGCATTAAATGCAACATTTGCATGATTTTTTGCACAGTAACGAAACTGACAAAAACGAACCAAAACATCACTATTGGGTCCAAAAACGTGGATTGGGTGCGTTCGTTTCGTTTCTGGATCGAAACTGTGCATCGTTTCGTTAACGACCCGAATGGGTGCATTAAATGCAACATTTGCATGATTTTTTGCACAGTAACGAAACTGACAAAAACGAACCAAAACATCACTATTGGGTCCAAAAACGTGGATTGGGTGCGTTCGTTTCGTTTCTGGATCGAAACTGTGCATCGTTTCGTTAACGACCCGAATGGGTGCATTAAATGCAACATTTGCATGATTTTTTGCACAGTAACGAAACTGACAAAAACGAACCAAAACATCACTATTGGGTCCAAAAACGTGGATTGGGTGCGTTCGTTTCGTTTCTGGATCGAAACTGTGCATCGTTTCGTTAACGACCCGAATGGGTGCATTAAATGCAACATTTGCATGATTTTTTGCACAGTAACGAAACTGACCAAAACGAACCAAAACATCACTATTGGGTCCAAAAACGTGGATTGGGTGCGTTCGTTTCGTTTCTGGATCGAAACTGTGCATCGTTTCGTTAACGACCCGAATGGGTGCATTAAATGCAACATTTGCATGATTTTTTGCACAGTAACGAAACTGACAAAAACGAACCAAAACATCACTATTGGGTCCAAAAACGTGGATTGGGTGCGTTCGTTTCGTTTCTGGATCGAAACTGTGCATCGTTTCGTTAACGACCCGAATGGGTGCATTAAATGCAACATTTGCATGATTTTTTGCACAGTAACGAAACTGACAAAAACGAACCAAAACATCACTATTGGGTCCAAAAACGTGGATTGGGTGCGTTCGTTTCGTTTCTGGATCGAAACTGTGCATCGTTTCGTTAACGACCCGAATGGGTGCATTAAATGCAACATTTGCATGATTTTTTGCACAGTAACGAAACTGACAAAAACGAACCAAAACATCACTATTGGGTCCAAAAACGTGGATTGGGTGCGTTCGTTTCGTTTCTGGATCGAAACTGTGCATCGTTTCGTTAACGACCCGAATGGGTGCATTAAATGCAACATTTGCATGATTTTTTGCACAGTAACGAAACTGACCAAAACGAACCAAAACATCACTATTGGGTCCAAAAACGTGGATTGGGTGCGTTCGTTTCGTTTCTGGATCGAAACTGTGCATCGTTTCGTTAACGACCCGAATGGGTGCATTAAATGCAACATTTGCATGATTTTTTGCACAGTAACGAAACTGACAAAAACGAACCAAAACATCACTATTGGGTCCAAAAACGTGGATTGGGTGCGTTCGTTTCGTTTCTGGATCGAAACTGTGCATCGTTTCGTTAACGACCCGAATGGGTGCATTAAATGCAACATTTGCATGATTTTTTGCACAGTAACGAAACTGACAAAAACGAACCAAAACATCACTATTGGGTCCAAAAACGTGGATTGGGTGCGTTCGTTTCGTTTCTGGATCGAAACTGTGCATCGTTTCGTTAACGACCCGAATGGGTGCATTAAATGCAACATTTGCATGATTTTTTGCACAGTAACGAAACTGACAAAAACGAACCAAAACATCACTATTGGGTCCAAAAACGTGGATTGGGTGCGTTCGTTTCGTTTCTGGATCGAAACTGTGCATCGTTTCGTTAACGACCCGAATGGGTGCATTAAATGCAACATTTGCATGATTTTTTGCACAGTAACGAAACTGACCAAAACGAACCAAAACATCACTATTGGGTCCAAAAACGTGGATTGGGTGCGTTCGTTTCGTTTCTGGATCGAAACTGTGCATCGTTTCGTTAACGACCCGAATGGGTGCATTAAATGCAACATTTGCATGATTTTTTGCACAGTAACGAAACTGACAAAAACGAACCAAAACATCACTATTGGGTCCAAAAACGTGGATTGGGTGCGTTCGTTTCGTTTCTGGATCGAAACTGTGCATCGTTTCGTTAACGACCCGAATGGGTGCATTAAATGCAACATTTGCATGATTTTTTGCACAGTAACGAAACTGACAAAAACGAACCAAAACATCACTATTGGGTCCAAAAACGTGGATTGGGTGCGTTCGTTTCGTTTCTGGATCGAAACTGTGCATCGTTTCGTTAACGACCCGAATGGGTGCATTAAATGCAACATTTGCATGATTTTTTGCACAGTAACGAAACTGACAAAAACGAACCAAAACATCACTATTGGGTCCAAAAACGTGGATTGGGTGCGTTCGTTTCGTTTCTGGATCGAAACTGTGCATCGTTTCGTTAACGACCCGAATGGGTGCATTAAATGCAACATTTGCATGATTTTTTGCACAGTAACGAAACTGACAAAAACGAACCAAAACATCACTATTGGGTCCAAAAACGTGGATTGGGTGCGTTCGTTTCGTTTCTGGATCGAAACTGTGCATCGTTTCGTTAACGACCCGAATGGGTGCATTAAATGCAACATTTGCATGATTTTTTGCACAGTAACGAAACTGACAAAAACGAACCAAAACATCACTATTGGGTCCAAAAACGTGGATTGGGTGCGTTCGTTTCGTTTCTGGATCGAAACTGTGCATCGTTTCGTTAACGACCCGAATGGGTGCATTAAATGCAACATTTGCATGATTTTTTGCACAGTAACGAAACTGACAAAAACGAACCAAAACATCACTATTGGGTCCAAAAACGTGGATTGGGTGCGTTCGTTTCGTTTCTGGATCGAAACTGTGCATCGTTTCGTTAACGACCCGAATGGGTGCATTAAATGCAACATTTGCATGATTTTTTGCACAGTAACGAAACTGACAAAAACGAACCAAAACATCACTATTGGGTCCAAAAACGTGGATTGGGTGCGTTCGTTTCGTTTCTGGATCGAAACTGTGCATCGTTTCGTTAACGACCCGAATGGGTGCATTAAATGCAACATTTGCATGATTTTTTGCACAGTAACGAAACTGACAAAAACGAACCAAAACATCACTATTGGGTCCAAAAACGTGGATTGGGTGCGTTCGTTTCGTTTCTGGATCGAAACTGTGCATCGTTTCGTTAACGACCCGAATGGGTGCATTAAATGCAACATTTGCATGATTTTTTGCACAGTAACGAAACTGACAAAAACGAACCAAAACATCACTATTGGGTCCAAAAACGTGGATTGGGTGCGTTCGTTTCGTTTCTGGATCGAAACTGTGCATCGTTTCGTTAACGACCCGAATGGGTGCATTAAATGCAACATTTGCATGATTTTTTGCACAGTAACGAAACTGACAAAAACGAACCAAAACATCACTATTGGGTCCAAAAACGTGGATTGGGTGCGTTCGTTTCGTTTCTGGATCGAAACTGTGCATCGTTTCGTTAACGACCCGAATGGGTGCATTAAATGCAACATTTGCATGATTTTTTGCACAGTAACGAAACTGACAAAAACGAACCAAAACATCACTATTGGGTCCAAAAACGTGGATTGGGTGCGTTCGTTTCGTTTCTGGATCGAAACTGTGCATCGTTTCGTTAACGACCCGAATGGGTGCATTAAATGCAACATTTGCATGATTTTTTGCACAGTAACGAAACTGACAAAAACGAACCAAAACATCACTATTGGGTCCAAAAACGTGGATTGGGTGCGTTCGTTTCGTTTCTGGATCGAAACTGTGCATCGTTTCGTTAACGACCCGAATGGGTGCATTAAATGCAACATTTGCATGATTTTTTGCACAGTAACGAAACTGACAAAAACGAACCAAAACATCACTATTGGGTCCAAAAACGTGGATTGGGTGCGTTCGTTTCGTTTCTGGATCGAAACTGTGCATCGTTTCGTTAACGACCCGAATGGGTGCATTAAATGCAACATTTGCATGATTTTTTGCACAGTAACGAAACTGACAAAAACGAACCAAAACATCACTATTGGGTCCAAAAACGTGGATTGGGTGCGTTCGTTTCGTTTCTGGATCGAAACTGTGCATCGTTTCGTTAACGACCCGAATGGGTGCATTAAATGCAACATTTGCATGATTTTTTGCACAGTAACGAAACTGACAAAAACGAACCAAAACATCACTATTGGGTCCAAAAACGTGGATTGGGTGCGTTCGTTTCGTTTCTGGATCGAAACTGTGCATCGTTTCGTTAACGACCCGAATGGGTGCATTAAATGCAACATTTGCATGATTTTTTGCACAGTAACGAAACTGACAAAAACGAACCAAAACATCACTATTGGGTCCAAAAACGTGGATTGGGTGCGTTCGTTTCGTTTCTGGATCGAAACTGTGCATCGTTTCGTTAACGACCCGAATGGGTGCATTAAATGCAACATTTGCATGATTTTTTGCACAGTAACGAAACTGACAAAAACGAACCAAAACATCACTATTGGGTCCAAAAACGTGGATTGGGTGCGTTCGTTTCGTTTCTGGATCGAAACTGTGCATCGTTTCGTTAACGACCCGAATGGGTGCATTAAATGCAACATTTGCATGATTTTTTGCACAGTAACGAAACTGACAAAAACGAACCAAAACATCACTATTGGGTCCAAAAACGTGGATTGGGTGCGTTCGTTTCGTTTCTGGATCGAAACTGTGCATCGTTTCGTTAACGACCCGAATGGGTGCATTAAATGCAACATTTGCATGATTTTTTGCACAGTAACGAAACTGACAAAAACGAACCAAAACATCACTATTGGGTCCAAAAACGTGGATTGGGTGCGTTCGTTTCGTTTCTGGATCGAAACTGTGCATCGTTTCGTTAACGACCCGAATGGGTGCATTAAATGCAACATTTGCATGATTTTTTGCACAGTAACGAAACTGACAAAAACGAACCAAAACATCACTATTGGGTCCAAAAACGTGGATTGGGTGCGTTCGTTTCGTTTCTGGATCGAAACTGTGCATCGTTTCGTTAACGACCCGAATGGGTGCATTAAATGCAACATTTGCATGATTTTTTGCACAGTAACGAAACTGACAAAAACGAACCAAAACATCACTATTGGGTCCAAAAACGTGGATTGGGTGCGTTCGTTTCGTTTCTGGATCGAAACTGTGCATCGTTTCGTTAACGACCCGAATGGGTGCATTAAATGCAACATTTGCATGATTTTTTGCACAGTAACGAAACTGACAAAAACGAACCAAAACATCACTATTGGGTCCAAAAACGTGGATTGGGTGCGTTCGTTTCGTTTCTGGATCGAAACTGTGCATCGTTTCGTTAACGACCCGAATGGGTGCATTAAATGCAACATTTGCATGATTTTTTGCACAGTAACGAAACTGACAAAAACGAACCAAAACATCACTATTGGGTCCAAAAACGTGGATTGGGTGCGTTCGTTTCGTTTCTGGATCGAAACTGTGCATCGTTTCGTTAACGACCCGAATGGGTGCATTAAATGCAACATTTGCATGATTTTTTGCACAGTAACGAAACTGACAAAAACGAACCAAAACATCACTATTGGGTCCAAAAACGTGGATTGGGTGCGTTCGTTTCGTTTCTGGATCGAAACTGTGCATCGTTTCGTTAACGACCCGAATGGGTGCATTAAATGCAACATTTGCATGATTTTTTGCACAGTAACGAAACTGACAAAAACGAACCAAAACATCACTATTGGGTCCAAAAACGTGGATTGGGTGCGTTCGTTTCGTTTCTGGATCGAAACTGTGCATCGTTTCGTTAACGACCCGAATGGGTGCATTAAATGCAACATTTGCATGATTTTTTGCACAGTAACGAAACTGACAAAAACGAACCAAAACATCACTATTGGGTCCAAAAACGTGGATTGGGTGCGTTCGTTTCGTTTCTGGATCGAAACTGTGCATCGTTTCGTTAACGACCCGAATGGGTGCATTAAATGCAACATTTGCATGATTTTTTGCACAGTAACGAAACTGACAAAAACGAACCAAAACATCACTATTGGGTCCAAAAACGTGGATTGGGTGCGTTCGTTTCGTTTCTGGATCGAAACTGTGCATCGTTTCGTTAACGACCCGAATGGGTGCATTAAATGCAACATTTGCATGATTTTTTGCACAGTAACGAAACTGACAAAAACGAACCAAAACATCACTATTGGGTCCAAAAACGTGGATTGGGTGCGTTCGTTTCGTTTCTGGATCGAAACTGTGCATCGTTTCGTTAACGACCCGAATGGGTGCATTAAATGCAACATTTGCATGATTTTTTGCACAGTAACGAAACTGACAAAAACGAACCAAAACATCACTATTGGGTCCAAAAACGTGGATTGGGTGCGTTCGTTTCGTTTCTGGATCGAAACTGTGCATCGTTTCGTTAACGACCCGAATGGGTGCATTAAATGCAACATTTGCATGATTTTTTGCACAGTAACGAAACTGACAAAAACGAACCAAAACATCACTATTGGGTCCAAAAACGTGGATTGGGTGCGTTCGTTTCGTTTCTGGATCGAAACTGTGCATCGTTTCGTTAACGACCCGAATGGGTGCATTAAATGCAACATTTGCATGATTTTTTGCACAGTAACGAAACTGACAAAAACGAACCAAAACATCACTATTGGGTCCAAAAACGTGGATTGGGTGCGTTCGTTTCGTTTCTGGATCGAAACTGTGCATCGTTTCGTTAACGACCCGAATGGGTGCATTAAATGCAACATTTGCATGATTTTTTGCACAGTAACGAAACTGACAAAAACGAACCAAAACATCACTATTGGGTCCAAAAACGTGGATTGGGTGCGTTCGTTTCGTTTCTGGATCGAAACTGTGCATCGTTTCGTTAACGACCCGAATGGGTGCATTAAATGCAACATTTGCATGATTTTTTGCACAGTAACGAAACTGACAAAAACGAACCAAAACATCACTATTGGGTCCAAAAACGTGGATTGGGTGCGTTCGTTTCGTTTCTGGATCGAAACTGTGCATCGTTTCGTTAACGACCCGAATGGGTGCATTAAATGCAACATTTGCATGATTTTTTGCACAGTAACGAAACTGACAAAAACGAACCAAAACATCACTATTGGGTCCAAAAACGTGGATTGGGTGCGTTCGTTTCGTTTCTGGATCGAAACTGTGCATCGTTTCGTTAACGACCCGAATGGGTGCATTAAATGCAACATTTGCATGATTTTTTGCACAGTAACGAAACTGACAAAAACGAACCAAAACATCACTATTGGGTCCAAAAACGTGGATTGGGTGCGTTCGTTTCGTTTCTGGATCGAAACTGTGCATCGTTTCGTTAACGACCCGAATGGGTGCATTAAATGCAACATTTGCATGATTTTTTGCACAGTAACGAAACTGACAAAAACGAACCAAAACATCACTATTGGGTCCAAAAACGTGGATTGGGTGCGTTCGTTTCGTTTCTGGATCGAAACTGTGCATCGTTTCGTTAACGACCCGAATGGGTGCATTAAATGCAACATTTGCATGATTTTTTGCACAGTAACGAAACTGACAAAAACGAACCAAAACATCACTATTGGGTCCAAAAACGTGGATTGGGTGCGTTCGTTTCGTTTCTGGATCGAAACTGTGCATCGTTTCGTTAACGACCCGAATGGGTGCATTAAATGCAACATTTGCATGATTTTTTGCACAGTAACGAAACTGACCAAAACGAACCAAAACATCACTATTGGGTCCAAAAACGTGGATTGGGTGCGTTCGTTTCGTTTCTGGATCGAAACTGTGCATCGTTTCGTTAACGACCCGAATGGGTGCATTAAATGCAACATTTGCATGGTTTTTTGCACAGTAACGAAACTGACAAAAACGAACCAAAACATCACTATTGGGTCCAAAAACGTGGATTGGGTGCGTTCGTTTCGTTTCTGGATCGAAACTGTGCATCGTTTCGTTAACGACCCGAATGGGTGCATTAAATGCAACATTTGCATGGTTTTTTGCACAGTAACGAAACTGACCAAAACGAACCAAAACATCACTATTGGGTCCAAAACGTGGATTGGGTGTGTTCATTTCGTTTCTAGATCGAAACTGTGCGTCGTTTCGTTAACGACCCGAATGGGTGCATTAAATGCAACATTGGAATGGTTTTTTGCGCAGTAACAAAACTGACCGAAATGAACCAAAACATCACAATTGGGTCCAAAAACGTGCATTGGGTGCGTTCGTTTCGTTTCTAGCCTGAAACTGTGCATCGTTTCGTTAACGACCCAAATGAGTGCATTAAATGCAACATTGGCATGGATTTTTGCAAAGTAACAAAACAGACCGAAACGAACCAAAACATCACAATTGGGTCAAAAAACGTGCATTGGGTGCGTTTGTTTCGTTACTGGCCCGAAACTATGCATCATTTCGTTAACGACCCGAATGGGCGCATTAAATGAAACATTGGAATGGTTTTTTGCACAGTAACGAAACTGACAAAAACGAACCAAAACATCACTATTGGGTCCAAAAACGTGGATTGGGTGCGTTCGTTTCGTTAACGACCCGAATGGGTGCATTAACTGCAACATTGGCATTGTTTTTCCACAGTAACGAAACTGACCAAAACGAACCAAAACATGACTATTGGGTCTAAAAATGTGGATTGGGTGCGTTCGTTTCATTTCTGGAGTGAAACTGTACATCGTTTCGTTAACAACCCGAATGGGTGCATAAAAATCAGCATGTGCATGGTTTTTTTACACAGTAACGAATCTGACCAAAACTTACCAAAACATTACTATTGGGTCCAAAAACGTGGATTGGGTGCGTTCGTTTCGTTTCTGGATCGAAACTGTGCATCGTTTCGTTAACGACCCGAATGGGTGCATTAAATGCAACATTTGCATGGTTTTTTGCACAGTAACGAAACTGACAAAAACGAACCAAAACATCACTATTGGGTCCAAAAACGTGGATTGGGTGCGTTCGTTTCGTTTCTGGATCGAAACTGTGCATCGTTTCGTTAACGACCCGAATGGGTGCATTAAATGCAACATTTGCATGGTTTTTTGCACAGTAACGAAACTGACAAAAACGAACCAAAACATCACTATTGGGTCCAAAAACGTGGATTGGGTGCGTTCGTTTCGTTTCTGGATCGAAACTGTGCATCGTTTCGTTAACGACCCGAATGGGTGCATTAAATGCAACATTTGCATGGTTTTTTGCACAGTAACGAAACTGACAAAAACGAACCAAAACATCACTATTGGGTCCAAAAACGTGGATTGGGTGCGTTCGTTTCGTTTCTGGATCGAAACTGTGCATCGTTTCGTTAACGACCCGAATGGGTGCATTAAATGCAACATTTGCATGGTTTTTTGCACAGTAACGAAACTGACAAAAACGAACCAAAACATCACTATTGGGTCCAAAAACGTGGATTGGGTGCGTTCGTTTCGTTTCTGGATCGAAACTGTGCATCGTTTCGTTAACGACCCGAATGGGTGCATTAAATGCAACATTTGCATGGTTTTTTGCACAGTAACGAAACTGACAAAAACGAACCAAAACATCACTATTGGGTCCAAAAACGTGGATTGGGTGCGTTCGTTTCGTTTCTGGATCGAAACTGTGCATCGTTTCGTTAACGACCCGAATGGGTGCATTAAATGCAACATTTGCATGGTTTTTTGCACAGTAACGAAACTGACAAAAACGAACCAAAACATCACTATTGGGTCCAAAAACGTGGATTGGGTGCGTTCGTTTCGTTTCTGGATCGAAACTGTGCATCGTTTCGTTAACGACCCGAATGGGTGCATTAAATGCAACATTTGCATGGTTTTTTGCACAGTAACGAAACTGACAAAAACGAACCAAAACATCACTATTGGGTCCAAAAACGTGGATTGGGTGCGTTCGTTTCGTTTCTGGATCGAAACTGTGCATCGTTTCGTTAACGACCCGAATGGGTGCATTAAATGCAACATTTGCATGGTTTTTTGCACAGTAACGAAACTGACAAAAACGAACCAAAACATCACTATTGGGTCCAAAAACGTGGATTGGGTGCGTTCGTTTCGTTTCTGGATCGAAACTGTGCATCGTTTCGTTAACGACCCGAATGGGTGCATTAAATGCAACATTTGCATGGTTTTTTGCACAGTAACGAAACTGACAAAAACGAACCAAAACATCACTATTGGGTCCAAAAACGTGGATTGGGTGCGTTCGTTTCGTTTCTGGATCGAAACTGTGCATCGTTTCGTTAACGACCCGAATGGGTGCATTAAATGCAACATTTGCATGGTTTTTTGCACAGTAACGAAACTGACAAAAACGAACCAAAACATCACTATTGGGTCCAAAAACGTGGATTGGGTGCGTTCGTTTCGTTTCTGGATCGAAACTGTGCATCGTTTCGTTAACGACCCGAATGGGTGCATTAAATGCAACATTTGCATGGTTTTTTGCACAGTAACGAAACTGACAAAAACGAACCAAAACATCACTATTGGGTCCAAAAACGTGGATTGGGTGCGTTCGTTTCGTTTCTGGATCGAAACTGTGCATCGTTTCGTTAACGACCCGAATGGGTGCATTAAATGCAACATTTGCATGGTTTTTTGCACAGTAACGAAACTGACAAAAACGAACCAAAACATCACTATTGGGTCCAAAAACGTGGATTGGGTGCGTTCGTTTCGTTTCTGGATCGAAACTGTGCATCGTTTCGTTAACGACCCGAATGGGTGCATTAAATGCAACATTTGCATGGTTTTTTGCACAGTAACGAAACTGACAAAAACGAACCAAAACATCACTATTGGGTCCAAAAACGTGGATTGGGTGCGTTCGTTTCGTTTCTGGATCGAAACTGTGCATCGTTTCGTTAACGACCCGAATGGGTGCATTAAATGCAACATTTGCATGGTTTTTTGCACAGTAACGAAACTGACAAAAACGAACCAAAACATCACTATTGGGTCCAAAAACGTGGATTGGGTGCGTTCGTTTCGTTTCTGGATCGAAACTGTGCATCGTTTCGTTAACGACCCGAATGGGTGCATTAAATGCAACATTTGCATGGTTTTTTGCACAGTAACGAAACTGACAAAAACGAACCAAAACATCACTATTGGGTCCAAAAACGTGGATTGGGTGCGTTCGTTTCGTTTCTGGATCGAAACTGTGCATCGTTTCGTTAACGACCCGAATGGGTGCATTAAATGCAACATTTGCATGGTTTTTTGCACAGTAACGAAACTGACAAAAACGAACCAAAACATCACTATTGGGTCCAAAAACGTGGATTGGGTGCGTTCGTTTCGTTTCTGAATCGAAACTGTGCATCATTTCATTAACGACCCGAATGGGTGCATTAAATGTAACATTGGAATGGTTTTTTGCAAAGTAACGAAACTGATCAAAACGAACCAAAACATCACTATTGGGTCCAAAAACGTGGATTGGGTGCGTTCGTTTCGTTTCTGGATCGAAACTGTGCATCGTTTCGTTAACGACCCGAATGGGTGCATTAAATGCAACATTTGCATGGTTTTTTGCACAGTAACGAAACTGACAAAAACGAACCAAAACATCACTATTGGGTCCAAAAACGTGGATTGGGTGCGTTCGTTTCGTTTCTGGATCGAAACTGTGCATCGTTTCGTTAACGACCCGAATGGGTGCATTAAATGCAACATTTGCATGGTTTTTTGCACAGTAACGAAACTGACAAAAACGAACCAAAACATCACTATTGGGTCCAAAAACGTGGATTGGGTGCGTTCGTTTCGTTTCTGGATCGAAACTGTGCATCGTTTCGTTAACGACCCGAATGGGTGCATTAAATGCAACATTTGCATGGTTTTTTGCACAGTAACGAAACTGACAAAAACGAACCAAAACATCACTATTGGGTCCAAAAACGTGGATTGGGTGCGTTCGTTTCGTTTCTGGATCGAAACTGTGCATCGTTTCGTTAACGACCCGAATGGGTGCATTAAATGCAACATTTGCATGGTTTTTTGCACAGTAACGAAACTGACAAAAACGAACCAAAACATCACTATTGGGTCCAAAAACGTGGATTGGGTGCGTTCGTTTCGTTTCTGGATCGAAACTGTGCATCGTTTCGTTAACGACCCGAATGGGTGCATTAAATGCAACATTTGCATGGTTTTTTGCACAGTAACGAAACTGACAAAAACGAACCAAAACATCACTATTGGGTCCAAAAACGTGGATTGGGTGCGTTCGTTTCGTTTCTGGATCGAAACTGTGCATCGTTTCGTTAACGACCCGAATGGGTGCATTAAATGCAACATTTGCATGGTTTTTTGCACAGTAACGAAACTGACAAAAACGAACCAAAACATCACTATTGGGTCCAAAAACGTGGATTGGGTGCGTTCGTTTCGTTTCTGGATCGAAACTGTGCATCGTTTCGTTAACGACCCGAATGGGTGCATTAAATGCAACATTTGCATGGTTTTTTGCACAGTAACGAAACTGACAAAAACGAACCAAAACATCACTATTGGGTCCAAAAACGTGGATTGGGTGCGTTCGTTTCGTTTCTGGATCGAAACTGTGCATCGTTTCGTTAACGACCCGAATGGGTGCATTAAATGCAACATTTGCATGGTTTTTTGCACAGTAACGAAACTGACAAAAACGAACCAAAACATCACTATTGGGTCCAAAAACGTGGATTGGGTGCGTTCGTTTCGTTTCTGGATCGAAACTGTGCATCGTTTCGTTAACGACCCGAATGGGTGCATTAAATGCAACATTTGCATGGTTTTTTGCACAGTAACGAAACTGACAAAAACGAACCAAAACATCACTATTGGGTCCAAAAACGTGGATTGGGTGCGTTCGTTTCGTTTCTGGATCGAAACTGTGCATCGTTTCGTTAACGACCCGAATGGGTGCATTAAATGCAACATTTGCATGGTTTTTTGCACAGTAACGAAACTGACAAAAACGAACCAAAACATCACTATTGGGTCCAAAAACGTGGATTGGGTGCGTTCGTTTCGTTTCTGGATCGAAACTGTGCATCGTTTCGTTAACGACCCGAATGGGTGCATTAAATGCAACATTTGCATGGTTTTTTGCACAGTAACGAAACTGACAAAAACGAACCAAAACATCACTATTGGGTCCAAAAACGTGGATTGGGTGCGTTCGTTTCGTTTCTGGATCGAAACTGTGCATCGTTTCGTTAACGACCCGAATGGGTGCATTAAATGCAACATTTGCATGGTTTTTTGCACAGTAACGAAACTGACAAAAACGAACCAAAACATCACTATTGGGTCCAAAAACGTGGATTGGGTGCGTTCGTTTCGTTTCTGGATCGAAACTGTGCATCGTTTCGTTAACGACCCGAATGGGTGCATTAAATGCAACATTTGCATGGTTTTTTGCACAGTAACGAAACTGACAAAAACGAACCAAAACATCACTATTGGGTCCAAAAACGTGGATTGGGTGCGTTCGTTTCGTTTCTGGATCGAAACTGTGCATCGTTTCGTTAACGACCCGAATGGGTGCATTAAATGCAACATTTGCATGGTTTTTTGCACAGTAACGAAACTGACAAAAACGAACCAAAACATCACTATTGGGTCCAAAAACGTGGATTGGGTGCGTTCGTTTCGTTTCTGGATCGAAACTGTGCATCGTTTCGTTAACGACCCGAATGGGTGCATTAAATGCAACATTTGCATGGTTTTTTGCACAGTAACGAAACTGACAAAAACGAACCAAAACATCACTATTGGGTCCAAAAACGTGGATTGGGTGCGTTCGTTTCGTTTCTGGATCGAAACTGTGCATCGTTTCGTTAACGACCCGAATGGGTGCATTAAATGCAACATTTGCATGGTTTTTTGCACAGTAACGAAACTGACAAAAACGAACCAAAACATCACTATTGGGTCCAAAAACGTGGATTGGGTGCGTTCGTTTCGTTTCTGGATCGAAACTGTGCATCGTTTCGTTAACGACCCGAATGGGTGCATTAAATGCAACATTTGCATGGTTTTTTGCACAGTAACGAAACTGACAAAAACGAACCAAAACATCACTATTGGGTCCAAAAACGTGGATTGGGTGCGTTCGTTTCGTTTCTGGATCGAAACTGTGCATCGTTTCGTTAACGACCCGAATGGGTGCATTAAATGCAACATTTGCATGGTTTTTTGCACAGTAACGAAACTGACAAAAACGAACCAAAACATCACTATTGGGTCCAAAAACGTGGATTGGGTGCGTTCGTTTCGTTTCTGGATCGAAACTGTGCATCGTTTCGTTAACGACCCGAATGGGTGCATTAAATGCAACATTTGCATGGTTTTTTGCACAGTAACGAAACTGACAAAAACGAACCAAAACATCACTATTGGGTCCAAAAACGTGGATTGGGTGCGTTCGTTTCGTTTCTGGATCGAAACTGTGCATCGTTTCGTTAACGACCCGAATGGGTGCATTAAATGCAACATTTGCATGGTTTTTTGCACAGTAACGAAACTGACAAAAACGAACCAAAACATCACTATTGGGTCCAAAAACGTGGATTGGGTGCGTTCGTTTCGTTTCTGGATCGAAACTGTGCATCGTTTCGTTAACGACCCGAATGGGTGCATTAAATGCAACATTTGCATGGTTTTTTGCACAGTAACGAAACTGACAAAAACGAACCAAAACATCACTATTGGGTCCAAAAACGTGGATTGGGTGCGTTCGTTTCGTTTCTGGATCGAAACTGTGCATCGTTTCGTTAACGACCCGAATGGGTGCATTAAATGCAACATTTGCATGGTTTTTTGCACAGTAACGAAACTGACAAAAACGAACCAAAACATCACTATTGGGTCCAAAAACGTGGATTGGGTGCGTTCGTTTCGTTTCTGGATCGAAACTGTGCATCGTTTCGTTAACGACCCGAATGGGTGCATTAAATGCAACATTTGCATGGTTTTTTGCACAGTAACGAAACTGACAAAAACGAACCAAAACATCACTATTGGGTCCAAAAACGTGGATTGGGTGCGTTCGTTTCGTTTCTGGATCGAAACTGTGCATCGTTTCGTTAACGACCCGAATGGGTGCATTAAATGCAACATTTGCATGGTTTTTTGCACAGTAACGAAACTGACAAAAACGAACCAAAACATCACTATTGGGTCCAAAAACGTGGATTGGGTGCGTTCGTTTCGTTTCTGGATCGAAACTGTGCATCGTTTCGTTAACGACCCGAATGGGTGCATTAAATGCAACATTTGCATGGTTTTTTGCACAGTAACGAAACTGACAAAAACGAACCAAAACATCACTATTGGGTCCAAAAACGTGGATTGGGTGCGTTCGTTTCGTTTCTGGATCGAAACTGTGCATCGTTTCGTTAACGACCCGAATGGGTGCATTAAATGCAACATTTGCATGGTTTTTTGCACAGTAACGAAACTGACAAAAACGAACCAAAACATCACTATTGGGTCCAAAAACGTGGATTGGGTGCGTTCGTTTCGTTTCTGGATCGAAACTGTGCATCGTTTCGTTAACGACCCGAATGGGTGCATTAAATGCAACATTTGCATGGTTTTTTGCACAGTAACGAAACTGACAAAAACGAACCAAAACATCACTATTGGGTCCAAAAACGTGGATTGGGTGCGTTCGTTTCGTTTCTGGATCGAAACTGTGCATCGTTTCGTTAACGACCCGAATGGGTGCATTAAATGCAACATTTGCATGGTTTTTTGCACAGTAACGAAACTGACAAAAACGAACCAAAACATCACTATTGGGTCCAAAAACGTGGATTGGGTGCGTTCGTTTCGTTTCTGGATCGAAACTGTGCATCGTTTCGTTAACGACCCGAATGGGTGCATTAAATGCAACATTTGCATGGTTTTTTGCACAGTAACGAAACTGACAAAAACGAACCAAAACATCACTATTGGGTCCAAAAACGTGGATTGGGTGCGTTCGTTTCGTTTCTGGATCGAAACTGTGCATCGTTTCGTTAACGACCCGAATGGGTGCATTAAATGCAACATTTGCATGGTTTTTTGCACAGTAACGAAACTGACAAAAACGAACCAAAACATCACTATTGGGTCCAAAAACGTGGATTGGGTGCGTTCGTTTCGTTTCTGGATCGAAACTGTGCATCGTTTCGTTAACGACCCGAATGGGTGCATTAAATGCAACATTTGCATGGTTTTTTGCACAGTAACGAAACTGACAAAAACGAACCAAAACATCACTATTGGGTCCAAAAACGTGGATTGGGTGCGTTCGTTTCGTTTCTGGATCGAAACTGTGCATCGTTTCGTTAACGACCCGAATGGGTGCATTAAATGCAACATTTGCATGGTTTTTTGCACAGTAACGAAACTGACAAAAACGAACCAAAACATCACTATTGGGTCCAAAAACGTGGATTGGGTGCGTTCGTTTCGTTTCTGGATCGAAACTGTGCATCGTTTCGTTAACGACCCGAATGGGTGCATTAAATGCAACATTTGCATGGTTTTTTGCACAGTAACGAAACTGACAAAAACGAACCAAAACATCACTATTGGGTCCAAAAACGTGGATTGGGTGCGTTCGTTTCGTTTCTGGATCGAAACTGTGCATCGTTTCGTTAACGACCCGAATGGGTGCATTAAATGCAACATTTGCATGGTTTTTTGCACAGTAACGAAACTGACAAAAACGAACCAAAACATCACTATTGGGTCCAAAAACGTGGATTGGGTGCGTTCGTTTCGTTTCTGGATCGAAACTGTGCATCGTTTCGTTAACGACCCGAATGGGTGCATTAAATGCAACATTTGCATGGTTTTTTGCACAGTAACGAAACTGACAAAAACGAACCAAAACATCACTATTGGGTCCAAAAACGTGGATTGGGTGCGTTCGTTTCGTTTCTGGATCGAAACTGTGCATCGTTTCGTTAACGACCCGAATGGGTGCATTAAATGCAACATTTGCATGGTTTTTTGCACAGTAACGAAACTGACAAAAACGAACCAAAACATCACTATTGGGTCCAAAAACGTGGATTGGGTGCGTTCGTTTCGTTTCTGGATCGAAACTGTGCATCGTTTCGTTAACGACCCGAATGGGTGCATTAAATGCAACATTTGCATGGTTTTTTGCACAGTAACGAAACTGACAAAAACGAACCAAAACATCACTATTGGGTCCAAAAACGTGGATTGGGTGCGTTCGTTTCGTTTCTGGATCGAAACTGTGCATCGTTTCGTTAACGACCCGAATGGGTGCATTAAATGCAACATTTGCATGGTTTTTTGCACAGTAACGAAACTGACAAAAACGAACCAAAACATCACTATTGGGTCCAAAAACGTGGATTGGGTGCGTTCGTTTCGTTTCTGGATCGAAACTGTGCATCGTTTCGTTAACGACCCGAATGGGTGCATTAAATGCAACATTTGCATGGTTTTTTGCACAGTAACGAAACTGACAAAAACGAACCAAAACATCACTATTGGGTCCAAAAACGTGGATTGGGTGCGTTCGTTTCGTTTCTGGATCGAAACTGTGCATCGTTTCGTTAACGACCCGAATGGGTGCATTAAATGCAACATTTGCATGGTTTTTTGCACAGTAACGAAACTGACAAAAACGAACCAAAACATCACTATTGGGTCCAAAAACGTGGATTGGGTGCGTTCGTTTCGTTTCTGGATCGAAACTGTGCATCGTTTCGTTAACGACCCGAATGGGTGCATTAAATGCAACATTTGCATGGTTTTTTGCACAGTAACGAAACTGACAAAAACGAACCAAAACATCACTATTGGGTCCAAAAACGTGGATTGGGTGCGTTCGTTTCGTTTCTGGATCGAAACTGTGCATCGTTTCGTTAACGACCCGAATGGGTGCATTAAATGCAACATTTGCATGGTTTTTTGCACAGTAACGAAACTGACAAAAACGAACCAAAACATCACTATTGGGTCCAAAAACGTGGATTGGGTGCGTTCGTTTCGTTTCTGGATCGAAACTGTGCATCGTTTCGTTAACGACCCGAATGGGTGCATTAAATGCAACATTTGCATGGTTTTTTGCACAGTAACGAAACTGACAAAAACGAACCAAAACATCACTATTGGGTCCAAAAACGTGGATTGGGTGCGTTCGTTTCGTTTCTGGATCGAAACTGTGCATCGTTTCGTTAACGACCCGAATGGGTGCATTAAATGCAACATTTGCATGGTTTTTTGCACAGTAACGAAACTGACAAAAACGAACCAAAACATCACTATTGGGTCCAAAAACGTGGATTGGGTGTGTTCGTTTCTTTTCTGAATCGAAACTGTGCATCATTTCGTTAATGACCCGAATGGGTGCATTAGCAACATGTGCATGGTTTTTTTTGCACAGTAACGAAACTGACCAAAACGAACCAAAACATCACTATTGGGTCCAAAAACGTGGATTGGGTGCGTTCGTTTCGTTTCTGGATCGAAACTGTGCATCGTTTCGTTAACGACCCGAATGGGTGCATTAAATGCAACATTTGCATGGTTTTTTGCACAGTAACGAAACTGACAAAAACGAACCAAAACATCACTATTGGGTCCAAAAACGTGGATTGGGTGCGTTCGTTTCGTTTCTGGATCGAAACTGTGCATCGTTTCGTTAACGACCCGAATGGGTGCATTAAATGCAACATTTGCATGGTTTTTTGCACAGTAACGAAACTGACAAAAACGAACCAAAACATCACTATTGGGTCCAAAAACGTGGATTGGGTGCGTTCGTTTCGTTTCTGGATCGAAACTGTGCATCGTTTCGTTAACGACCCGAATGGGTGCATTAAATGCAACATTTGCATGGTTTTTTGCACAGTAACGAAACTGACAAAAACGAACCAAAACATCACTATTGGGTCCAAAAACGTGGATTGGGTGCGTTCGTTTCGTTTCTGGATCGAAACTGTGCATCGTTTCGTTAACGACCCGAATGGGTGCATTAAATGCAACATTTGCATGGTTTTTTGCACAGTAACGAAACTGACAAAAACGAACCAAAACATCACTATTGGGTCCAAAAACGTGGATTGGGTGCGTTCGTTTCGTTTCTGGATCGAAACTGTGCATCGTTTCGTTAACGACCCGAATGGGTGCATTAAATGCAACATTTGCATGGTTTTTTGCACAGTAACGAAACTGACAAAAACGAACCAAAACATCACTATTGGGTCCAAAAACGTGGATTGGGTGCGTTCGTTTCGTTTCTGGATCGAAACTGTGCATCGTTTCGTTAACGACCCGAATGGGTGCATTAAATGCAACATTTGCATGGTTTTTTGCACAGTAACGAAACTGACAAAAACGAACCAAAACATCACTATTGGGTCCAAAAACGTGGATTGGGTGCGTTCGTTTCGTTTCTGGATCGAAACTGTGCATCGTTTCGTTAACGACCCGAATGGGTGCATTAAATGCAACATTTGCATGGTTTTTTGCACAGTAACGAAACTGACAAAAACGAACCAAAACATCACTATTGGGTCCAAAAACGTGGATTGGGTGCGTTCGTTTCGTTTCTGGATCGAAACTGTGCATCGTTTCGTTAACGACCCGAATGGGTGCATTAAATGCAACATTTGCATGGTTTTTTGCACAGTAACGAAACTGACAAAAACGAACCAAAACATCACTATTGGGTCCAAAAACGTGGATTGGGTGCGTTCGTTTCGTTTCTGGATCGAAACTGTGCATCGTTTCGTTAACGACCCGAATGGGTGCATTAAATGCAACATTTGCATGGTTTTTTGCACAGTAACGAAACTGACAAAAACGAACCAAAACATCACTATTGGGTCCAAAAACGTGGATTGGGTGCGTTCGTTTCGTTTCTGGATCGAAACTGTGCATCGTTTCGTTAACGACCCGAATGGGTGCATTAAATGCAACATTTGCATGGTTTTTTGCACAGTAACGAAACTGACAAAAACGAACCAAAACATCACTATTGGGTCCAAAAACGTGGATTGGGTGCGTTCGTTTCGTTTCTGGATCGAAACTGTGCATCGTTTCGTTAACGACCCGAATGGGTGCATTAAATGCAACATTTGCATGGTTTTTTGCACAGTAACGAAACTGACAAAAACGAACCAAAACATCACTATTGGGTCCAAAAACGTGGATTGGGTGCGTTCGTTTCGTTTCTGGATCGAAACTGTGCATCGTTTCGTTAACGACCCGAATGGGTGCATTAAATGCAACATTTGCATGGTTTTTTGCACAGTAACGAAACTGACAAAAACGAACCAAAACATCACTATTGGGTCCAAAAACGTGGATTGGGTGCGTTCGTTTCGTTTCTGGATCGAAACTGTGCATCGTTTCGTTAACGACCCGAATGGGTGCATTAAATGCAACATTTGCATGGTTTTTTGCACAGTAACGAAACTGACAAAAACGAACCAAAACATCACTATTGGGTCCAAAAACGTGGATTGGGTGCGTTCGTTTCGTTTCTGGATCGAAACTGTGCATCGTTTCGTTAACGACCCGAATGGGTGCATTAAATGCAACATTTGCATGGTTTTTTGCACAGTAACGAAACTGACAAAAACGAACCAAAACATCACTATTGGGTCCAAAAACGTGGATTGGGTGCGTTCGTTTCGTTTCTGGATCGAAACTGTGCATCGTTTCGTTAACGACCCGAATGGGTGCATTAAATGCAACATTTGCATGGTTTTTTGCACAGTAACGAAACTGACAAAAACGAACCAAAACATCACTATTGGGTCCAAAAACGTGGATTGGGTGCGTTCGTTTCGTTTCTGGATCGAAACTGTGCATCGTTTCGTTAACGACCCGAATGGGTGCATTAAATGCAACATTTGCATGGTTTTTTGCACAGTAACGAAACTGACAAAAACGAACCAAAACATCACTATTGGGTCCAAAAACGTGGATTGGGTGCGTTCGTTTCGTTTCTGGATCGAAACTGTGCATCGTTTCGTTAACGACCCGAATGGGTGCATTAAATGCAACATTTGCATGGTTTTTTGCACAGTAACGAAACTGACAAAAACGAACCAAAACATCACTATTGGGTCCAAAAACGTGGATTGGGTGCGTTCGTTTCGTTTCTGGATCGAAACTGTGCATCGTTTCGTTAACGACCCGAATGGGTGCATTAAATGCAACATTTGCATGGTTTTTTGCACAGTAACGAAACTGACAAAAACGAACCAAAACATCACTATTGGGTCCAAAAACGTGGATTGGGTGCGTTCGTTTCGTTTCTGGATCGAAACTGTGCATCGTTTCGTTAACGACCCGAATGGGTGCATTAAATGCAACATTTGCATGGTTTTTTGCACAGTAACGAAACTGACAAAAACGAACCAAAACATCACTATTGGGTCCAAAAACGTGGATTGGGTGCGTTCGTTTCGTTTCTGGATCGAAACTGTGCATCGTTTCGTTAACGACCCGAATGGGTGCATTAAATGCAACATTTGCATGGTTTTTTGCACAGTAACGAAACTGACAAAAACGAACCAAAACATCACTATTGGGTCCAAAAACGTGGATTGGGTGCGTTCGTTTCGTTTCTGGATCGAAACTGTGCATCGTTTCGTTAACGACCCGAATGGGTGCATTAAATGCAACATTTGCATGGTTTTTTGCACAGTAACGAAACTGACAAAAACGAACCAAAACATCACTATTGGGTCCAAAAACGTGGATTGGGTGCGTTCGTTTCGTTTCTGGATCGAAACTGTGCATCGTTTCGTTAACGACCCGAATGGGTGCATTAAATGCAACATTTGCATGGTTTTTTGCACAGTAACGAAACTGACAAAAACGAACCAAAACATCACTATTGGGTCCAAAAACGTGGATTGGGTGCGTTCGTTTCGTTTCTGGATCGAAACTGTGCATCGTTTCGTTAACGACCCGAATGGGTGCATTAAATGCAACATTTGCATGGTTTTTTGCACAGTAACGAAACTGACAAAAACGAACCAAAACATCACTATTGGGTCCAAAAACGTGGATTGGGTGCGTTCGTTTCGTTTCTGGATCGAAACTGTGCATCGTTTCGTTAACGACCCGAATGGGTGCATTAAATGCAACATTTGCATGGTTTTTTGCACAGTAACGAAACTGACAAAAACGAACCAAAACATCACTATTGGGTCCAAAAACGTGGATTGGGTGCGTTCGTTTCGTTTCTGGATCGAAACTGTGCATCGTTTCGTTAACGACCCGAATGGGTGCATTAAATGCAACATTTGCATGGTTTTTTGCACAGTAACGAAACTGACAAAAACGAACCAAAACATCACTATTGGGTCCAAAAACGTGGATTGGGTGCGTTCGTTTCGTTTCTGGATCGAAACTGTGCATCGTTTCGTTAACGACCCGAATGGGTGCATTAAATGCAACATTTGCATGGTTTTTTGCACAGTAACGAAACTGACAAAAACGAACCAAAACATCACTATTGGGTCCAAAAACGTGGATTGGGTGCGTTCGTTTCGTTTCTGGATCGAAACTGTGCATCGTTTCGTTAACGACCCGAATGGGTGCATTAAATGCAACATTTGCATGGTTTTTTGCACAGTAACGAAACTGACAAAAACGAACCAAAACATCACTATTGGGTCCAAAAACGTGGATTGGGTGCGTTCGTTTCGTTTCTGGATCGAAACTGTGCATCGTTTCGTTAACGACCCGAATGGGTGCATTAAATGCAACATTTGCATGGTTTTTTGCACAGTAACGAAACTGACAAAAACGAACCAAAACATCACTATTGGGTCCAAAAACGTGGATTGGGTGCGTTCGTTTCGTTTCTGGATCGAAACTGTGCATCGTTTCGTTAACGACCCGAATGGGTGCATTAAATGCAACATTTGCATGGTTTTTTGCACAGTAACGAAACTGACAAAAACGAACCAAAACATCACTATTGGGTCCAAAAACGTGGATTGGGTGCGTTCGTTTCGTTTCTGGATCGAAACTGTGCATCGTTTCGTTAACGACCCGAATGGGTGCATTAAATGCAACATTTGCATGGTTTTTTGCACAGTAACGAAACTGACAAAAACGAACCAAAACATCACTATTGGGTCCAAAAACGTGGATTGGGTGCGTTCGTTTCGTTTCTGGATCGAAACTGTGCATCGTTTCGTTAACGACCCGAATGGGTGCATTAAATGCAACATTTGCATGGTTTTTTGCACAGTAACGAAACTGACAAAAACGAACCAAAACATCACTATTGGGTCCAAAAACGTGGATTGGGTGCGTTCGTTTCGTTTCTGGATCGAAACTGTGCATCGTTTCGTTAACGACCCGAATGGGTGCATTAAATGCAACATTTGCATGGTTTTTTGCACAGTAACGAAACTGACAAAAACGAACCAAAACATCACTATTGGGTCCAAAAACGTGGATTGGGTGCGTTCGTTTCGTTTCTGGATCGAAACTGTGCATCGTTTCGTTAACGACCCGAATGGGTGCATTAAATGCAACATTTGCATGGTTTTTTGCACAGTAACGAAACTGACAAAAACGAACCAAAACATCACTATTGGGTCCAAAAACGTGGATTGGGTGCGTTCGTTTCGTTTCTGGATCGAAACTGTGCATCGTTTCGTTAACGACCCGAATGGGTGCATTAAATGCAACATTTGCATGGTTTTTTGCACAGTAACGAAACTGACAAAAACGAACCAAAACATCACTATTGGGTCCAAAAACGTGGATTGGGTGCGTTCGTTTCGTTTCTGGATCGAAACTGTGCATCGTTTCGTTAACGACCCGAATGGGTGCATTAAATGCAACATTTGCATGGTTTTTTGCACAGTAACGAAACTGACAAAAACGAACCAAAACATCACTATTGGGTCCAAAAACGTGGATTGGGTGCGTTCGTTTCGTTTCTGGATCGAAACTGTGCATCGTTTCGTTAACGACCCGAATGGGTGCATTAAATGCAACATTTGCATGGTTTTTTGCACAGTAACGAAACTGACAAAAACGAACCAAAACATCACTATTGGGTCCAAAAACGTGGATTGGGTGCGTTCGTTTCGTTTCTGGATCGAAACTGTGCATCGTTTCGTTAACGACCCGAATGGGTGCATTAAATGCAACATTTGCATGGTTTTTTGCACAGTAACGAAACTGACAAAAACGAACCAAAACATCACTATTGGGTCCAAAAACGTGGATTGGGTGCGTTCGTTTCGTTTCTGGATCGAAACTGTGCATCGTTTCGTTAACGACCCGAATGGGTGCATTAAATGCAACATTTGCATGGTTTTTTGCACAGTAACGAAACTGACAAAAACGAACCAAAACATCACTATTGGGTCCAAAAACGTGGATTGGGTGCGTTCGTTTCGTTTCTGGATCGAAACTGTGCATCGTTTCGTTAACGACCCGAATGGGTGCATTAAATGCAACATTTGCATGGTTTTTTGCACAGTAACGAAACTGACAAAAACGAACCAAAACATCACTATTGGGTCCAAAAACGTGGATTGGGTGCGTTCGTTTCGTTTCTGGATCGAAACTGTGCATCGTTTCGTTAACGACCCGAATGGGTGCATTAAATGCAACATTTGCATGGTTTTTTGCACAGTAACGAAACTGACAAAAACGAACCAAAACATCACTATTGGGTCCAAAAACGTGGATTGGGTGCGTTCGTTTCGTTTCTGGATCGAAACTGTGCATCGTTTCGTTAACGACCCGAATGGGTGCATTAAATGCAACATTTGCATGGTTTTTTGCACAGTAACGAAACTGACAAAAACGAACCAAAACATCACTATTGGGTCCAAAAACGTGGATTGGGTGCGTTCGTTTCGTTTCTGGATCGAAACTGTGCATCGTTTCGTTAACGACCCGAATGGGTGCATTAAATGCAACATTTGCATGGTTTTTTGCACAGTAACGAAACTGACAAAAACGAACCAAAACATCACTATTGGGTCCAAAAACGTGGATTGGGTGCGTTCGTTTCGTTTCTGGATCGAAACTGTGCATCGTTTCGTTAACGACCCGAATGGGTGCATTAAATGCAACATTTGCATGGTTTTTTGCACAGTAACGAAACTGACAAAAACGAACCAAAACATCACTATTGGGTCCAAAAACGTGGATTGGGTGCGTTCGTTTCGTTTCTGGATCGAAACTGTGCATCGTTTCGTTAACGACCCGAATGGGTGCATTAAATGCAACATTTGCATGGTTTTTTGCACAGTAACGAAACTGACAAAAACGAACCAAAACATCACTATTGGGTCCAAAAACGTGGATTGGGTGCGTTCGTTTCGTTTCTGGATCGAAACTGTGCATCGTTTCGTTAACGACCCGAATGGGTGCATTAAATGCAACATTTGCATGGTTTTTTGCACAGTAACGAAACTGACAAAAACGAACCAAAACATCACTATTGGGTCCAAAAACGTGGATTGGGTGCGTTCGTTTCGTTTCTGGATCGAAACTGTGCATCGTTTCGTTAACGACCCGAATGGGTGCATTAAATGCAACATTTGCATGGTTTTTTGCACAGTAACGAAACTGACAAAAACGAACCAAAACATCACTATTGGGTCCAAAAACGTGGATTGGGTGCGTTCGTTTCGTTTCTGGATCGAAACTGTGCATCGTTTCGTTAACGACCCGAATGGGTGCATTAAATGCAACATTTGCATGGTTTTTTGCACAGTAACGAAACTGACAAAAACGAACCAAAACATCACTATTGGGTCCAAAAACGTGGATTGGGTGCGTTCGTTTCGTTTCTGGATCGAAACTGTGCATCGTTTCGTTAACGACCCGAATGGGTGCATTAAATGCAACATTTGCATGGTTTTTTGCACAGTAACGAAACTGACAAAAACGAACCAAAACATCACTATTGGGTCCAAAAACGTGGATTGGGTGCGTTCGTTTCGTTTCTGGATCGAAACTGTGCATCGTTTCGTTAACGACCCGAATGGGTGCATTAAATGCAACATTTGCATGGTTTTTTGCACAGTAACGAAACTGACAAAAACGAACCAAAACATCACTATTGGGTCCAAAAACGTGGATTGGGTGCGTTCGTTTCGTTTCTGGATCGAAACTGTGCATCGTTTCGTTAACGACCCGAATGGGTGCATTAAATGCAACATTTGCATGGTTTTTTGCACAGTAACGAAACTGACAAAAACGAACCAAAACATCACTATTGGGTCCAAAAACGTGGATTGGGTGCGTTCGTTTCGTTTCTGGATCGAAACTGTGCATCGTTTCGTTAACGACCCGAATGGGTGCATTAAATGCAACATTTGCATGGTTTTTTGCACAGTAACGAAACTGACAAAAACGAACCAAAACATCACTATTGGGTCCAAAAACGTGGATTGGGTGCGTTCGTTTCGTTTCTGGATCGAAACTGTGCATCGTTTCGTTAACGACCCGAATGGGTGCATTAAATGCAACATTTGCATGGTTTTTTGCACAGTAACGAAACTGACAAAAACGAACCAAAACATCACTATTGGGTCCAAAAACGTGGATTGGGTGCGTTCGTTTCGTTTCTGGATCGAAACTGTGCATCGTTTCGTTAACGACCCGAATGGGTGCATTAAATGCAACATTTGCATGGTTTTTTGCACAGTAACGAAACTGACAAAAACGAACCAAAACATCACTATTGGGTCCAAAAACGTGGATTGGGTGCGTTCGTTTCGTTTCTGGATCGAAACTGTGCATCGTTTCGTTAACGACCCGAATGGGTGCATTAAATGCAACATTTGCATGGTTTTTTGCACAGTAACGAAACTGACAAAAACGAACCAAAACATCACTATTGGGTCCAAAAACGTGGATTGGGTGCGTTCGTTTCGTTTCTGGATCGAAACTGTGCATCGTTTCGTTAACGACCCGAATGGGTGCATTAAATGCAACATTTGCATGGTTTTTTGCACAGTAACGAAACTGACAAAAACGAACCAAAACATCACTATTGGGTCCAAAAACGTGGATTGGGTGCGTTCGTTTCGTTTCTGGATCGAAACTGTGCATCGTTTCGTTAACGACCCGAATGGGTGCATTAAATGCAACATTTGCATGGTTTTTTGCACAGTAACGAAACTGACAAAAACGAACCAAAACATCACTATTGGGTCCAAAAACGTGGATTGGGTGCGTTCGTTTCGTTTCTGGATCGAAACTGTGCATCGTTTCGTTAACGACCCGAATGGGTGCATTAAATGCAACATTTGCATGGTTTTTTGCACAGTAACGAAACTGACAGAAATGAACCAAAACATCATAATTGGGTCCAAAAACGTGCATTGGGTGCGTTCGTTTCATTTCTGGCCTGAAACTGTGCATCGTTTCGTTAACGACCCGAATGAGTGCATTAAATGCAACATTGGCATGGTTTTTTGCAAAGTAACAAAGCTGACCGAAACGAACCAAAACATCACAATTGGGTCCAAAAACGTGCATTGGGTGCGTTCGTTTCGTTTCTGAATAGAAACTGTGCATCGTTTCGTTAACGACCCGAATGGGTGCATTAAATGCAACATTGGAATGGTTTTTTGCAAAGTAACGAAAGTGACCAAAATGAACCAAAACATCACTATTGGGTCCAAAAACGTGGATTGGGTGCGTTCGTTTCGTTTCTGAATAGAAACTGTGCATCGTTTCGTTAACGACCCGAATGGGTGCATTAAATGCAACATTGGCATGGTTTTTTACACAGTAACGAAATTGGGCCCAAAATGGTAGATTGGGTGCGTTCGTTTCGTTTCTGGATCGAAACTGTGCATAGTTTCGTTAACGACCCGAATGGGTGCATTAAATGCAACATTGGCTTGGTTTTTTGCAAAGTAACGAAACTGACTAAAATGAACCAAAATATCAACAAAGGCAATTCAAATTCGAATTTAAATAAGATTTAAATAAGATTTAAATTCCAATTGAACCGCACACAACCAAAACACAATGCTGCCAGCATGAATGCAACAAAAATGTTTCTAAACCTTATATTTGATTTTAATTCTCAAAAAAAAGCGTCCCGTTCCTCCAGCACAGTAGAGAGAAGGGCGACTTCGACGCGAACTCAGGTTCCACCGCCGGATTCGCCGGCTTCCCTCGCCTCCGGTGGCCTTTGGGGCGCCGGTGAGCAGGGGAAGTCACGGATCCGGTGGGTGGTGTACATATTCCCTCCTATTAGAGTAGTTCTAGATAGGTTAGGTTGGTATTCCCGGTGAGTATGTCGCCGGTAGCCTTTTGCTTTCTCCGGAGCTTCTCCACCATCGTCTTCTTCTGTGGTGAGCAAGTTTTAGTGTTTGCTGGAGTGCGGGTGGTGCTCGGCGATGAAATCTTTTGCAGGGGTGTTGTCACCGATGGGTTTGTTATTGTTGTTTTCTTCTGTGTCGGTGTTCGACTCTTCTGTGTTTTCCTTTGTACCGTCAGAGCTCACTGCATCAATGGCGATGCTGGGCTTGTAAACCACAACATGGCGGCGGTCAGGAGTGATGGAGATTTATGTCCCTTCCTCATCTTCTTCGTTGTTTACGAAAGATGTCGAAGGTATCTATACCAACTCGCTCAGAAACCGGGTTGGGTTTTCTGTACCACCTTTTTTGGTGGTTCTGGCCCCCTTCGGGGTGAATCGTCGTCCGGTGAGCTGGGGTTCTTGGCGGAGGCGTCAGATTCCTCAGTGCTTGGCGATGTGATTTGGCCGGGTCGTTCAATGTTCTTAAGGCATGTCGAAGTCGGCATGCTGCTCAAGACGGCAACAAAACTCTACTTTCCATTGCCAGGGAGGCGGTCGGCTTCAAGCTATGAGCTCCGGCCACCGGCGGCGATGAAGACCGGGAGGAATTTACATGGACTAGTTTGTAATTTTCATTTTTCTCAGGAGGGTCCTTGTAAAAGTTGGGCTGTAACCATCAAATTGTTTATGTGAAATATAATCCCGGTTTCTCAAAAAAAATGTGGACCCGCGCTACTCGCAATCGCCTTCCCCCGCTACGGCCGCCGCCAGAACCTGTGTTTCATCCTCCGGCGCAGCACCTTCTTGGGTGACAGGAGGCCCAACTTTCGCTGCAGTGGTGGCACGTCCACCTGCGCACAAGCCTCTATGCCACCTATGCCACGAGCATGACCACCTAGCAGGGAGCGCGGAAGGGGTCGTGGACCTGGTCGCGGTTGCGGCGAGGCTTACGGCAACGGCCGTGGGCGTGATGATGGTCATGAACATGACCGCAGTGATGGGCACGTGGCCGGGGTGACGGCCAAGTTTATTGTTAGATATTGTGTCGAATATTTGTACGAGTTTGAAAAGAAAGCTCGTCAGGCAGCTCGTGTTGAGCGGCAAAGGCAACAACTCAAGTCTGATGTACATGGAGGTTCGCACATGACGGTTTCGCACATTTTAAATTGGCTCAATAATGTTGAGAAAAAATATGTTGTCTGGGAATTGTTGCAACACATTACTGTTAATTATAATTTTGTTCTTCTGCAATGTGTATAGGCTGTCTTTATCCTGCATATACTTGGTTATTAAGACTGAATTTTAGATCAATCAGTCACAAAATCATTTTTATTCAATTAAAGTTTATGTGTTCACATATGGCACTGTTTGCAATCAGCCTACTTTAATCATAAATCATTGCGATTTTTTATCATTGCAAGGATTTTGCATGCGAATATGTTATTATTTGTGATAAGAATACTAAGTTGGTGCTAGTTCTATATTGCCAGAGTGGATGGGATTGGCCGCTGCTATTTGATTATGTGATCTATTATCTTTGTTTATTCCCAAGCCAAATTTTCTTCCTGCATGCAGATCAAACACCATGAGCCGATTGTAAGGTGGGTGAGCGCCCCTATCCAGTCTACAGTGCCGCATCCTCTAGGCACCCCTGTGAGCTTATCGATTCACCAGCGTCATTGTTATCCAGTGTCTGCAATGCACACCTGGAGAAGGACCTCCAGGTTAGTCTGATCACGATTTTTGCCTGGTTTCACCACACCAAGATGCTAGAAAAGATGTATTCTCAGTGAAAAATTCGCTGTGTAGCATCGAAAGATCACGACTTCCGGAAAATACCATTAAAAGATGTCGCCCCCGTAACATACCACTGAAAGATGTAAACATTACATGAAAATAGCATTCCGTTACATTTCAGTAACTGAGACTCTATTTTGACCCGTGAAACAATAAAACACAAATATGAAATGGCGTTCTTGCCCTCGGGACCTTATTCTCTTCACCAGTTCTCTTCCCCGACTACGATTTCCTCCGACGCATTGGCGCCCATCGCTCCAAGCCAGCCGCCGCTCCTCCCTCCCCGTCGGCCACGCCCGCCTGCCGCCGCCCTCACCAGCTCGCGCCGCCGGCCGCCACCCTCTCCCTTGTCGCCGCTCCTCCCTCCCTGCCGGCCACGCCCGCCGGCAGCCGCCCTCGCCAGCTCGCGCCGCCGGCCGCCTCCCTCTCCCTTGCCGCCGCTCCTCCCTCCTGGCCAGCCAAGCCCGCCGGCCGCCGCCCTCTCCCTCGCCGCCGCCTGCCGTCGCTCCTTCCTCCCCTCCGGCCACCGGCTTCGCCAAGGACATCGCCGAGCGTCGAGGTGTCGGCGCTCGTCCGCGGTGGCATAGAGCGGGGCCTGGCAGACTCCATGGCGGCGCTCGGCCTGCAGCCAAACGCCGGCGATGGTGCCTGGAACGGGCTCTTCTGGACGGTGGCTGCCTCCCCGGCCGCGCGCTACTGCTCCTCCCTGGCGGCGGCACCCCTGCCTTGCCGGCCACGCCCCGCCGGCCACGCCCACGAGCACTGCAAGCACGGGGACTCAGCGGTGGTTTGGGGACGTGTTCTCTACCGGGGTATTTTTGTCGAAGATAACAGAGTCGCTAGCGAAATCTAACAGAATGCTATTGTAGGGAACGTTTTCATCTTTCAGTGGTATTTTACGGTGACGACATCTTTTAGTGGTATTTTCCGGAAGTCGTGATCTTTCGATGCTACCCAACCAATTTTCCCTATTCTCAGGGACAATTCCATTTTCTAAAGAAAAAGGTACCAAATTATCTAGCAGATTTTATCAAATGTATTGCTTATTAGTAGACAATTGGCAAATTATTATCATTTAAGTGTGCTTGTGTGCTACTGCCCGTGTGGTTCTCTGACAAGAGGATGTCTGCTATAGGTGTAAGTTCCATTTATGGAAATTGATGTCTGGTTTATCTTTATTTCCATGTAGCTAGCTAATCGCTATGCTATATCCTACCGACAGCTTCATAAACCAACCATACTCTTAAAATTTACCAGTGACAAATGGAGTACCTTATGTCATCGTATATACTTCTTGCCAGTAAGCATGATGCTTCAAATTAATTAAACCATTATGACGTTGTGGATCTGTCCATGTTCCAGTGGCACTCCTTGATAAACTCAGACTCAGGCATCAGAGGCGAGCTCCCACCTTCTATTGCATTTTTGTTGGTTTTTAAGGTTCTTGCATGCATGCTAATACCCTTCTCCTTGTGATAAGTGGCATATGATTCTTGTTAGCATAGGCAATACAAATTATCCCATAGCTTTGAATAATCAGGGCGAAAGGAGATGCAGCCCATGACCAACAAAATAAAAGCTACTTTATTTGTCTCGCCATCATATGTTATGGTCAGCCAAGTCTATCAGCGCCGGCTCAGGACACGCGACACGACGTGGGAGTCTCGGCAACAGACGACGCGGACGCGGTGGCAAGTGCGGCGGCGCCAGGGATGTAGAGATAGGGTAGTTGGATATGTGTTAGTTTGGATAAAGATTGGTTAGCAAGTTTGTTAGGAGAAGGCTATAAAGCCTAGACGTTTGTTGAATAAAGAAGTCAAGCTGGAGATTGAAATCAATCTTCGGCGCCACGCAGTTCCCTCTCGTGCTCTCCCTGTTCTTGACGACGGCGTCGCAGCCACGCCGGCGTCGGGAGCCCAAGCTCCGTCCTCCAGTGTCTCACGACTACTTCCTACGCAACGCCAACTCGAGCCATAACAATCTGGTATCAGGATTGTCCAGGCCGATGTCGACGACCCCCATGACGACCGCTGCGCCCACCACAACGTCACCCCCGGCGAGTTCTGGTGCGCCTGCGTCCTCCGGCGACTCGCCACCAGCCGCGCCCGCGGTGACTGCGGCCACTGTTGATGCCCTCGCAGCCGCGATCAATGGTCTCCAGTGCCAAGTGAACCAGATGGCGGCGTGCATGTCAGGTTACAGTGGGCATCTGCTGGCTACCGGCGCCAGGCCGTCATCCCCGTATGGCTTCTACGGCTCGCCGACACCTGGGACCACCGCTCCTCCGCCACTGCCGCCGTATGGCCTGCCAAGCCTCGGGGCTGGACCTCCACCATCCCCACTGCTCGACGGCATGCCCGGGTATGGTGGTCTTCCGCCGGCGCCCACGACAACGTCCGTCCTCGTCCACACCGCCGCAACAACATCTCCGGTGCCGGTCACTCAGATCAGTTTTCCCCACTCGCCATCGCCGATCCCGAGCTTTCCGGAGTTTCCGCCGACGTTCCATGCGGGTCAGGAGGACCCGGCGGACAACGTCGGTGTGCCGCGCTACGCCAAGCTGACCTTCCCGATCTTCGACGGCAAGGAGGACACCCCCTGGGGTGGCTGAACAGGTGCAAGTATTTTTTTCATGTCCAGCACATTGGCGACGCAGAGAAGGTTTGGCTGGCCGTCTTCCACATGACCAACGTGGCGCAGCAGTGGGCTTTCATGCTGGTTCGTGACTACGGCGCGCTCTCCTGGCCCCACTTCAAGCTCTTGTGCCAGCAGCGCTTTGGGCCGGCGGTCGGTGTCAACCACCTGGCCGACCTGGCACGTCTTCCCTTCCACGGCTCCATCGACGACTACATCACCACATTCCAGGCATGGATGGTGCACGCAGGCTACTTGATGCAAGGCCATCAGGTCCAGCTCTTCACCGGCGGCCTTCCCGACGCGATCCGCATCGACGTTGAACTCCACGGCCATTCCACCGACGTCGGGCCGCGGCAACCGACCTCCTCCACGACAGCCCCAGTTGCCGACCCCAGCGTCGGCAACCGCCTCCAGCACCACGGCGCCATCAACCGCGCTCGTCGCCGCTCCACCGCCTCCGTCCCGGCCCTTCCGCCGTCTGTCACCGACAGAGATGGCAGAACGGCGCCGGCAAGGCTTGTGCTACAACTGCGACGAGCCATATGTGCATGGCCACAAGTGTCAGCGCCTCTTCTACTTGGAGATCACCGACTTCACCGACGAGCCCCCCAACCTGATGGATGATCCACCGGTGCCGGAACCTGATGAGCCGCTGATCTCCCTCAACGCCATCACCGGGATACGCACTGAGGACACGATGCAACTCAACGTCCACGTCAGTGACTACGTCCTCACGGCCCTCCTCGACTCCAGCTCGACGCACAACTTCGTCAGCTCCTCGGCGGCCCGTCGGATCGGTCTGCACTTCCACGACAGCCAGGGCGCCCATGTGATAGTGGCGAACGGTGACCGTGTGGCTTGCCACGGCCTCGCCCGTGATGTAGCTATCCACATTGGCAAGGAGCACTTCACCGTCGACTGCTACGCCATACCCCTCGACTGCTACGACATGGTCCTCGGCGTCAAGTATCTCCGCACCTTGGGGCCCATTTTGTGGGACTTCGACGACCTGTGCATGGCGTTCTGGCACCATGGCCGCCGGGTGCTGTGGAAAGGGCTGGGGTCGACGCGCGAGGACATTCCTTCGGTCGGCCGTCTCTACAGCACCCGTGGTGCAGAACCAGCGCTCCTCGACCGGCTGCTCCAGGAGTTCGACGACATCTTCGCCACGCCCACGGGCCTGCCGCCGCCGAGACCCTGTGATCATCGCATCCATCTGCTTCCCGACACTGCGGCCGTAGCGGTGCGCCCCTACCGCTACCCCCAGCTGCAGAAGGATGAGCTCGAGGCTCAGTGCGCCGTCATGCTGGAGTAGGGCATCATCCGGCCGTCGACATCACCTTTCTCTGCTCCGGTGCTCCTCATCAAGAAGGCCGATGGAACATGCAGGTTCTGTGTCAACTATAGGGCGCTCAATGACCACACGGTGAAGGACCGGTTTCCGATTCCGGTCGTGGAAGAGCTCATCGACGAACTGCACGGCGCGAAGTTCTTCACCGAGCTCGACTTGCGCACTGGCTATCACCAAGTGCGCGTTCGTCTGGTGGACATCGAGAAGACCGCGTTCCGGATGCATCACGGGCACTTTGAGTTCCTGGTGATGCCGTTCGGGCTCACCAACGCGCCGGCCACGTTCCAGAGCCTGATGAACGCAGTGCTCCAACCATTCCTCCGTATGTGCGTCTTGGTTTTCTTTGATGACATCCTAATCTACAGCGCCTCCTGGTGGGATCATCTTCATCACCTGCGCGCGGTGTTTACAGCGCTGCGCGAGCATCAGCTTCGGGTCAAGCGCTCTAAGTGCGCGTTCGCCACGTTGTCGGTGGCCTACCTCGGGCACTCATCTCAGCCGCCGGAGTGGCCATGGACAGCGACAAGGAGGACGCTGTGGCGTCATGGCCATAGCCGACGAATGCGCGCGCGCTGCGCGGCTTCTTGGGCCTCGCCGGTTACTACCGGTGCTTCATCCGTGACTTCGGTACGCTGGCAGCCCCTCTCACCAGACTCCTCCGCAAGGAAGGGTTTGAGTGGGCGGACGAGGCCACGGCGGCATTCACCGCGCTCAAGAGGGCCCTGTCATCTGCTCCCATGCTCCACCTGCCTGACTTCACCGTGCCTTTCATGGTGGACTGCGACGCCTCGGGCACGGGGTTTGGGGCCGTCCTGCACCAAGGGGCCGGGCCGATCGCGTTCTACAGCAAGCCATTCACCGCCCACCACCTCAAGATCGTCGCCTACGAACGGGAGCTCATTGGCCTCGTGCAGGCCGTGCGCCATTGGCGGCCCTACCTCTGGGGCCGTCGCTTTGTCGTCCGCACGGATCACTACACCCTCAAGTTCATGTTGGACCAGCGCCTCTCCACCGTGCCACAGCACCAATGGATCAGCAAGTTGTTCGGCTTCAACTTCGCCATCGAGTATAGGCTGGGCCGCTTGAACACCGTGGCGGACACCCTGTCGCGCTGGGAACCCGACGCTCCGGCCCTCGCGGTGCTCTCGGGGCCGACGTTCAGCTTCTTCGACGAGTTGCGCCAGGAGATGGAACAAGACGAGCAGCTGCGCCGGGAATGTGACCCCATCGTGGCCTAGCGCGGCGAACCATGGCGTGTCGAGAACGGGCTCGTTCTCCGTGGCGCATGTGTGTTCGTGTCTGCGACTTCACGCGCCTTGGCGGTGGTACTGCAATTGGCGCACACCATTGGCCACGAGGGCGTCCAGAAGACCCTGCAACGCCTCCGCCATGATTTTGTGGTGGACCATGACAAGCGCGTGGTGACGGAGTTCGTGCGGGCCTGCGACGTCTGTCAGCGCAACAAGACCGAAGCACTTCATCCAGCCAGCCTCCTCTAGCCGCTCGACGTTCCGTCACAAGTTTGGGCGGATATCTCGATGGATTTCGTCGAGGGACTGCCCAAGGTCAGTGGCCGCAGTGTGATCCTCACCGTCGTTGATCGGTTCTCCAAATACGTGCACTTCATCGCGTTGGGGCACCCGTACACGGCGGCCTCCGTCGCGCGCGCCTTCTTCGCCGACATTGTCCGTCTCCACGGCTTCCCGACCTCCGTCGTCAGCGATCGCGATCCTGTCTTCACGAGCCATGTGTGGCGTGACCTCTTCAAACTCGTCGGCGTCAAGCTCCACATGAGTACTGCCTTCCACCCGCAGACCGACGGGCAGTCGGAGGCAGTGAACAAGACCATCGCCATGTACTTGCGCTGCATCACCGGCGATCGTCCCCGCGCATGGCTCGAGTGGCTGCCATGGGCGGAATACTGCTATAACACGTCCTTCCATTCCGCCTTGCGCACGACTCCGTTTCAGGTGGTGTACGGGCGACCACCGCCGGCGCTGCTTCCATACGAGCCGGCATCAGCGCGCACGACACTCGTGGACAGCCTCCTGCAGGACCGCGACAGCTTCCTCGCCGACGTTCGTGACCGCCTCCTCCAAGCTCAAGCCTACGCCAAGCGCCACTACGACACGCAACATCGACCACTGGAGTTCGCCATGGGAGACTGGGCTTGGCTCCGGCTCTTGCATCATCCAGCGCAGTCGCTCGTGCTGGGCGCGCGAGGGAAGCTCGGTCCATGCTATGCTGTCCCTTTCAGGTCTTGGAACGCGTGGGACCGGTGACGTACCACTTGCAGCTTCCAGCGGGCGCACGCATTCACGACGTCTTCCACGTCGGGGTGCTCAAGTCGTTCAGAGGACCTCCACCAACAGCTCCACCACCACTGCCTCCTCTTCAGCACGGTCGCGTCTTGGAAGTTCCTGAACAAGTTGCGCAGGCTCAGCTGCGCCGCGGAGTTTGGCATGTTCTCATTCGTTGGGCTGGACTACCGGCGGCGGAGGCCACATGGGAGCCTGTGGCGGACTTTCGTGCGGCGTTCCCAGACTTCCAGCTCAAGGACGAGCTGTTTGTCGACGGTGGGAGTGATGTTATGGTCGGCCAAGTCTATCAGCGCCGGCGCAGGACACGCGACACAGGAGCGCGACGCGACGCGGGAGTCTCGGCAACAGACGACGCGGACGCGGCGGCAAGTGCGGCGGCGCCAGGGATGTAGCAATAGGGTAGTTGGATATGTGTTAGTTTGGATAAAGATTGGTTAGCAAGTTTGTTAGGAGAAGGCTATAAAGCCTAGACGTTTGTTGAATAAAGAAGTCAAGCTGGAGATTGAAATCAATCTTCGGCGCCACGCAGTTCCCTCTCGTGCTCTCCCTGTTCTTGACGACGGCGTCGCAGCCACGCCGGCGTCGGGAGCCCAAGCTCCGTCCTCCAGTGTCTCACGACTACTTCCTACGCAACGCCAACTCGAGCCATAACATCATAACTTTCCTTAATCTGGTCAGTAATTACACAAACAGGCTTAGCTGCTAATGCTATTTTCATCAAGTCCCATATGAGGTTCATTTTCTTTAAGCACAATTCCCTGCAACCAAACTGATTCTGCTTATCTTAAGCAAGGTATTGTTTCCTTTCTGTCTCAGAAGTGATAAAATGATTGTGGGTGGGCAGGGAA
>OAMR01001161.1:90667-102071 GCA_900205405.1 Echinochloa crus-galli
AAACCAACCATACTCTTAAAATTTACCAGTGACAAATGGAGTACCTTATGTCATCGTATATACTTCTTGCCAGTAAGCATGATGCTTCAAATTAATTAAACCATTATGACGTTGTGGATCTGTCCATGTTCCAGTGGCACTCCTTGATAAACTCAGACTCAGGCATCAGAGGCGAGCTCCCACCTTCTATTGCATTTTTGTTGGTTTTTAAGGTTCATGCATGCTAATACCCTTCTCCTTGTGATTCAGTGGTATATGGTTCTTGTTAGCATAGGCAATACAAATTATCCCATAGCTTTGAATAATCAGGGCGAAAGGAGATGCAGCCCATGACCAACAAAATAAAAGCTACTTTATTTGTCTCGCCATCATATGTTATGGTCAGCCAAGTCTATCAGCGCCGGCTCAGGACACGCGACACGACGTGGGAGTCTCGGCAACAGACGACGCGGACGCGGCGGCAAGTGCGGCGGCGCCAGGGATGTAGCAATAGGGTAGTTGGATATGTGTTAGTTTGGATAAAGATTGGTTAGCAAGTTTGTTAGGAGAAGGCTATAAAGCCTAGACGTTTGTTGAATAAAGAAGTCAAGCTAGAGATTGAAATCAATCTCCGGCGCCCTGCAGTTCCCCCTCGTGCTCTCCCTGTTCTTGACGACGGCGTCGCAGCCACGCCGGCGTCGGGAGCCCAAGCCCCGTCCTCCAGTGTCTCACGACTACTTCCTACGCAACGCCAACTCGAGCCATAACATCATAACTTTCCTTAATCTGGTCAGTAATTACACAAACAGGCTTAGCTGCTAATGCTATTTTCATCAAGTCCCATATGAGGTTCATTTTCTTTAAGCACAATTCCCTGCAACCAAACTGATTCTGCTTATCTTAAGCAAGGTATTGTTTCCTTTCTGTCTCAGAAGTGATAAAATGATTGTGGGTGGGCAGGGAACTAATGAATCTTGCCAGTTTTGTGGGAGAAAACAAAATTTGCCACTTGATGTGTTGATATTCCTTTGATTTCGCTGACAAGCTCTTCACTTTTGTTAATTTACTGAATGCTGATGGGGTTTATAATATGCTGGCTGTGGAAGCCCCCTGTACAAGTATGACATCAAATTTGACCCATGGTGCGGCTGTCCAGCATTCTTTGAGGTGCTTGAGTGCTTCCTGGAGCCATCAACCTAACATATCTTGATCTCAATTTGCTGACTCTCACATTCACCTTTTTCATTTTGTGGTTATAGATCCTCACGTATACTTCAGTGTTTTAGCCAATCAGGAATTTAGAAATGTGGAATATGGAGCTTTCTTGTGTCAGGATAAGGTTATTCCTTCTTTCTTCTACCCTGCTCCTGTCCTGTCATTATGTCCATAGTTAACCTGCACCCAAATAAGGAAATATTTTTAACACAGTTTGGTCCCTGCCTCAGTAATGTAACTCTGGTTTACTACAAATGATGCTCTAAATTAGTCCACTTGTACAATACCATGAATGTTTTTTTGTAAGAATATAAAATATGATTACTTTTAACTACTGCATGCTAAGGGTGGATCAGACAGAGTGTCGATTCCACGGCTTTGATATCTGAACTAGCATTTGGTTAGTAGTACACTAAAATCCTGTCAGTATCTCCTCTTCTTAATTACCTTCAGGCTTAGGTCCTATTTTGTGTTTGATTTTTTTTTTGAAACAGATTTTGTGTTCAATTTTTGTAACTCATAATGCTAGATTAGCTATTTTGGATCTCTAGGGTGCTGTGAGACAGATTTTTTTCTTTCAAAATGCAGCCCTGTATGTCTGAAAGCAAATAATTCATATCTATAATGCTTGTTTCTTCAGATGTTGATTTTGGCTGCTTGCCTTTTCAGTCTCATTTCTGAATGGTTGCCAGTGGGGTGTCTAACTGTGTATATACCTTGATTGTAGTAGATATAACACGTTTTTTTATTAACTAATTAGGCTTCCATAAGAAAATGTGATGATAGATTCTATTTTTTCGTGTTTTCAAGAGATTATTGTGATTGTTACTAGCATTGTCTTATTAGGCTTAGTCTCATTACTCCATCTTGCAGGTTTTAGAGGTCATATCTACACCAATGCTGCTGAGGCAATATAGCTCCTGGATTTTTTAAAATTTCATTACCATGCTGTAGAAATAGTTGCTCCGTGATGCTATTGGAATTTCTGTGGATATTTTCTAGTACAAGTTCTGCTCAGTACACACACTGAACATCAGCCACAGTGCACTAAGAATCTGAAGGAGCGCTGTGGGGATTTTCTTTTCGCTAATCTGAGCGTTGGTGGGTTCATGTGAAGCAGCAGATCTTCAATCTGTGCCGAGATTCTGGAGGGGCGAGAAATGACACAACTGCTAAAGATTTTGTAGTCAAGATGAAAGAGTTAGAGCAGGCAATATGGATTAGGATTCAGATACTGGTAGTGTTAGCTGTTACGTGTTGTACTTTTTGGTTCATGTGGATACAAAATTAGAAATGCTTGTTTTGATTGGGATTCATATAAACATCGAAGTGCATGTCGATTTTGTATTTGTGAATGCAAGTGATTCCAATGGACGTCGCAAGTCTTTTTGTTTTTGCTTTTTATCCGTCATCAGAGACACATTGATCTCATGTCACGAACAGTTCCATTTCAAATCGAAAAACATCTATTGTTATCTCACCGAAACATGCACTCCTTAATTAAACCTAAAAAATATTCCCTACTTTAGCTTTTGAACGATCTTTAATTTGACCCAGGTAGAAATTTGGTTTGGTGCTGGGTCATCCGTTCACCCACGAATCTCCTGCAGCATGCGCTAATTTTCCAAATAAAAAAATCCCGCAGGCCGGACAAGTAAATCAGTAATCGATGGAACATATCAACACATCCCGCAGGCCGGACAAGTAAATCAGTAATCGATGGAACATATCAACACGTCCAGACTCTGCGCAGGCTTCCGGAAAAACATGAGGTCGATTGGCGCTCGGGCACGAGCGGGGGAGGTCGGCGCCAGGCCGGCGCGTCGGGTGGACTCGGGTACTATGATTCAGCGGAGTCATATATATTATATATTACATATATACCTTGTCCCAGGCAAGACATAAGAGTCCTGATCAATTCTGTAAACAATACTACTCTAAATAGTTTCCTCCCAGAAGTACATAGTTTGTGGGTGGGGTGAGGTGGGATGGCGTAACTTAAATTTGACTAAATTTGGAATTAAAATGAGACATAACATCATGCCTTTTCCCACCTTTTCTAGAGAAATATAGATTGTGCACAAAAACATTCTTTCACTTCAGAAAATTTTTGCGTCATTCTTCAAAACAACATAGCATCACCTTTCAACACCACAAAATTTGCATCTTATAACTCCCAATATACAGTGACATATCAGGGATACGTCCAAAGATAAAAACATATCCAAATGGTTGCAATTTCTCAAAAATTGTATTATTAAGTCTCTAAACACCGCAATGGCTATGGCATATATACCTGCTGAACACACCAAACCATAAAGTTTTCCTATATCACTATACTATACTGGAGAACCAGAAAACATCCTTGTTAGTCGGCAAGAACGTCCATGTTACACAGGTACGGTATATTACTCACACAAAAGTACAGTATGATAGGTTGCAGCTAATTCACAGACAATGAACATTGCTTGCTGTGAATATACAAAACCTTTGTCTGAATTATTGCTGATGTTGAACAAAACATCATTATGTCTAGTTAGAAGACATACTTGCATAGATGCATGTAAGTTTTAGTACACAATAAAACAGTTATTCACAGAATCACAGTTGAGATTACACATTAAATTAAAACATAGAAAAGCAAACATTAACATGATTACTCAGGAAGGGGTTCACACCAGAGTGAAAACATAGCAAGGTATCCACAGGATTACAGTTTGATATTACAATAATTTAAATAAAACATAGAAAAGCAACATTCACACCCGAGTTAAAACATAAGAGCATGGACATAAATTTAGCATTTTACAGCCAAAATGCCACAGGATCATGACAGATAAACTCCGTTGATGTTTTCTTAGGCACCTTGTAGTACTTAACCCGACTGTGTTTAATCTTCAGGACATGCATGTCTATCCTGAGGGAGAAAGTCATCAAACGGTACATGTAGTGACTGAGTTCAGACAAACCCACACGTTCCGGCTCCGTCACCTGATCAGCGTTGTGTTCCTTGACCTTCTCCTGATCAGCATTGTTTTCCTTGACCCTAACCTGATCATCATTGTCTTCCTTGACGCAGACGCACTCCACAAGGCAGAATTTGCTCCGGTGTCCCATGTAGATGAGGCTAGCGCTTGCATGTGTTTCAGCTGGGTTCTTGCTGAACACCTTCTCCTTGCTGCGCTTCCAAACAGGAACCAAACCGTCAGAACTGGGCACATCGCAGATGTAGATGTACCCAAGGTCCGGACCTTGGGACAACCCAACCAAGGCTCTCAGGCAAGGATCAAAGTATACACGACCTTTGAAGGGCAGTGCCCACTCACCAAGACGATTCCACACAGCCTTCCCCGTGTCGAAGGTGAATGTGGCCGGAGGAGGGCAGCCAGGGTAATCACTATCGGTGCAGATAAGGATGGTTTGCCCATCATGTAGCATGGCATAGGAGGCGATGTCCATCATAGAAAATGGTGTCACTGCGAGCTGCTGCCAGCGCCACTTGCCCTTTCTAGCATAATAATCAGATTCAGAAACATATCCAGCATCAAATTCATCCATCAGTGAGTCATCACCATCAGATTCAGAGTCATTTTGTTTCGGCAACAAATAACAGACCTCAATGACACGAGAGTCCAGAGAGAATAGCTTATCACTGCCGACGGGGAAGTAGAAGGGAGAAACTGGACAGTTCGACTTAGGGCCTGGGAGAATGGTCCGTGTGTGTACATCAATCATCTGGACAGCGCTGGAACCAGTGTAATGCATGCCCATAATCATGTTGCCAAAGGCAGACGTGAAGTATTGGGGAAGCTCACGTGGCGCCACCAAGCGCCACCAAGCGACCGGCAAGCGCTGAGCAACCGGCGAGAGCTGTTTACCGCGCTGCTCAACGCCTTCAACTGAGTCGTACGGCAACGGCAACTTTACCTTGCGGATGCTGTATCCAGATTCCCAGTCATCAAAGATAAGGTAGAGGTGCCGCTGCCGAGGCTCTGCCTTACTGCCGCCGGCAAGTTCACTGCACTCCCGCTTTGGCATCTCGTCGCCTTCTTGTTCCTTACTACCGGGGGCCTCGTATATAATCTTATCCCTGCGATTTCAATTCAACGAAGGACCGATATTAAAATAGAAATCAATTAGGCCTAACCCTCCTACTGCAACTCAATTCGACAAATCCAGGGCAACAGAGAAAAAAGAGGAGGAAATCGCAGGTACGCACCGACGAAGGGTCGATATACAAATAGAAATTAGGCCTAATCCTCCTACTGCAACTCAACTCGACAAATCCAGGGCAACAAAGAAAAAAGAGGAGGAAACAAATAGAAATTAATTAGGCCTATTCTCCTACTGCAACTCAAGTCGACAAATCGAGGGCAAACAGACAATAAAAGAGGAGCAAATCGCAGGTACGCACCGACGAAGTGTCGACATCCAAATAGAAATTAATTAGGCTTATTCCTCCGACTGCAACTCAACTCCACAAATCCAGGGCAACAGAGATAAAAAAGGAGGAAATCGCAGGTACGCACCTAGACAATCGAAGATGGAACGGTGTTTTTTTTTTACACGATGGAACGGTGTTTGATGCTGAGGCGGTGGGGAAAGCGGCGGCGGCGGGAGGATGAGGCTGAAGCGGAGAACGGGTGGCTTATGAAGGGACGAAACCCTAGTCACCCGGTGACCGGTGGACCTCATGGGCCCCACCTCAGTGCCGGAACTCATGGGCCGCGCTAGCAAACAGGCTTCCCAGAAACAAAAGGAAAAAGTCTTTTTGAAATCCCCAAGTATTGCCAAAGTCCGTTTTTGGCCTCTCATCTGTAAAACCGGACATTTAACGTCGTTAAATTATAAAAATCGGTTGTTTTTCATCCTCGGTGGTTTTGAGGGTGGTTTCAGAGAAGGTAAATTGGACTTGAATTCATAGTTCGAGGACTAAAATGATCCTTTTAAAAGAAATAGTTTGTAAATATTTTCTTTTTAGAGAAATATTTTTTTTTAATCTAGTTTAATTTTAAAATTTTATATAAATTTATTTTGATTGGAAAATATAGGAGTAGTTTCACATTTCTCCTAAAATTATGTTTTTCTTTTACTACCTAGTTTGGAGTCATACTACTTTCTAGACATAATGGACTGAGTATAATAAAAAATGAGAGAGTTTTTCGATCTAAAGTAAATTTTCTATTAATTTTCTACTAATTTACTTTGATAGTTATTATTATTAATTTTCTATTAATTCACTTTGATAACTTTTAGTGAGTAGTTGCTCCTATTATTTATTTTAATAGGTCTGATATGCCTGTAAACTACTATGACTCTAGAGTAGTCATAAAAATAAAAACATGATTTTACGGAAAATATGAAACCACTTTCATATTTTTGTTATCTAAAACACTTTTCTATAATTTTTTAGATTATTTCTAAGAGAAAAATATTTGCAAACATTTATTTTGAAAAGTCAATTTTAGTCCTCGAACTCTCAACTAGATGTCTAGATTTCAATTTAACTCCTCTAAAACCAGTAGGCCTGTGATTGGTTGGGTGCATACAAGACTTTGGCCTGGTCAAGCCAGTGATTAGAAGCCTACATAACATGATAGGATAATCTTTATTTGTTGGGGGTGAATGTCTCTCTTCCTTTCTCTCCTGCTCGCGTCTCTCTCCGCCATGAGTACTCCTCTGCCGTCACATCCCCATTAACAAGTCAATGAGCTCACCCATTCCTCTTTTCCCCAGTTCTCCCCCCCCCTCCCACCCCAGATCTATCAAACATCAATCCATCGATTAGCAAGGTCTGCCCGCGTTGTGTTTGGAGGTGTGTCCGTCTCCAAGTCAAGGCGGCCTCCATCCTCCAGCTCCAGCTTAGTCGATGCCTCCTCCCCCATGGTGTTGCGAGGAAGCGAGTCCCCGCACGGCTGCCATGCGCCGACAATCACCGCGGCTGCCTGCGCCCTCCTCTTCCCGCGGCTCGAGGTCCCCGGCTCCCGTGCTGGCACCGGCTCCACTCCGCCACTCGCCCCCGCCGAGGCTGCAACAGGCCACATCGTCGGGCGACGGCGGCGGCAGCAGGCCGTGCACCACACCATCGCCGCCATTGGGGTCGCGACACCGTGCCAGAAGCAAGTGAACGGAGAGCAGCGACGGGAGGGACGGAAGCAGCACGGGGAGGCCGCCGCTCGCCATGAAGCTCACGCGCAACAAGACCAAGGACGGCATCGCTGAGACGACCGCCGAGGAGATCGAGCTGCTTCATGGTGCTGCTCGCGCCGGCCCCGCCGCACCGCCCTCTCGATCCGTGGCGCCGCGGCAGGACCCAATTCTCCTCCTCGGTGCCCCGACGCTCGCGCAAACGTCTCACCAAAGAGCGCGGGAGGTGAGCCTAACACGCGCATGGCCTGTCGGGGCCTTGTGCAGGCTGCACAAGGTGGAAACACAGCCCCATCACGTTTTCGGCCTATGCGGGTCGTACGTGCCTTTTGGCTAGCCGGAGCCTGGATAAGACCTCATGCAGGCAACCAATCAAGCTGCGGATGCATTATGGAAGCATGGATAGGCCCTAATGCAGGCAACCAATCAGCCCCTAGGTAACTGCCCAAGATCTCGTGCGTCGCTACAGGTATGATATATGGAGCAAAGACAAACAGACCATACGAAAAAAAATAAATTTTTACGGTTGTAGGGTCGCACCGAAGTCCATGTAAGTTAGTACTTATGTTTTTTCACAAATGTATGGATAGTGGGCTATAAAACCATGGTTAACTAGGTGATACCCCGCGTGTTGCAGCGGGCATTTCTAAACAAAATTTTAAGGTGAAATTTTAAAATAGAAACTCAGGTGATTGCATGGTAATATTCTTTTGCAAACGACACTAATATACTCATTTTGTTGACAAAGAATAATTGTTAAACGATTGATCTTTTATGTATATCTGATGTGAGAATTTTGTAGCGTGATACTCGCAAAGATGTACATATGCTATTAGTCATAGAAAATCGGCGAGAGACATAAATTGATGGTCTAGTGGATGATGACGTGGCATATGAGGTGATAGCTTGCATGCTTTGTAGTAGGGTACATCTTGAGTAAATGACTCGTGAGTGGATGACGTAAGTGGATGACGTGGCGCGCTGAGGGTTAAGAGAAATCTAACCATGACTTGTAGTGTGTATCAATTATATAAGTTACTAGGTGATTCCCCGCGCGTTGCTGCGGTATGTGAGAGAGTTTTTTCAGCTACTTTATCATTGAAACAAAAATATTGATTATATTTGTATATATTATCATACAAAATAGTATTATAAAAATAATTTGTAAAGACCCCTGATGTAGTTGACTGCGTCGTCTATCCCTATGACTAAATGCATGGATGCTAATAGCCGCAGAAAATTAGTAGAAGATATAAATTGATGGCCCTAGTGGATAATGATGTAGAGAGCTTGCATGTTGAGAGAACTCTTTTAGTGGGGATGATCTGCCCTAGTGGATGATGACGTGGACACCTTACATGTTGAGAGAATTTTTTAGTGGGGATGATCTATATAGGTTATATAGATATTGGTTTTATAGATGTAGATTCTGCTGCATATGCTATAACTCTATTAATTTATAACATTGCAAGCTATTAATTGAACGGAATGTAGGTGATGTAAAAAAAGGCAATCATGTAGGTGTGATGTTAAATCCAGTTGATTCTATTGAGAATCAACTCAACCAATTTACATTCACATGGTCCTTTTGGCGCAATTCACGTATTACATCAAAACAAATGAGAAATAATCCATATAAATTTTGTCATACCATGTCAAGTCAAGCACTATTTTGAAATTTCAACCATTTCAACTATGTACCGGTCACTAAAGTATCAATAAACTCGCAATAATGCATCATATGTGGTGTGAATTAAGATAAAATAGATATATTAGTCTCTTAACTTTACCTCAAGGGTCAAGTTAGTCCCCTAACTTTCAAAACAACAAATCTAATCCCCGAACTTCCATTTTTAGATCAAATAGGAGATATGCCCGTGCTTTTCTACGGGATGTAGTTTTTTCCAATGTAAGAGAAAGATGAAAAAGAACATAGTATGCGAGATATACATTGTTCAATTAAAACCCATATGAGAAGAAATAAGGTTGGTAAACTTAAAAAAGAGCAAATGTACAATTTAGAGATTTCCCGTCATTTTTTATACATACTGAACAACAGGGTCATTTCAGTATACATACTGAACACAATAGTGTATCTTTACAATTTTTTTGGCAACACCCATATATCGAGATCAACAAATATAAAATGACTTCGGTCAAAACAAAGATAAAATGACAGGCAGCTAAAACCTTAATGATAGAGCATTGGACTCTGAAACCTAAGTTTTTAGTCCATATAGCATTTTAGAATAGAATGCATACCATAACTCTTATGGCCATCCTGAGTAAGTAGCCCTGCATTGCTACAGGTAAAAGAATTATGCTAATAGGATTTGTTCATAAAAGTTGTACAGTTTTTCACTTTAATAAAATGATGCAGCTCATAATTTTAGCAACAGAACAATTGGCAATTACTGTTTGTTCCTCCCATTGGTAAAGTTGATTATAAAATTGGCAACATTTGGTAAAGATCTTTTAGCTTATACTAGTTGGTTGCACGGCACGCAGGTGTATAAGAAAATATGGTGAATATTAACCCATGATACAGCAAAAATCCATCCATAGCTATTATAAACATTGATATGATGAAAAGAATAAAGAAAATAAGACATACTTCATCGAACATTATAAAAAAGAGCTCTTAATCAACATAGTTTTATTTTAGCTTTAGTTAGGATATGATTGGCCGATGATTATAAAAAATTAAGCTGTATATTATTATCAAAGAATAAAAGCCAAAGCCAAAGTACGCCCACAGAGTTGAGACGTTGAAATGACCATTGTGAGAAGCAAAATTATATATTCATGAAACTGGTATAGGCAAAGCTTTGTAATATAACCAACAAAGATTTGTGTTATTGCAACTTTGTATTGTCAAACATTCTCTAAAGGAGATAAAAACTTTTGCATTTTGTGCTAGTGCATTCTCCACCCTATCAGGTAATTAGAGCACCAGAACCATTCATTCAACAAAATATAGGTATACCACAAAATCGCCATCTCTACTACTAGTTGGTATGCACATGCCACATGCACGTGTTTTAAAAAGTGAAACGAACCGGATTCCCAATTACGAGAATCCGACTCCCTGTACCCTTGTGATAGTCCTAGAATCAACAGCTATCACGTACAGAACTCATTTCAGCAGAATATCACATCCATACATTGATTAAGGTCCTCAAACATGACATAAATACATAGCGGTAAGGTACAAGCCCACTGGGCTAAACGACAAAAGGAAAACACTACGCAGCGGATAGCTAAAAGCTTCTGGAGCTTCAGGCCTCTTCCTCCACAGGCATCCTTGAGCGCAGCGCACAACCCTCATTTACGTCACCCGTCGAAGTCGATCTTGTACTCGGAGTCTCCTCCTGTGTACCCAAAGACTGTCCCCAAGGAAATGGGATAGGTCCACGTCACCAACCAATATATGCAGCAAGCTTTAAAGTGGACTATTCTAGTAACAAAATATTCAAGGGATATAAGCTGAGGGTTTTCCTATGCGAGCAGCAGCAATAACCCCAGTTCATCTCATCTCCATCTCCTATCCTCACCAGAGAGATCACACTCCCCAAAACTAACCATCAACCTCACAACCACATCGGGCTCGTCCTGCCTCAACAGGTTCCTGCAATAAGCATCCGCCAACTCCTTTCACTCACTAGTCGACTCGGTGAGCTCCCTCCCCACCTTGTCTCAACAGCCAACGCTGGTCCAACCTCTCATGACCCAAAGTCAAGGATAAGGTAAGAAAGCAGAATCCCATGCTAATCAGAATAAGCCAGATGAAGGATCGTCCGTGACCGTGGACACGGCTATACGTATAGTTTTCACTCTGCAGAGGTTGCACTCCAGGAACCATCCGGGCTGCAGACGGTAATGAGCCGTCTTGAGACACAGCCCACAGCAAAGACCCTAAACAGTAACGGTGCCATACTGTCTCCCTGGGCTCGGGAAACAATCTGAGCTAACAGCTGCCCCAGGGTCGTAAAACCTTCCCACCGGGGCCAGTCGGGGGCAATGGTAAATCAGGGAGAGTACGCCGCAACGAGTCCCCCCTACA
>OAMR01001161.1:102359-145925 GCA_900205405.1 Echinochloa crus-galli
CCACCCACCTCACGCCAAGAAGATCAATCACAACCATCCCAACACGTGCAAGCATAGCATTCTCATATAGTGGATAATAGGTAGCAAGGAAACATGATAGATAAATGGCAGTGCAGGCATATCATCATCATGCGATAAAGTAAAGCGCTAGCATACTAGTTGCATGTCTAATAGGTATCTCAGAAAATGGTTGGGTGTGAACCTGGGTAGGCTTCTTCGTCCTCCTCAAAGGAGTTGTCGGGGTAGTCCGGCTCCTCCTGGCTCTCCGGTGCTCCTAAGGTTGCGATAAATAAAATAAGACGCGGCTACTAGCAAAGAAACACCAAGACAGCGAGAAAAGAAGTAAAGTTTGGTGAAAATGTTACATCGGACACTGTAGGACACTGTAGCACTTTTCGTTTGTTTGTGGTAATCGTTGTCCTACCATGACCTAATTGGGCTCAAAAGATTCGTCTCATCGTGTATATCAAAACCATGTACTTCGTTTTTTTATTTACCCACGTTTAGTTAGTCATAAATCAGCCTACTGACGTCATCATGACGTCATGCTGACGTCAGCAGTGGAGTCCGCCTAGGGTGACGTCAGCAGCGGGCCCTGCTGACGTCAGCGTTGACTTGGTCAACGGTCAACGGTCAACGGTCGAGTCTGGTCAGTGGGCCCCACTAGCCAGTGTCACACAGAGGCTGACAGGTGGGCCCCAAGCGTCAGCGCAGATAAAGAAAAAGGTCACACGCGGCTGGGCTGCTGTTGGGCCAAAAGGTCGCTGGGCCGAGAGAGTTCAGGGGGCTAAACCGGACTTTAACGCGGGAATCGGCCCAAGAGGAGGTCCGGCTGGGACTGGCGCTGTGGACCAAGTCCACCGTGAGCCGTGAGTGCGGCTCACGTACGCCGGGTCTACGGGATCAAGTGTGGCCGACTCGGGATTTTCTGTGGTGGCCGTGTGTGCTAGTGCTGTGGTCCACTGTGTGGCTTGCCACGGCGCAACGCGCGGCGCGCACAGAGCGCAGCTGGCGACGGCAAAGATCGCCGGCAAGGCTCGGCAACGCTCGGGATCCGGTGGGCTAGCTCGGCCAGGGTTCGGTGAGTGCAACCGGCAAGAAAAAGGCCAAGGCTTGGCCTGCGGAAAGGGTCCTCGGCGAGGTCGGGCGGCGGCGCGGGTGCTCCGGCGGACTGGCTCCACGGCGACGCCCGTCCGGGCCGAACAAGGCTACAAGAAGACGTGCAAGCGCTTCCCTGGAGAGTCGTAAAGGTGTGTGCGTGCTTTGGCTCGCGCGCGCGCAGTTCAAGCCATAAGCTTGACCGCGCCGCGGCCTTGGCGCTCGCGCCGGCCGAGCATCCTCGGTGCACGGCGGCATGGCGGCCGGGGTTCAAGACAAGGGCGTCGGCGGTTTGCGGTGCGGAGAGCGGCGCGACGGGAACCTGCACAAGATTGGCCACAGCTCGAAGGCTGGGTCCCAGGAGGGCTAGCACGACACGGCGGCGCTCGGCCGGAGACAGGGGAGAAAGGGGAAACACGACGACACTCACCGTGGGTCAAGAAGAGGATCGCTGCAGCTCGGGGTAGACTCGCGGTGCATCGGCTATCCCTGCGCTCCCACGAACGGCTCCGGTCCGGCTCCGGCTTCGGCTTCTTCACGGGCGGCTGCGACGGCGCCAGCGGTGGCGACGCGGGGACGGTGATCAGCGGCTTCCCGGTCCACTTCTCCCCCTCCACCTCCTTCCTCAACACCCGTGGCACCTCCCACTCCCCTCACCCTCTCGATTAGGCGGCTGGAAAACCCCAATGGGGCGGCGGCGGATCAAGGGGAAGAGCTTCCCCGGCGGTGGTTATATAGGGGCTCGGCTAGGGCTGGAGGGGCACAGACGGCGAGATACGGTGCCCTAGCGCCCGGGGCCACGCGGCGCGCATCGGACGGGCCGCACCGGAGGGCTGATGGGACCGGCTCGAGTCACGGACGCGCTCGGCGGAGGGGAGGCGGCCGCGCGCGAGGGAGTCGAGAGGAAGGGGGTAAAGCTGACAAGCGGGCCCCGCTTGTCGGCGACAGAGAAGGGGGAAAACGCGGGGCGACGCGGCTGCGGGAGCTGGGCCGCTGCTGGGCCGAAAGGCCGAATCACACTATTTAATCCTTAGCACTTCAAATTGATTTTAAATTTAAATTAAATTGCCTAGGAATTTAGGGAGCAAAATGAATACATCCTTATATGTTTGTTGGCATGCACAACAATTCACCAAAAATTTTTAAACTCGGATTTTTGCATTCAACAATCTCCTACGGATTTTCGGGATGTTACAAAAAGGGCGTGAAGAAAACTTGAATTCTATAGAAAGTTGATTGTAACTTAAACAAAAAATGTTCAATTTGTAAGACACACGGTACACAAGTTCTATAAACTTTCTGCTCATCATCTACGAACTTTCTTCTCAACGCACGATGTTCTCTGAAAATAATAAATAATTTCCGAAAAAGAAAAATAGAAAGGATCGAACTCAAGTAATATAAATATAAATATGAATATATAAATAAATAAATATATATATATAAGACTACTATTTGGCTCCCAGGGTGCTAAATAATATTTAGCACCCACGGCGGCGCCACCCCACACTGGCGACGCGCTCGCCCTCCCACCTCGCACTAAATCGCATTCATTAATAGGGAAAATTATTGCAGCAGTAATTTTCACGAGAACAACCGTAACTAACAAAGATAATTACTACCCATGCCGGTAACCCAGCATAAATGCATCATTATCCGGCTGACCCTAATTGGAAAGCGCGATACTGTTTTAGAAACCTCGGCAATCACGGCATTGATTGCATCTACCGAAACAAAGGCCGGAGATTTACTCGACTAATCCGTTCCCCTCCACCACCGGCTTTCATCCGACCCGCTCTGCGCGTCCCCCGTCCTTGGCGCCCGTCCCGTCGCCGACGGCGGGTGCGCGTCTGACGTCGCGGCGGCGGCGCAAGGCTCCCTCGCCAGGGAGACCATCACCCTGGGGGGCCTCGCCGGACCACGCCGCCGTCATCCCCGACTTCGCCTTCGGCTGCGCGACCACTATCGCCACCGGATTCCAAAACCATGACACGTTCACCGGCGCCGTGGGCCTGGGACGGCCGGCGCCCGGCACCCCCTCGCACAGATCGCCGCCACCGGTGGCTGCCGCGTGGACGTGTCGTCGCGCTTCTCCAACTGCCTCTTCGCTCCCGACCAGGTGGTGGCGGCGCACGGGCACCTCCACTTCGGGAGAAGAGCACAGTGCTGGCGGTGGAGAAGGAGCAGCTTCGGCTGGAATGCGCAACCCTTGCCGAGGCGCGGGCTCAGCTTGCTCGGGCAGAGCAGAAAACCCAAGAGGCCGATCGGCTGAGCGCCATGCTTCGGGAGCGGGAGGATGCGCTAGCCAAGTTATGGGAGGAGCTTTGTCAGGAGCGTACGGTGCTCGTGGCGGCGCGAGTTCAACTTGAGCAAGAGCATTCGGCGTGCGAGGACGTGAGGTCCCGGCTCGCAGAAGCGTATGGCGATCTGCAGCATGAGCGCACGGCGCTCACGACGGCACAGGCCCAGCTCGAGCGGGAGTGCAAGGCGCGCGAGGAGGAGAGGCTGCGCATCGAGGGTAATTCGCGCTGTGGCCCCTTGTTGTTTCTTGCTTGATCCATATAAGACTTGCTCTGGTTGCCCTCTCGCGTTTTTTAGAGTTGCAGAAGGGCGAGGCGGACGCGAAGGAGCAGACGGTGGCCCTCCAGACTGCCTAATCGGAGGCCCAGAAGGAACTTGAGGACCTGGAGGGCACCGCTGAGGCTGCGTGCAAGGAGGCTGAAGGTTGCGAGACCCGGTCGGGTAGCTCGCTGACCAGCTGCCTGAGGGCTCTGGTCGCTGCGTTGCTGAGTGCCTGAAGGTGGTGCTTCGTCTTGGTGTTCAGAAGGACCTCGGCGTGGCACCAACTCATTACGTCCTCGACTTCGACACGCTCGCTGCGGGTTATATCATTGATTCGGAGCTCGATGACAACGCCACGGTCGCAACCATTGATGCTGCCGACGCCAAGGTTGGGGGCCCTGCTGCCGCGCTTGCCGCCTTATTTGAGGACGAGCTCTTCCTCACACGAACCAGAGCGAGGATGCCGTTGCCGAGGTGCATGCTCCGGCTGTCCAGGGAGCGGGCGTGGACGACGCCGAGTCCCGTGTCCAAGTCGCCCTAGACACGGACGCCGTCGCCGCCAGTTTCCCTGCCGCTGACGAAGACGCTGTCGCTGCCGTTGCTGACCTGCCCGTCGGTGAAGAAGTTGCCGCTGCTGCCCCTCAGGATGCCGAACCCTGAAAGGCTCGGGCGCAAAGGCCCAGGTTGTATCGTCGTTTATACTTTTGTCTAGCTTTGTAAATAAACTATGTTTGGAATTGAATGTCCGAGTTTATTCATAAAATTGTTTTGTTATGCTTATTGTGTTCTTCTTGGCTTAGAGAGATTTCCGCTGGGTAGGTCGAGTACGTGAATAACTTAGGCACAGAGGGTTGAGGGGGATGCCATATCCTCTCAGAGGTGTTGGCGGTCCCGCGGCTCGGCTGGCCCTGGCTTTAGTTAATTCATGCCCAGAGTTTTTCTTTCTAAATGTCTGAAGCGTAACACAATTTGCGGAGAAAAGTGCGTAACACAACTTGGTTTTATCGAGACTTGGTCGAGCATAAAGCCAAATCACCCTATTTTGTTGTTAGTAACAATGTTTCCATGATTATGAACATGTAATATTTACAAGCAGAAGTGGAAATTAAAAGGTAGAAGCGAAGTAGCTATTGAATATTCTAGGAATTGGTGAAGACATCGCCCTTTTTGTTTGCTAGCTTGTATGTGCCAGGCTTGAGGACTTCGGCGATGATGTACGGCCCTTCCCATGGCGGCGTGAGCTTGTGGCGCCCTCAATTATCTTGGCGTAGCCGCAGCACCAGGTCTCCGTGGTTGAAGTCTTGACGCCGAACCCTTTGCGCTTGGTATCACCGTAGGGATTGCTGGTACCGTGCTGAATGTAAGAGCGCCACGTCTCGAGCTTCGTTCACTCGATCCAGCGAGTCGTCTTGAGCTTGTTGGTTCTGGTCCTCTTGGTAGGCTTTGAGCCTCGGGGATCCGTACTCCAAGTCTGTCACAACCCAAAATTTGAAAAATTTTGTGATGTGAATTTTTAACATAATTAATACAACAATTTTGTCAACTTTCTAAAAATTTTTAAGCTTTATTTAATTTTACAGGGAATTTAGTATAGAAAATTTGTTTTTCAAATTAAATTAAAATAATATAGGTTTAATGTTGTGTATATTGTATTCATGATGCTGCATTGAGTTTTATATTGCTTGTGGTTCAAACCAGAATTTAAATCAAATTTAAATTCGAGTTTGAATCGTGCTGTTTTGAGTCTTAGAAAAGTTGTTTTGGCCATAGTTCATTTTTGCCCACTGAACTTTCTCCCTCTGCCAGCCTTTCCCGGTCATCCTTCTTTCCCGAGCGGCCCAGCACACTTCTACTCCCTCCCCTTGTGGCCCAGCCCAGCGCCTTCCTCGGCCCAACCCCGCCGTCGGCACACCCAGCTGTCCCAACCCGCGAGCCAGCGCCGCTGCCCTCAGCGTGCGTGCCACGGCTGACTTGGCGTTTGTGCCGCCTCGCCGTTCGACCTCCGCCCGCACTCCCCTCGGGCCTATGTAAATCCGCCACCCCCGCGCCTCTCAGCACCTCCTCACCACCACCACCGCCTCCTCCTCACACAGCGCCGCTGCCGCCATTGCTCACCGTGGAGCTCCAAGCCGCCGCCGTCCTCGCTGATTTCCGGATGCCTCGATCATCCTCGGGTGAAGCAGCGGTCACCACGAGCTCCCCCTCGCCGCGTCGCGTCCGCTCCGCAGATCCTCGTCGTTGCCCCGCCGCCGGAGTACCCCTGCCCGCATGAAGGCGCCGCCGCCGCCGAGCAATGGCTGCGAAGGCCGGCCGCCATGGTCAACACCGGCGAAGGAGATCGCCACCTCGAGCTTCCTCGCGTCGAGCCGCGTCTACACCGCCGGCTCTCATCGTTGTTCGTCCACCGGAGGAGCTTCCCCCGCGTGAGCCGCCACCGCCGGCCACTGTCTTCCGCCACGGGCCAAATCCGGCCGCCTCCGCGTGTCCCCGCCGTTGGTGAGAAACCCCATCGCGTGCCCCTCGTCGTCCATTCTCTGTTGCGCGCGTCACCCGAGTTCCCTCTCCACCCTAGTGCCGGAGAGCCGAGCCACCCGAGCGCCGGCGAACTCCCCTGTGCTGTCTAGAGGAAGAAGGCAACGATTTTACAGTTAGGTCCTCGAGAAACCATGAAAGCTTATAGATTCGTTCCTGTGTCTTGGCGATCTTTCAGAAAACCCCCTGCAAGTTTTTCCCCTTCGCACATAAATCCCACCCGAGTCCTTTTTAGATCTAACCCCAGCTTTCGTCAATTTTGCGGCACTGCTTGCTTGCGGAATTTCTCTGCTAGCCCCTGCCATCCAAGGTTATCTACGAATAGGTCCTTGTAACTTTGTTTTATGCATAGATTACAAGTTTTAGCTCCGATTCAACCCGTTCTTGTTGCGTTAGCTTCATAACAACTTAAATTATGATTTAGTGCTGTTGTTTACTATATAATTTATTTCTGAAATTTATTTACTATTAATTTGATTAAAGGTTATTTTAATGCACTTTTCTAATTAAAATATAATTAAGGTTTAAACTCGGTTTTGATGATAAATAATAATTAATATTCAGTCACTTTTATAAATAAAATTTGACTAGGTTATATCTCAATTTTCATAAATAATATTACCATGATTAATGGTTAAGACAACTAGCTTTTCTAATTACAAGCAACCTAGAGTTAAACTTCGGCTTTTCATAAATAATCATTAATATGGATTAATACCAACATAAACGTGTTTCTATCATAATATTGATTAGTTTAAACATGACTCATAAAAATATTCAATTATGTGTTCTCATATGATTTATTTCAAGTTAATGCTTTAACTAGAATAATTTATACTTGAACATTTGCAATTAAAATATGACTAAGTTTACTTCATCTTTTCTAAAGGTCAAAATATAATTTATATTCATTATTTATACATGGTTTTATTTGAATTAAAATAAATGAAGCTTATAGTCTTCCATTAAATACAAATCCTTCGATACTGTATCTTCTCAACCGTTGCTTCGTTTTCATAGAACCATAGAACCAAGCCCTATCCGTTAGCGCATTCTTTTAAAGCTCTTTCTTTGATTGATGTATTGTTCTTAGTTGTGAATTGTTTGTTTGCTTGTTTAGCTACATGTTGTGCTCGATGTTTGTTGCGACTAGAAGGAACGTGTTTCGAGTGCTATCAAGGAGAAGAGCTTGAAGATCAAGAGCTGAAGACTATGAGTGATTAAACTATGGATTGAGGCAAGTTATAGCACGGACAATCCTTGCTACCTACCCACTTTATAATCATTTATTTCATACATGCATGTGTCTAATTTGATGTACCTCTAAGGTTCTACCTAGTCTTGTTTATCTTGTCCTTGATTTCCCCGGGTTTATGCATATGGGTAGAATCCTTGCTATGCGCTGCTACTGTCACCATTACTTAAATATTAATTTTGACTTAATGGTTCACTTTAATGATCATGGTAAAACCTACTTTTTAGCAACATGGTTTAGGGAGCTAGAGCATGTGCTGTGTGCTTTGCTCTAGTGTCTCTCCGTAAGGATTGGTTCTTAAAGCAGCAACCTAGGAGCTTGTCGCCACCGCTAGGACTATAATGGCTCTGGTATTGGACAAGTAGCATGTACGGCTCTAGCTTGACAGTGGTTACTGATGGGCCGACGGCGCTATGAGAACCACTCATGAGTGTATGGTTTGATCCACCGAGGACGGATGCGATCTGTTGGCTATGTCTCGTTAGGCACAGTCCCGTGTTGGGAGCCACACCATGAGTGCGGGAGCTCCGCATGTTGCGCATTGGTTGGCTTGCGTAGCCCGCGCTCTGGACGCCATTGACCCTCCTATCGCTGCGCCCTGGGAGTCAGTCAATCTCGGTGCCTTGGGTCATACTACCTATGTTGTACCATAGCGGCTACTGTCTTGTTAGGGTGTCTTGCGAAAAGCCTCGTAGCGTCCCTATGCAGTCACACCTCGGAAGTGTGATTTGTGAGGTCTGATCCACCTCCGCGTGGTTGGGTGCAAAGTTCCTTCGAACTTTTACGCGACTGGTCGGTAAAGGGCGAAACCTCTGTAGAGTGTAAATCTATCATGATAGCCTTGCTCAGGGTCACGAGCGGCCTGGATCCTTTTTTATTAGAAGATGATGTTCATTTATGCTTAATGTCACTTACACTTCATTAATTGGGTTGCAACTGGGATTCATACACTTGTAGTAACTTGGAAAATGTTAAAACAAACCAACTAAAAGTGCTAATGCAATTGAGCCGTGTCTAGCCCTTTTGATCCTTCATACACCTGTGCTATACTTGCTAAGTAAGACATTTACTTACGCATTCTATTGTTCAACAAAATCCCGGATGGGTAACAGATGAAGTTTCTTGAGGATCTTCCGTACTTCTGAGCTGTGGTCAACCAGTCGGTGTCCCTATGGGCTTGAGGCTCTACCTGTCGAGAGAGTTAGACTTCCGCCATGTTTTAGGTAAACTCTGATGTAAAACTATTTTATTCGAGCATATGTACTCTGTTTATCATATTTGTTAGCTGTATGTGTTCTGTGGACTTCCTGGGCACACATATAGCAGCATTCGGGTTTCTATGTAAATTCGGGTGTGACAAAGTCCGTGGGGAGAATGGCATCGGCACCATAGACGAGGAAGAACGGGCTGAAGCCTGTAGCTCTGCTCGAGGTTGTTCTGAGGCTGCAGATCACCGAGGGTAGCTCCGTCACCCACTTTCGGCCAAACTTATTAAGCTTGTTGAAGATTCTTGGTTTCAGGCCTTGCAGTATCATGCCGTTGGCACGCTCCACCTTGCCGTTTGTCCGTGGATGTGCTACAGCTGACCAGTGCATGTGGATGTGGTAGCTGTCACATAACTCCAAGAACTTCTTGCCTGTAAACTGGGTGCCATTGTCGGTTATGATCGAGTTTGGTACCCCAAACCGATGGACGATGTCGGTGAAGAACAGCACGACTTGTTCGAATCTGATGCTGGTGATGGATCAGACCTCAATCCATTTCGAGAATTTGTCAATGCCCACTAGCAAGTGGGTGAAGCCCCCGGGTCCCATGAGATCCAGCCCCCAGACCGCGAAGGGCCATGTGATGGGGATGGTCTGCAGGGCGTGAGCCGGGAGATGGGTCTTACGCGTGTAGAACTGGAACCCTTTGCAGGTGTGCATGACTTTGTTGGCATCGGCCACTGCGGTGGGCCAGTAAAAGCCCCGCTGGAACGCATTGCCCACGAGGGTGCGTGGTGCTATGTGCTGCACGCAGACGCTGGCGTGGATGTCGCGGATCAACTGCTTCCCCTTGGGGATGGGGATGCATCGCTGCAGTATCCCCAAGGGACTACGCTTGTACACCTCCCTGTCGATCAAGATGAAGGACTTGGCCCTGCTAGTGTTGTGGCGTGCCTCGGTTCGATACGAGGGCAGCTCCCCGCGGTTGATCCACGTGAGGTATGGGCTGTGCCAATCCTACGGGGGCATGTCCACGTCGATTTCCATTACCTCAGCTTCATCGGCCGAGGAGGACTCGAAGTCAGGGGCCTCGAGTTCCTCGTCCATGGGATCGGCGTCCACAGCTCCCGAGGGTGCTCCAGTAGCTTTGGTGGTTTTGTCGAGGTCGATGGAAGGTTTGGCGAGGTCGCGGGCGAAGACGTTCGGAGGGATGGTGATCCACTCTGATGCAATCTTGGCCAGCTGGTCCGCGTCCTCGTTGTACTTGCACACGATGTGGTTGAGCTCAAGGCCGTAGAACTTGTCCTCGAGCCGACGAATCGTGTTGCAGTACGCCTCCATCTTTTCGTCACGACAGCTTGCCTCCTTCATCACTTGGTCGATGACCAGTTGAGAGTCTCCCCAGATGTCAAGGCGCTTGATGCCGAGCTCAATGGCGATACGAAGCCCAGCGAGGAGGGCCTCGTATTCCGCCATGTTGTTCGACACCGGGAAGTGCAGGCGTACCACGTAGCGAATGTGTTCCCCGAGGGGTGAGACAAAGAGGAGGCCCGCGCCTGCACCATCCTTCATCACCGACCCGTCAAAGTACATGGTCCAGCATTTGGCCTGGATCTGTTGTGGGGGCAGCTGGGTGTCGGTCCACCCAGAAACGAAATCCGACAAAGTTTGCGATTTTATAGCCTTTCGAGGCGTGTATGTGAGAGTTTCACCCATAAACTCCATCGACCACTTAGCTATCCTACCTGAGACATCCGAATTGCAGACTATCTCTCCCAGGGAGAAGGATGAGACCACGGTGACCGGATAGTGCCGCAGCTTTCGTCGCGTGATGTCACACCCGGATTTACACAGAAACCCGAATGCAACTGTATGTGTGTCCAGGAAGTCAACAGAACACACAGCTTACAAATATGGTAAAACAGAGTACATATGCTCAAATAAAAATAGTTTATATCAGAGTTTACCTAAAACACAGCGGAAGTCTATTTATTAACTCTCAACTAGCGGAGCCGTAGCCCACAGGGACACCGACTGGTTGACCACAGCTTAGTAGTAAGGCAGATCTTTAGGGAATTCAGTAGCAGCAGTCTCATTCATTCCATCTGTTACCTGTTCGGGATTTTGTTGAATAATGGCAAGCGTAAGTAAATCTCTTACTTAGCAAGAATAACACGGGTATATGAAGGCCTAAAAGAAAGGCTTGACACGGCTGAACTGCATTAGCAATTTTAGTTGATTCATTTTAACCATTGACCAAGTTACTACAGATAGATGAATCCTAGTTGTAAACCCAATTAATAAGTAGAAGTGAACATTAAACAGTAATAAGCATCAACTTCTAATAAAAAAGGATCCAGGCCGCTCGTGACCCTGTGCAAGGCTATCATGATAGATTATACACTCTGCAGAGGTTTCGCCCTTTACCCACCAGTCGCGTAAAAGTTCATGGAACTTTGAACCCAACCACGCATGTCAACACTACCAAGGTGTGACTGCATAGGGACGCTACGAGGCTTTTCACAAGACACCCTAAACCAACAGTAGCCGTTATGGTACAACCTAGGCAGCATGATCCAGGGCACCGAGATTGGCTGACGCTCATGGCGCAACGTGAGGGGGTCAATGGCGTCTAGAGCGCGGCAATACATGCCAACAACAAAAATAAAGAGCGCAACGTGTGGAGCTCCCGCACTCACGGTGGCTCCCAACACGGGACTGTGCCTAACAAGACATAGCCGACGGAACACCCGTCCTCGGTGGATCAAACCATACTCTCACCCATGCTTCTCATAACGCCGTCGGCCCCATCGGTAACTACTGTTAATTTAGAGCTGTACAAGTTACTTGTCCAAGACCAGAGCCATTATAGTAACATGGATTTGATATGGCAGCAGGTAGACACCAGCGGGATCTCTGATGACAAAGACACTACTGGTTTGCTGTTGGAGAGCACGGGTTTGGTTAATGTGGATATGGCACAACGAGCAGAAAAAATGGGAAACAATGAGCAAGAAGTAAGAAGTGAAACTGCTGCAGGAAGTAGTATACCAAGTGGTTCAAGTATGCTAGAATCAGCTGCTCGATTAGAGAAATCATCTACCATTCATGTTGGATGGTTTGTTGATGAGCTCCATAAGGGAGTCTCAGATCCAGGCACTACTTCAACAAAGAAAAATGAGAAATCCATAGTAGAAGGTGCAACACGCTCTTCATCAAGGTCCAGAATGAAGGGACCAGCAGATGAGATGTGGGATGTCCATAGTACTACTTCTCAAGAGACCTTCAAGACGGCCGACAAGGAGGAAGGTTCATCAGCTGATGGAGCTATTAATTCTGCCTCCCAGACACCCAAAAATGAATCTGCTCTTGCTAAAAGAGTTCACAAGTCACTCTGGGGTTATGTTATGTTGCTGACATAATCCGTCTTGGATGGATTCAACGTGGTGACTCTCATAATTCTAGTGACAGATCAGTTAAGAAAAGTTCATCCAGTAATTCTCAGAGTACAGAGGGTTGGCTTTCTAGTCATGAACGTGATAATGACAGCACAAAGAAGAAAAATAAAGCAACAGATCAGCAGTTGATGAAGTTACACAGTGGAGAATCAGAATCTGGAGTGGCTTCAATGTCACAGGAGGAATATTCTCAAATTGGTGTCCTGGATTTGCAAACATCAGAAAATGTTATTGAACCTCAAGTATGTAGATCCGAGGGAGACTTGTTGGCTAGAAGTTCGAAGGATGACCTACATATATCAGGGGAGAGAGTAAAACAATCTGGTGTTGGTGAATCGCGCAAAGGAAATATCATAGATGATAGCACACCAACTTTGGTAGATGTCACAATAGGACATTTACCAGAACATACTGCTACTTCATCCAGGATCACAACAAAGGGTTCCAGTGAGTTTAATACTGGTAAAGGAATGTTGGCTGACAGCTCTTCTGTTACCATTAGTGCAACGGAAGCTGGTCGCTTTGGTGATGGAGCTGATTGGACATATGATCCTTCAGGTGCTATAACTCCTTATCATCAGCCTCAGACACAGGCACCAATGTCACATGAGACTACCTCAACTGGAATCATTGAACCACCAGTGTTGCCTGTGGGAGGTATAAGGTTTGAAGAGAAGAATGTGGTGCAAGAGGCTCCAGAAGTTATTAAAACAAAGAGCAAAGATGCGGAATTGAAGAGGAGGATGTTTCAAAGAAATAAACAGGTATTGAAGGAGACATTTGATGAATGGGAGGAAGCATACCAGCGTGATGCTGAGCAGAGAAAGGCTGATGAGTTATTCATGAGGGAAGCTTTACTTGAAGCCCAGAGAGCTGCAGATATTTGGGAGGTACCCATTGGAGCAGTGCTAGTACAAAATGGCGAAATTATTGCTCGTGGCTGTAATCTGTAAGTTACAGTATCATATTATATAGCTAAGCATAGGCTAAAAAGTTAAAACCTTAACTTTGCTAATTGTTCTGTGCTATCCTTGTCTACAGAGTTGAAGATCTCAGGGATTCAACTGCACATGCTGAAATTGTTTGTATTAGAGAAGCTTCTACCAAACTCAAGACATGGCGCCTGGCGGTACTATTTCACATTGCTATATAATTTCTGTCTATTCCTCCAAACCCTAATGGGTGGGTAATATGTTAACTGTACATAGGCCTCTAGATGGGCCCGACACATGGGCCCTATGGGCTACATATCTATACATCAACACCCCCCCCCCCCCCCCCCCCGCAGTCTAAACTACCGGTGCAGCGGAGTTCAAGACTGGACAACAAAGAACAACAACACACACAGGGCCCCCCGCAACCACAACTAGCCACCGGCTACGTTGAGGCTGGATCGAAACTCCGAGAACATCGAGGAGGGCAGACCCTTGGTGAAGATGTCAGCAAATTGGGAGGTGGTCGGGACATGGAGGACCCGAACGTCGCTGATGGCAACCCGGTCGCGGATGTAGAGAATGCAATAGGGGGAAACACCACACCCAATTAGGGGGGTGACCTTTCATATATATAGCCAATGTGGCTTGTGTTACAAGGAAGCTATCCTAGTATAAATCAATCAGCTATACGTGGCAGCTATAATCAGCTATATATGGTAGGCTCTATACATTTCCTAATACCCGCCCGCAGTCGCAGCGGGAGGAGTGCAGACGCAAAGACTGGACCGAAACTCTATGAAGAGCTGTACAGGGAGGCCCTTGGTCATGATGTCAGTGAACTAATGAGCGGAGGGAACATGAAGAACCCGGACCTGTCCAAGCGCCACCTTCTCACGGACGAAGTGGATGTCGATCTCAATGTGCTTCATTCAACGATGGTGGATGGGGTTGGCCGTCATGTAGACGGCACTCATGTTGTCACAGTAGACAATGGTGGCGGAGGCGAGGGGAACATGGAGCTCCTGGAGCAGCTGGCGTATCCAGCAACACTCAGTGACGACGTGAGCCACTACACGGTACTCCGCCTCGGCGCTGTACCTTGATACCGTGGTCTGACGCTTCGATGACCACGAAATCTGGTTGTCATCGAGAAACACGCAGAAGCCGGGAGTCAAGCGCCGGGAGTCCGGACAGCCAGCCCAGTCGGTGTCGGAGTAGGTAGCCAGACTGTCGACGGGGCCGGTGCTGATGTGGAGACCGGAGGAGAGCGTGCCCTTCACGTAGCGCAGGATGCGCTTGACCAAAGCAAGATGAGGCTCGCGAGGGTCATGCATGAAGAGGCACACCGGTTGGACGGCATACGCCAGGTTGGGGCGAGTCGGTAAGGTACTGAAGAGCACCCACCAGACTCCTGTAGTCGGAGCTGTCTGAGGGAGACAACGGGGCACCATCCGAAGCTGAGAGCTTGGCCTGAGTGTCAACAGGGGTCGCCGTAGAGTGACACTTAGCCATGTCGGCGTGCTGGAGAAGGTCCACGGCGTACTGTCGCTGGGACAGAAACAGGACGTCAGACGAGCGCGGGACGGAGATGCCGAGGAAGTGGTGCAGGTCACCGAGGTCAGTCATGGTGAACTCAGAGGCGAGTTTGGCCACGATCAGCTGAAGCAGCGTCGAGGATGAGGCGGTGAGGACAAAGTCATCGACGTAGAGCAGCAAGTAGGCTGTGCTCGCGCCCTCTTTGAGCACAAAGAGGGAGGTGTCGGAGGCCGAGGCGACGAACCCGAGCTGTCGAATGAAGGTGGCGAACCGCTGGTACCATGCTCGCGGTGCCTGCTTGAGTCCGTACAAGGACTTCTGCAGGTGGCGAACGTGGTAGGAGCAGCGGGGTCGACAAAGCCAGGCGGCTGCTGGCAGTAGACTGTCTCGTCAAGGTGGCCGTGAAGATGTTGTGATATGATCCAAATTCACCGACAGAGCGAAGCGGAGGCCCATCACCAGAGCTTTGGGCCGGAGCGAAGGGGTACTGTGTTTTCCTCTCATGAGCGCACAGTTTAGTCCCACTTCGGCAACACAACCAAGCACGGTCACATGAGCTGCCTATATAATAGAGCTTTGCCCTTGATGAAAAATCATCCTCTTGTAAGCCGCCAATAGGCATTGTAAACACACATCTGATATAGTAAAGTTTTGCTGGCTGGCGCCTGTGATTTTTTCCCTTCTACATTGGGAGCGTTTTCCACGTTAAAAAACTCGTGTCTCTTGCGGTTTGATTCTCTTATTTTTCGTCATTTATTCATCATTATTTATAACAGAAGAAAAGCATTCTTCACGTCGAGCTGGTGAATGGGCCAGGCGCGGGAGGTGGCGATGCTGAGGACAACCCGGATGGTCGCCGGTTTGACCACCAGGCTGAACGTCTCGTCGTAGTCGACGCCGTGCTGCTGGGAGAAGCCGCAGACGACCCAACGCCTTGTGCCGAGCAAGAGTACCGTCGGAGTGGTACTTATGCTTGAAGATCCACTTCCCGGAGACGAAGTTGGCACCAGGCGGTCGCGGGACAAGACGCCAGGTGCCGTTGTCGATTAGGGCCTGGAACTCATCGGCCATGGCTGCGCGCCAGTTCGGGTCGGCAAGCCCGCTGCGGTAGTTCGATGGAACCGGCGATGGCACGATGGCGGCCAGCCCCTTGTACTGTATGCACGGGATGACGCCAGACTATGTACGAGTCACAGGTCTGGGGGGCTCCAGCGGCGCAGGCACAGGCGAGGGCACTGGCGGTGTAGGAGGGGGCGCTGGCGCTTGAGGTCGGCGAGAGTAGACCAGCAGCGGCGGTGCTGGAGGCGCCAGAGGGGGTCCGGGCGCAGGGATAGACCCGCCTGGGGACACAGGTCCTAGCGGGGGCACTGGACAACGCCCGCCCGAACCTGAGGAAGCCGGTGGTGCTGACGGGGGCACGTGACCACGCCCGTCAGTACCAGCGCTGGTGACCGGCGGTGTAGCTGCTGTAGCGCCGGGAGCTGCATGGTTAGTAGAACAAGGCACCAATACCGCATCATCATCTAGTAGAAAGTCGAGGGAGGCGGTGGGTGAAGGCGGTGCCACGGCAGAGAAGGGAAACTGGGACTCGTCAAAGACTACGTGACGAGAGATGATAATGCGGTGAGTCACGAGATCGAGACAACGATAGCCTTTATGGGAGGTGGGATAACCCAAGAACACACACGCCGTAGACTGAGCAGCGAGCTTATGCACAGAGGTGGCCAGGAGGTTGGGATAACACAGGCAACCAAAGACACGTAAGTGATCATAGGTCGGGGGTACGCCAAAGAGGCGTGTGTAGGGTACCTCGGAGCGAATCGCCGAGGAGGGGCGCCTGTTAAGTAGGTAACAGGCGGCGGCTAGGGCCTCGGCCTAGTAGGAAGGTGGCATGGAGGCGTGAAGGAGAAGAGTGCGGATGGAATTATTTAGTGTGCGAAGGACCCGCTCAGCCTTGCCATTCTGAGTGGAGGTGTAGGGGCACGACAAACGAAGCAAAATGCCGCGGGAAGCAATGTGAGCTTCTGTGGCTTTGTTGACGAATCCAGTGCCATTGTCGGTCTGAAAGCACTGAACAGGGAGGCTGAACTGAGTGTGTGCATAGGCGATGAAATCCACCAAGTGTTGGTGGACATCAGACTTGCGGCGGAGAGGGAAAGTCCAGCAGTAATGCGTGTAAGTCATCCAAAATTACTAGATAATAGGAAAAACCCGAATACTAGTAACTGGAGAAGTCCAAACATCACAATGTAATAACTGAAAAGGTGCAGTAGTCTGTGACACAGAAGAACTGAAAGGAAGGCAAACATGTTTGCCTGACTGACATGAGTGGCAAATGCAGCGTTCTGTCTTATTACAAGAAATGGAATTGATTTTATTAAGACTGGCGAGGGCTGCTGGACCGGGGTGGCCGAGGCGCTGGTGCCACAGTGAAGCGGACACGGCAAGGAGACTGGAAGCAGAGGTCGGTGCGGCTGCTGACAAGGTGTAGAGATCTCCATCGCTATTGCAGCAAAGAATCACGCGACCCGTCCGAGTGTCCTTGACAGAGAAACCGAAAGCGTCAAATTCAAACAAACAATTATTATCCCGAGTGAATTGTCTAACGGAAAGAAGGTTTCGGACAATGGAGGGGATGACAAGAATATTTTTAAGAGTGAAATTAGACGTGCTGGTGGAGAGAGTGGAGTGACCCCTAGACGTGACTGGTATAGAAGTGCCATTGCCTACTATTATGGAAGAAGAAGATGGAAGGAGGTGGTAGGTCAGTGTACCATCATTGTACATCATATGAGCAGAAGCACCGGTACCCACCACCCATGGGGAGCCTCCTTGCATCGACATCTGCTGCAGCGCCGCGATGAGGCCCGCCTGATCCCAAGATTAGGACTGGGCCGGGGCCTGCTGCGGCTGGGAGAAATGCAGGGGGGCGTAGGTGGTGTGGGCCTGGGGGGCGGGGCCCAAGAGGCCAGGCGTGCGCCACCCCTGGCCGCCCCAGCCACCCATGGGGAGCCTCCTTGCATTGACATCTGCTGCAGCACCACGATGAGGCCAGCCTGATCCCAAGATTGGGATGGGGCCGGGGCCTGCTGTGGCTGGGAGAAGTGCAGGAGGGCGTAGGCGGTGTGGGCCTGGGGGGTGGGGCCCAAGAGGTCGGGCGCGTGCCACCCCTAGCCACCCCAGCCTGGGCCGGCCTACCCGCCCCGCGGCCCAGCCCAGGGGGACATGCACACCCAGGGACCAGCGGCGGGAGCCGGTCCCTGGAAGGGCGCGCCGCCAGCGCCGTAGAAGGAGCCGCCGCCGCCGTAGTAGGGCTTCTTGCCGCCGCCGCCGCCTTTCTTCTGCCACTTCTTCTTGCCGTCGGTCTGCGACGGCTGCTGCTGCTGGTGGCCGGCGCTGGATCCCGAAGGGGTGGAGCGGCAGCCGGAGTTGGTGCAGGCAGAGGAGGCGGTGACCAGAGCAGTGGCCGCCGTGACCTTCTCCTCGTTCAATAGACGCAGCTCCTTCAGATTGAGTTGGTTGCACATGTCAGCGAGGGTGAGGACGGACGAGGCGGCGATCTGGTCAGCGATGCCAGAGTACTTCTTGTTTAGGCCTTTGAGCAGGGTGAGCACCAGAGTGGGCTCTGGGACTTCGTGACCGACATCGCGAAGAGCATCGGCGGCGAGCTTCATCCGATGGCAGTAGGTGTCGATGGAATCATCGCCTTGAGTCATCGAGTGGAACTCGTGACTCAAGTAGTTGGCACGTGGAGCCTTGTTCGCCTGGAACTGGTTGTGGATCGCAGTCCAGAGCTGATGCGCCATCTGCTCGGAGGAGTCCATGGCGAGGTCGAGGACGGCGTCGGAGACGGAGCCGAAGAACCAACTACGGACGCAGTAGTCCGCCTGCAGCCAGGCGGCGTCGTCGGGGCGAGGTTGATGCGGACATGGCAACCATTTGTATGTTCATGCGTGATGCATGGATTGGAGAAGAAAGAGTCCAACAAGCTTTTCCAAGTCAAGAAGGAGGTCCGAGGTTGATCCGGTTCGAGTCCCCAAGGTGGAGGCCTAAAGCATCTCAAGTTCGGAGTCCAGGAGCAGCACACATTAAAAACGACGCCCTGGCCACATACGGAGTCCGTTTTGGATGTTGTTTATATGGATGGAAAGCTAATTTCAAGGAGCTTCCAATGGAACCGGTCTTATGCCCAAAGTCATCCGGAGTCAACAGGAATCGTCGAAGAAATTTGATGTCCAAAATCTGCCAAAGTGCTGCATCGACAATTTTGTTGGGCTTTAAGCCCAAGTTGAGGGTGCCCCACCCCTGGTCGCCCCCAACCCTAGGATGCCCCTCCTCTTATATACTCAGTAGCTGCCACCTTAGAAACTTGAGTTTTGTTTTACATCTAGCTTTAGCTACCCCCGAAGAACACGCGTAAATCAGCGTTGTCCTCGTGCGATTCAGAACTCCACCTTCGAGTGATATTCAGATTGCTCGCCTCTTTTTCTTGTTTGTTCTTCGATTGTGTACAGGAAACGATCTTCGTGATTAGGCTGATCTTGCAACTGCAAGGTCGATAACCACAAAAATAGTTGCCTTTTTTTTGGTTGATCTTTTTTTTACCGGAATACCCCTACCCTTCCAAAAAAAGTGTGTGTGGTGAATTGCTCTTTTGTATTCCTTTGTTCCTACAATCAGTTTGTGAGTTTGTCCAACAAAAAAAGAAAAAAAAACAGAAAAAAAGCAGAAAAAAAAGGACAACGACGGAAAACAGCAAGTGGGTGATCTCGTTTTGGGGAGTCGGCCTTCGGTCACGCTGGTCGCCAGCCGTGTGCGCCCTCCCTGCTTCCTTTGTTCTCCTCCTATTTGCCTTGCTCCACTTTTGTACTTTGTCTCCAGCAGCTTTGTACGTGTTTAGCACTATTATTCAACTCTGCATTATTGTTTGATTGTGCTAATCCTTGCATTGAGTGCAGCCTACCTAGAACTCCACATAGTTCTACGACGAGCAGACTTTGTTTCTCCAAGCAATCGCTCCTCCAATCTCTCGCCGGTACTACTTGTTGGTTGCAGCTTGCCCCTGTTTGCGTGGTAAGAATGTATAAAAATTTGAGAACAGCACTAGTGTGAGCACCTTGTGAGCCGTTCCACCCCTGTTTTTGGTCTCCTTTTTGTTTTGTGTTTGCGCTAACCATGGCAGAAGACGTGGACAAGAAGGATGACCAGCCGCAGGCCACTAACACCAAGCTCGACACCATTGTGTCACACCTCGATGTAATGAAAATGCTGATCACAGGTTTACAGAAGGAGATGGACGCTGGAGACCTCCGTGGATGCGCCCGCCGTGCGTTCATCCATGGTGGTAATGATTCTTTTGCTAAGCTTCCATTTAAAATTCCACCTTACAATGGCAAATATGATCCTGCTGCATATCTTGATTGGGAGTTAGAGGTCAAACATAAATTTTCATGCCATAATATTCCTGCTTGTTCTCAAGTTAAAGCTGCTGTTAGTGCATTTACTGATCTTGCTTTACATTGGTGGCGTTATGAACAAAGCAATCCCACTACCACTCCCACCACTTGGGCTGAATTAAAAGCAGCTATGTGACGTAGATTTGTGCCTTCATATTATACTCGCAAAGCTGAACGTGAACTGCAGGAACGCCGCTCGAAGACGTATTCTAACTCTTTTGCAGGCAGCGGTTCGACACCCATTTCAACGCCCGTTTCCCTTGCACCATCCACATCCATGCCTACACCACACGAGAGGGCTTACACGAAGGTGATTCAACGCCAGGATGCTGACCACAAGCAAGAGGACAAGGACGACATGAAAGAAAATGAGGAGCTCACATCCTCATGTGCAAATTCTGAACCATCATTTTACAATGCACCGTATACTCCTACTGAGAACACAGGTAATGCCCATGGTGTTATACTCACGGAAGGTGAGAATTGTGATAATGTGCTGAATTTTTCTACAAACCATGCTATCATAGAGCAATTGTTAGTGGAACCTTCTCTGGATTTATCTTTGTCACATGATGATTTGCTTGATGTTCCTTGTGATAAAGATGAATTGGTTGATAATGCTTCAGTTGTACATGCTTTGGAATCAACTACTATTGCTGAAAATACACATGTTATGCATATTGCTAGTAAAAATGATGAGCTACACTTGTTGTCTTCTTTACATACCTTGGGTTACATTGAATTTGATGATTTATGTAATCTAGATTGTTTCAAAGAGAAACTTTTTGCATATGCTGATTTGCCACGGTTGTATAGACACACATACCATGCTATTGGCAAATATAACAACAAAGGACAATATATGATACATCGAGTATACATTTGTGAAAATCTGCATTATCCTTTTGTTGTGCAAACTTTTGATCCACTAGAGGGCCGCCATACTACAAATATTATTCCACATTCCGCTAGCTCTGTTTTGGTGAAACAAGTTTACTCCCAAGAAGGGGAGCATTGCTGGTCGCTACCTATCCCTGCTTTGTCTTTTGTTGGTACTAACCTTTTGCAGGATAGTGTTGACAAACATCGTGTGTCTTCTGCTCAAGTAGCCAATGTTCTTGCTGAAATTTCCATGCGAGATGACACATTCGCCAATTGGAACCATGGTGACATCCCTCCTCTCAATAATTTTGGTTTCCTTTGTTTTCGCAACCCCGTTCTCTTTTGTGTTGTGCAGGATCGGTTTCAAGTACAATTGACGCCGAGGACGGCTTTTCGTCAAGAAGGGGAGGATGATGCGGACATGGCAACCATTTGTATGTTCATGCGTGGTGCATGGATTGGAGAAGAAGGAGTCCAACAAGCTTTTCCAAGTCAAGAAGGAGGTCCGAGGTTGATCCGGTTCGAGTCCCCAAGGTGGAGGCCTAAAGCATCTCAAGTTCGGAGTCCAGGAGCAGCACACATTAAAAACGACGCCCTGGCCACATATGGAGTCCGTTTTGGATGTTCTCATCACTATTGGGTCCAAAAAGGTGGAATGGGTACGTTCGTTTCATTTCTGGCCCGAAACTGTGCATCGTTTCGCTAACGACCCGAATGGGTGCATTAAATGCAACATTGGCATGGTTTTTTGCACAGTAACGAAACTGACCAAAACTTACCAAAACATCACTATTGGGTCCAAAAATGCGGATTGGGCGTGTTCGTTTCATTTCTGGCCCGAAACTGTGCATCGTTTCGTTAACGACCCGAATGGGACCACTAAACGCAACATTGGCATTGTTTTTTGCGCAGTAACGAAACTGACCAAAACTTACCAAAACATCACTATTTGGTCCGAAAACGTGGATTGGGTGCGTTCGTTTAGTTTCTGGAACGAAACCGTGCGTTGTTTCGTTAACGACACGAATGGGTGCATTAAATGCATCATTGGCATGGTTTTTTGCACAGTAACGACACTGACCAAAATGAAGCAAAACATCACTATTGGGCCCAAAAACATGGATTGGGTGCGTTTGTTTCGTTTCTGGCCCGAAACTGTGGATTGTTTCGTTAACGACCCGAATGGGTGCATTAAATGCAACATTGGCATGGTTTTTTTTCACTGTGATGAAACTGACCAAAACGAAGCAAAACATCACTATTGGGCCCAAAAAAGTGGATTGGGTGCGTCCGTTTCGTTTCGTTTTATGGCCGAAGCTGTGCATCGTTTCGTTAACGGCCCGAATGGGTGCATTAAATCCACTTTTTTGGACCCAATAGTGATGTTTTGGTTCGTTTCACTCAGTTTTGTTACTGTGCAAAAAACCATGCTGGGGTTGCATTTAATGCACCGAATCGGGCCGTTAACGAAACGATGCATAGTTTCGGCCCAGAAACGAAATGAACGCACCCAATCCACTTTTTTGGACCCAACAGTGATGTTTTGGTTCGTTTCGGTTAGTTTTGTTATTGTGCATAAAACCATGCTGTGGTTGCATTTAATGCACTGATTCGGGCCGTTAACAAAACGATGCAGAGTTTCGGCCCAGAAACGAAACTGACCAAAACATCACTAATGGGTCCAAAAAAGTGGATTGGGTTTCGTTCATTTTGTTTCGGGACCGAAAGTGTGCAGCTTTCGTTAATGGGCCGAACCGGTGCATTAAATGCAACCCCGGCATGGTTTTTTGTACAGTAACGAAACTGACCAAAACGAACCAAAACATCACTATTGGGTCCAAAAAAGTGGATTGGGTGCATTCGTTTCGTTTCTAGCCCGAAATTGTGCATCGTTTCGTTAACGGCGCGAACCGATGCATTAAATGCAACCCCGGCATGGTTTTTTTGCACAGTAATGAAACTGACCAAAAGATCACTATTGGGTCCAAAAAAGTGGATTGGGTGCATTCATTTTGTTTCTGGACCGAAAGTGTGCACCTTTCGTTAATGGGCCGAACAGGTGCATTAAATGCAACCCCTGCATGGTTTTTTCCACAGTAATGAAACTGACCAAAACGAACCAAAACATCACTATTGGGTCCAAAAAAGTGGATTGGGTACATTCGTTTCGTTTTTGTCCCAAAACTGCGCATCGTTTCATTAACGGCACGAACCGGTGCATTAAAAGCAACCCCGGCATGGTTTTTTTCACAGTAACGAAACTTACCAAAATGAACCAAAACATCACTATTGGGTCCAAAAAAGTGGATTGGGTGCATTTGTTTCGTTTCTGGCCCGAAACTGTGCATCGTTTCGTTAATGGCCCAAACCGGTGCATTAAATGCAACAACGGCATGGTTTTTTGCACGGTAACGAAACTGGCAAAAACAAACCAAAACATCACTATTGGGTCAAAAAAAGCGGATTGGGTGCATTCGTTTCGCTTCTGGCCCAAAACTGTGCATCGTTTCGTTAACGGCCCGAACCGGTGCATTAAAAGCAACCCCGGCATGGTTTTTTGCACAGTAACGAAGCTGACCAAAATGAACCAAAACATCACTATTAGGTCCAAAAAAGTGGATTGGGTACATTCGTTTCGTTTTTGTCCCAAAACTGCGCATCGTTTCATTAACGGCACGAACCGGTGCATTAAAAGCAACCCCGGCATGGTTTTTTGCACAGTAACGAAGCTGACCAAAATGAACCAAAACATCACTATTGGGTCCAAACACGTGGATTGGGTGCATTCGTTTAGTTTCTGGAACGAAACTGTTCGTCATTTCATTTACGACCCGAATGGGTGCATTAAATGCAACATTGGCATGGTTTTTTGCACAGTAACGAAACTGACAAAACATCCACTATTTGGGTCCAAACACGTGGAATGGTTTTTTGCACCCATTCCGGTCGTTAACAAAACATCACTATTTGGTCCAAAAACGTGGATTGGGTGCGTTCGTTTAGTTTCTTTAACGAAACCGTGCGTCGTTTCGTTAACGACACGAATGGGTGCATTAAATGCAACATTAGCATGGTTTTTTGCACAGTAACGAAACTGACAAAACATCCACTATTTGGGTCCAAACCTGTCTCTTATACACATCTAGATGTGTATAAGAGACAGACCCAATAGTGATGTTTTGGTTCATTTTGGTTCGTTTTGTTACTGTGCAAAAAACCAGGCCGGGGTTGCATTTAATGCACTGATTCGGGCCGTTAACAAAACGATGCACATTTTCGGCCCAGAAACGACACGAACCAAAACATCACTAATGGGTCAAAAAAGTGGATTGGGTTTCGTTCATTTCGTTTCGGGACCGAAAGTGTGCAGCTTTCGTTAATGGGCCGAACCGGTGCATTAAATGCAACCCCGGCTTGGTTTTTTGCACAGTAACAAAACGAACCAAAATGAACCAAAACATCACTATTGGGTCCAAAAATGTGGATTGGGTGCATTCGTTTCGTTTCTAGCCCGAAACTGTGCATCGTTTCGTTAACGGCGCGAACCGATGCATTAAATGCAACATTTGCATGGTTTTTTGCACAGTAACGAAACTGACCAAAACGAACCAAAACATCACTATTGGGTCCAAAAACGTGGATTGGGTGCGTTCGTTTCGTTTCTGGATCGAAACTGTGCATCGTTTCGTTAACGACCCGAATGGGTGCATTAAATGCAACATTTGCATGGTTTTTTGCACAGTAACGAAACTGACAAAAACGAACCAAAACATCACTATTGGGTCCAAAAACGTGGATTGGGTGCGTTCGTTTCGTTTCTGGATCGAAACTGTGCATCGTTTCGTTAACGACCCGAATGGGTGCATTAAATGCAACATTTGCATGGTTTTTTGCACAGTAACGAAACTGACAAAAACGAACCAAAACATCACTATTGGGTCCAAAAACGTGGATTGGGTGCGTTCGTTTCGTTTCTGGATCGAAACTGTGCATCGTTTCGTTAACGACCCGAATGGGTGCATTAAATGCAACATTTGCATGGTTTTTTGCACAGTAACGAAACTGACAAAAACGAACCAAAACATCACTATTGGGTCCAAAAACGTGGATTGGGTGCGTTCGTTTCGTTTCTGGATCGAAACTGTGCATCGTTTCGTTAACGACCCGAATGGGTGCATTAAATGCAACATTTGCATGGTTTTTTGCACAGTAACGAAACTGACAAAAACGAACCAAAACATCACTATTGGGTCCAAAAACGTGGATTGGGTGCGTTCGTTTCGTTTCTGGATCGAAACTGTGCATCGTTTCGTTAACGACCCGAATGGGTGCATTAAATGCAACATTTGCATGGTTTTTTGCACAGTAACGAAACTGACAAAAACGAACCAAAACATCACTATTGGGTCCAAAAACGTGGATTGGGTGCGTTCGTTTCGTTTCTGGATCGAAACTGTGCATCGTTTCGTTAACGACCCGAATGGGTGCATTAAATGCAACATTTGCATGGTTTTTTGCACAGTAACGAAACTGACAAAAACGAACCAAAACATCACTATTGGGTCCAAAAACGTGGATTGGGTGCGTTCGTTTCGTTTCTGGATCGAAACTGTGCATCGTTTCGTTAACGACCCGAATGGGTGCATTAAATGCAACATTTGCATGGTTTTTTGCACAGTAACGAAACTGACAAAAACGAACCAAAACATCACTATTGGGTCCAAAAACGTGGATTGGGTGCGTTCGTTTCGTTTCTGGATCGAAACTGTGCATCGTTTCGTTAACGACCCGAATGGGTGCATTAAATGCAACATTTGCATGGTTTTTTGCACAGTAACGAAACTGACAAAAACGAACCAAAACATCACTATTGGGTCCAAAAACGTGGATTGGGTGCGTTCGTTTCGTTTCTGGATCGAAACTGTGCATCGTTTCGTTAACGACCCGAATGGGTGCATTAAATGCAACATTTGCATGGTTTTTTGCACAGTAACGAAACTGACAAAAACGAACCAAAACATCACTATTGGGTCCAAAAACGTGGATTGGGTGCGTTCGTTTCGTTTCTGGATCGAAACTGTGCATCGTTTCGTTAACGACCCGAATGGGTGCATTAAATGCAACATTTGCATGGTTTTTTGCACAGTAACGAAACTGACAAAAACGAACCAAAACATCACTATTGGGTCCAAAAACGTGGATTGGGTGCGTTCGTTTCGTTTCTGGATCGAAACTGTGCATCGTTTCGTTAACGACCCGAATGGGTGCATTAAATGCAACATTTGCATGGTTTTTTGCACAGTAACGAAACTGACAAAAACGAACCAAAACATCACTATTGGGTCCAAAAACGTGGATTGGGTGCGTTCGTTTCGTTTCTGGATCGAAACTGTGCATCGTTTCGTTAACGACCCGAATGGGTGCATTAAATGCAACATTTGCATGGTTTTTTGCACAGTAACGAAACTGACAAAAACGAACCAAAACATCACTATTGGGTCCAAAAACGTGGATTGGGTGCGTTCGTTTCGTTTCTGGATCGAAACTGTGCATCGTTTCGTTAACGACCCGAATGGGTGCATTAAATGCAACATTTGCATGGTTTTTTGCACAGTAACGAAACTGACAAAAACGAACCAAAACATCACTATTGGGTCCAAAAACGTGGATTGGGTGCGTTCGTTTCGTTTCTGGATCGAAACTGTGCATCGTTTCGTTAACGACCCGAATGGGTGCATTAAATGCAACATTTGCATGGTTTTTTGCACAGTAACGAAACTGACAAAAACGAACCAAAACATCACTATTGGGTCCAAAAACGTGGATTGGGTGCGTTCGTTTCGTTTCTGGATCGAAACTGTGCATCGTTTCGTTAACGACCCGAATGGGTGCATTAAATGCAACATTTGCATGGTTTTTTGCACAGTAACGAAACTGACAAAAACGAACCAAAACATCACTATTGGGTCCAAAAACGTGGATTGGGTGCGTTCGTTTCGTTTCTGGATCGAAACTGTGCATCGTTTCGTTAACGACCCGAATGGGTGCATTAAATGCAACATTTGCATGGTTTTTTGCACAGTAACGAAACTGACAAAAACGAACCAAAACATCACTATTGGGTCCAAAAACGTGGATTGGGTGCGTTCGTTTCGTTTCTGGATCGAAACTGTGCATCGTTTCGTTAACGACCCGAATGGGTGCATTAAATGCAACATTTGCATGGTTTTTTGCACAGTAACGAAACTGACAAAAACGAACCAAAACATCACTATTGGGTCCAAAAACGTGGATTGGGTGCGTTCGTTTCGTTTCTGGATCGAAACTGTGCATCGTTTCGTTAACGACCCGAATGGGTGCATTAAATGCAACATTTGCATGGTTTTTTGCACAGTAACGAAACTGACAAAAACGAACCAAAACATCACTATTGGGTCCAAAAACGTGGATTGGGTGCGTTCGTTTCGTTTCTGGATCGAAACTGTGCATCGTTTCGTTAACGACCCGAATGGGTGCATTAAATGCAACATTTGCATGGTTTTTTGCACAGTAACGAAACTGACAAAAACGAACCAAAACATCACTATTGGGTCCAAAAACGTGGATTGGGTGCGTTCGTTTCGTTTCTGGATCGAAACTGTGCATCGTTTCGTTAACGACCCGAATGGGTGCATTAAATGCAACATTTGCAGGTATTTTTGCACAGTAATGAAACTGACCAAAACGAACCAAAACATCACTATTGGGTCCAAAAAAGTGGATTGGGTACATGACAAAACATCCACTATTTGGGTCCAAACACGTGGAATGGTTTTTTGCATCCATTCGGGTCGTTAACAAAACATCACTATTTGGTCCGAAAACGTGGATTGGGTGCGTTCGTTTCGTTTCTGGATCGAAACTGTGCATCGTTTCGTTAACGACCCGAATGGGTGCATTAAATGCAACATTTGCATGGTTTTTTGCACAGTAACGAAACTGACAAAAACGAACCAAAACATCACTATTGGGTCCAAAAACGTGGATTGGGTGCGTTCGTTTCGTTTCTGGATCGAAACTGTGCATCGTTTCGTTAACGACCCGAATGGGTGCATTAAATGCAACATTTGCATGGTTTTTTGCACAGTAACGAAACTGACAAAAACGAACCAAAACATCACTATTGGGTCCAAAAACGTGGATTGGGTGCGTTCGTTTCGTTTCTGGATCGAAACTGTGCATCGTTTCGTTAACGACCCGAATGGGTGCATTAAATGCAACATTTGCATGGTTTTTTGCACAGTAACGAAACTGACAAAAACGAACCAAAACATCACTATTGGGTCCAAAAACGTGGATTGGGTGCGTTCGTTTCGTTTCTGGATCGAAACTGTGCATCGTTTCGTTAACGACCCGAATGGGTGCATTAAATGCAACATTTGCATGGTTTTTTGCACAGTAACGAAACTGACAAAAACGAACCAAAACATCACTATTGGGTCCAAAAACGTGGATTGGGTGCGTTCGTTTCGTTTCTGGATCGAAACTGTGCATCGTTTCGTTAACGACCCGAATGGGTGCATTAAATGCAACATTTGCATGGTTTTTTGCACAGTAACGAAACTGACAAAAACGAACCAAAACATCACTATTGGGTCCAAAAACGTGGATTGGGTGCGTTCGTTTCGTTTCTGGATCGAAACTGTGCATCGTTTCGTTAACGACCCGAATGGGTGCATTAAATGCAACATTTGCATGGTTTTTTGCACAGTAACGAAACTGACAAAAACGAACCAAAACATCACTATTGGGTCCAAAAACGTGGATTGGGTGCGTTCGTTTCGTTTCTGGATCGAAACTGTGCATCGTTTCGTTAACGACCCGAATGGGTGCATTAAATGCAACATTTGCATGGTTTTTTGCACAGTAACGAAACTGACAAAAACGAACCAAAACATCACTATTGGGTCCAAAAACGTGGATTGGGTGCGTTCGTTTCGTTTCTGGATCGAAACTGTGCATCGTTTCGTTAACGACCCGAATGGGTGCATTAAATGCAACATTTGCATGGTTTTTTGCACAGTAACGAAACTGACAAAAACGAACCAAAACATCACTATTGGGTCCAAAAACGTGGATTGGGTGCGTTCGTTTCGTTTCTGGATCGAAACTGTGCATCGTTTCGTTAACGACCCGAATGGGTGCATTAAATGCAACATTTGCATGGTTTTTTGCACAGTAACGAAACTGACAAAAACGAACCAAAACATCACTATTGGGTCCAAAAACGTGGATTGGGTGCGTTCGTTTCGTTTCTGGATCGAAACTGTGCATCGTTTCGTTAACGACCCGAATGGGTGCATTAAATGCAACATTTGCATGGTTTTTTGCACAGTAACGAAACTGACAAAAACGAACCAAAACATCACTATTGGGTCCAAAAACGTGGATTGGGTGCGTTCGTTTCGTTTCTGGATCGAAACTGTGCATCGTTTCGTTAACGACCCGAATGGGTGCATTAAATGCAACATTTGCATGGTTTTTTGCACAGTAACGAAACTGACAAAAACGAACCAAAACATCACTATTGGGTCCAAAAACGTGGATTGGGTGCGTTCGTTTCGTTTCTGGATCGAAACTGTGCATCGTTTCGTTAACGACCCGAATGGGTGCATTAAATGCAACATTTGCATGGTTTTTTGCACAGTAACGAAACTGACAAAAACGAACCAAAACATCACTATTGGGTCCAAAAACGTGGATTGGGTGCGTTCGTTTCGTTTCTGGATCGAAACTGTGCATCGTTTCGTTAACGACCCGAATGGGTGCATTAAATGCAACATTTGCATGGTTTTTTGCACAGTAACGAAACTGACAAAAACGAACCAAAACATCACTATTGGGTCCAAAAACGTGGATTGGGTGCGTTCGTTTCGTTTCTGGATCGAAACTGTGCATCGTTTCGTTAACGACCCGAATGGGTGCATTAAATGCAACATTTGCATGGTTTTTTGCACAGTAACGAAACTGACAAAAACGAACCAAAACATCACTATTGGGTCCAAAAACGTGGATTGGGTGCGTTCGTTTCGTTTCTGGATCGAAACTGTGCATCGTTTCGTTAACGACCCGAATGGGTGCATTAAATGCAACATTTGCATGGTTTTTTGCACAGTAACGAAACTGACAAAAACGAACCAAAACATCACTATTGGGTCCAAAAACGTGGATTGGGTGCGTTCGTTTCGTTTCTGGATCGAAACTGTGCATCGTTTCGTTAACGACCCGAATGGGTGCATTAAATGCAACATTTGCATGGTTTTTTGCACAGTAACGAAACTGACAAAAACGAACCAAAACATCACTATTGGGTCCAAAAACGTGGATTGGGTGCGTTCGTTTCGTTTCTGGATCGAAACTGTGCATCGTTTCGTTAACGACCCGAATGGGTGCATTAAATGCAACATTTGCATGGTTTTTTGCACAGTAACGAAACTGACAAAAACGAACCAAAACATCACTATTGGGTCCAAAAACGTGGATTGGGTGCGTTCGTTTCGTTTCTGGATCGAAACTGTGCATCGTTTCGTTAACGACCCGAATGGGTGCATTAAATGCAACATTTGCATGGTTTTTTGCACAGTAACGAAACTGACAAAAACGAACCAAAACATCACTATTGGGTCCAAAAACGTGGATTGGGTGCGTTCGTTTCGTTTCTGGATCGAAACTGTGCATCGTTTCGTTAACGACCCGAATGGGTGCATTAAATGCAACATTTGCATGGTTTTTTGCACAGTAACGAAACTGACAAAAACGAACCAAAACATCACTATTGGGTCCAAAAACGTGGATTGGGTGCGTTCGTTTCGTTTCTGGATCGAAACTGTGCATCGTTTCGTTAACGACCCGAATGGGTGCATTAAATGCAACATTTGCATGGTTTTTTGCACAGTAACGAAACTGACAAAAACGAACCAAAACATCACTATTGGGTCCAAAAACGTGGATTGGGTGCGTTCGTTTCGTTTCTGGATCGAAACTGTGCATCGTTTCGTTAACGACCCGAATGGGTGCATTAAATGCAACATTTGCATGGTTTTTTGCACAGTAACGAAACTGACAAAAACGAACCAAAACATCACTATTGGGTCCAAAAACGTGGATTGGGTGCGTTCGTTTCGTTTCTGGATCGAAACTGTGCATCGTTTCGTTAACGACCCGAATGGGTGCATTAAATGCAACATTTGCATGGTTTTTTGCACAGTAACGAAACTGACAAAAACGAACCAAAACATCACTATTGGGTCCAAAAACGTGGATTGGGTGCGTTCGTTTCGTTTCTGGATCGAAACTGTGCATCGTTTCGTTAACGACCCGAATGGGTGCATTAAATGCAACATTTGCATGGTTTTTTGCACAGTAACGAAACTGACAAAAACGAACCAAAACATCACTATTGGGTCCAAAAACGTGGATTGGGTGCGTTCGTTTCGTTTCTGGATCGAAACTGTGCATCGTTTCGTTAACGACCCGAATGGGTGCATTAAATGCAACATTTGCATGGTTTTTTGCACAGTAACGAAACTGACAAAAACGAACCAAAACATCACTATTGGGTCCAAAAACGTGGATTGGGTGCGTTCGTTTCGTTTCTGGATCGAAACTGTGCATCGTTTCGTTAACGACCCGAATGGGTGCATTAAATGCAACATTTGCATGGTTTTTTGCACAGTAACGAAACTGACAAAAACGAACCAAAACATCACTATTGGGTCCAAAAACGTGGATTGGGTGCGTTCGTTTCGTTTCTGGATCGAAACTGTGCATCGTTTCGTTAACGACCCGAATGGGTGCATTAAATGCAACATTTGCATGGTTTTTTGCACAGTAACGAAACTGACAAAAACGAACCAAAACATCACTATTGGGTCCAAAAACGTGGATTGGGTGCGTTCGTTTCGTTTCTGGATCGAAACTGTGCATCGTTTCGTTAACGACCCGAATGGGTGCATTAAATGCAACATTTGCATGGTTTTTTGCACAGTAACGAAACTGACAAAAACGAACCAAAACATCACTATTGGGTCCAAAAACGTGGATTGGGTGCGTTCGTTTCGTTTCTGGATCGAAACTGTGCATCGTTTCGTTAACGACCCGAATGGGTGCATTAAATGCAACATTTGCATGGTTTTTTGCACAGTAACGAAACTGACAAAAACGAACCAAAACATCACTATTGGGTCCAAAAACGTGGATTGGGTGCGTTCGTTTCGTTTCTGGATCGAAACTGTGCATCGTTTCGTTAACGACCCGAATGGGTGCATTAAATGCAACATTTGCATGGTTTTTTGCACAGTAACGAAACTGACAAAAACGAACCAAAACATCACTATTGGGTCCAAAAACGTGGATTGGGTGCGTTCGTTTCGTTTCTGGATCGAAACTGTGCATCGTTTCGTTAACGACCCGAATGGGTGCATTAAATGCAACATTTGCATGGTTTTTTGCACAGTAACGAAACTGACAAAAACGAACCAAAACATCACTATTGGGTCCAAAAACGTGGATTGGGTGCGTTCGTTTCGTTTCTGGATCGAAACTGTGCATCGTTTCGTTAACGACCCGAATGGGTGCATTAAATGCAACATTTGCATGGTTTTTTGCACAGTAACGAAACTGACAAAAACGAACCAAAACATCACTATTGGGTCCAAAAACGTGGATTGGGTGCGTTCGTTTCGTTTCTGGATCGAAACTGTGCATCGTTTCGTTAACGACCCGAATGGGTGCATTAAATGCAACATTTGCATGGTTTTTTGCACAGTAACGAAACTGACAAAAACGAACCAAAACATCACTATTGGGTCCAAAAACGTGGATTGGGTGCGTTCGTTTCGTTTCTGGATCGAAACTGTGCATCGTTTCGTTAACGACCCGAATGGGTGCATTAAATGCAACATTTGCATGGTTTTTTGCACAGTAACGAAACTGACAAAAACGAACCAAAACATCACTATTGGGTCCAAAAACGTGGATTGGGTGCGTTCGTTTCGTTTCTGGATCGAAACTGTGCATCGTTTCGTTAACGACCCGAATGGGTGCATTAAATGCAACATTTGCATGGTTTTTTGCACAGTAACGAAACTGACAAAAACGAACCAAAACATCACTATTGGGTCCAAAAACGTGGATTGGGTGCGTTCGTTTCGTTTCTGGATCGAAACTGTGCATCGTTTCGTTAACGACCCGAATGGGTGCATTAAATGCAACATTTGCATGGTTTTTTGCACAGTAACGAAACTGACAAAAACGAACCAAAACATCACTATTGGGTCCAAAAACGTGGATTGGGTGCGTTCGTTTCGTTTCTGGATCGAAACTGTGCATCGTTTCGTTAACGACCCGAATGGGTGCATTAAATGCAACATTTGCATGGTTTTTTGCACAGTAACGAAACTGACAAAAACGAACCAAAACATCACTATTGGGTCCAAAAACGTGGATTGGGTGCGTTCGTTTCGTTTCTGGATCGAAACTGTGCATCGTTTCGTTAACGACCCGAATGGGTGCATTAAATGCAACATTTGCATGGTTTTTTGCACAGTAACGAAACTGACAAAAACGAACCAAAACATCACTATTGGGTCCAAAAACGTGGATTGGGTGCGTTCGTTTCGTTTCTGGATCGAAACTGTGCATCGTTTCGTTAACGACCCGAATGGGTGCATTAAATGCAACATTTGCATGGTTTTTTGCACAGTAACGAAACTGACAAAAACGAACCAAAACATCACTATTGGGTCCAAAAACGTGGATTGGGTGCGTTCGTTTCGTTTCTGGATCGAAACTGTGCATCGTTTCGTTAACGACCCGAATGGGTGCATTAAATGCAACATTTGCATGGTTTTTTGCACAGTAACGAAACTGACAAAAACGAACCAAAACATCACTATTGGGTCCAAAAACGTGGATTGGGTGCGTTCGTTTCGTTTCTGGATCGAAACTGTGCATCGTTTCGTTAACGACCCGAATGGGTGCATTAAATGCAACATTTGCATGGTTTTTTGCACAGTAACGAAACTGACAAAAACGAACCAAAACATCACTATTGGGTCCAAAAACGTGGATTGGGTGCGTTCGTTTCGTTTCTGGATCGAAACTGTGCATCGTTTCGTTAACGACCCGAATGGGTGCATTAAATGCAACATTTGCATGGTTTTTTGCACAGTAACGAAACTGACAAAAACGAACCAAAACATCACTATTGGGTCCAAAAACGTGGATTGGGTGCGTTCGTTTCGTTTCTGGATCGAAACTGTGCATCGTTTCGTTAACGACCCGAATGGGTGCATTAAATGCAACATTTGCATGGTTTTTTGCACAGTAACGAAACTGACAAAAACGAACCAAAACATCACTATTGGGTCCAAAAACGTGGATTGGGTGCGTTCGTTTCGTTTCTGGATCGAAACTGTGCATCGTTTCGTTAACGACCCGAATGGGTGCATTAAATGCAACATTTGCATGGTTTTTTGCACAGTAACGAAACTGACAAAAACGAACCAAAACATCACTATTGGGTCCAAAAACGTGGATTGGGTGCGTTCGTTTCGTTTCTGGATCGAAACTGTGCATCGTTTCGTTAACGACCCGAATGGGTGCATTAAATGCAACATTTGCATGGTTTTTTGCACAGTAACGAAACTGACAAAAACGAACCAAAACATCACTATTGGGTCCAAAAACGTGGATTGGGTGCGTTCGTTTCGTTTCTGGATCGAAACTGTGCATCGTTTCGTTAACGACCCGAATGGGTGCATTAAATGCAACATTTGCATGGTTTTTTGCACAGTAACGAAACTGACAAAAACGAACCAAAACATCACTATTGGGTCCAAAAACGTGGATTGGGTGCGTTCGTTTCGTTTCTGGATCGAAACTGTGCATCGTTTCGTTAACGACCCGAATGGGTGCATTAAATGCAACATTTGCATGGTTTTTTGCACAGTAACGAAACTGACAAAAACGAACCAAAACATCACTATTGGGTCCAAAAACGTGGATTGGGTGCGTTCGTTTCGTTTCTGGATCGAAACTGTGCATCGTTTCGTTAACGACCCGAATGGGTGCATTAAATGCAACATTTGCATGGTTTTTTGCACAGTAACGAAACTGACAAAAACGAACCAAAACATCACTATTGGGTCCAAAAACGTGGATTGGGTGCGTTCGTTTCGTTTCTGGATCGAAACTGTGCATCGTTTCGTTAACGACCCGAATGGGTGCATTAAATGCAACATTTGCATGGTTTTTTGCACAGTAACGAAACTGACAAAAACGAACCAAAACATCACTATTGGGTCCAAAAACGTGGATTGGGTGCGTTCGTTTCGTTTCTGGATCGAAACTGTGCATCGTTTCGTTAACGACCCGAATGGGTGCATTAAATGCAACATTTGCATGGTTTTTTGCACAGTAACGAAACTGACAAAAACGAACCAAAACATCACTATTGGGTCCAAAAACGTGGATTGGGTGCGTTCGTTTCGTTTCTGGATCGAAACTGTGCATCGTTTCGTTAACGACCCGAATGGGTGCATTAAATGCAACATTTGCATGGTTTTTTGCACAGTAACGAAAACATCGTTTCATTAACGGCACGAACCGGTGCATTAAAAGCAACCCCGGCATGGTTTTTTGCACAGTAACGAAACTGACCAAAATGAACCAAAACATCACTATTGGGTCCAAACACGTAGATTGGGTGCGTTCGTTTAGTTTCTGGAACGAAACTGTTCGTCATTTCATTAACGACCCGAATGGGTGCATTAAATGCAACATTGGCATGGTTTTTTGTACAGTAACGAAACTGACAAAACATCCACTATTTGGGTCCAAACACGTGGAATGGTTTTTTGCATCCATTCGGGTCGTTAACAAAACATCACTATTTGGTCCGAAAACGTGGATTGGGTGCGTTCGTTTAGTTTCTGGAACGAAACCGTGCGTCGTTTCGTTAACGACACGAATGGGTGCATTAAATGCAACATTAGCATGGTTTTTTGCACAGAGATGTGTATAAGAGACAGGAACCAAAACATCACTATTGGGTCCAAAAACGTGGATTGGGTGCGTTCGTTTCGTTTCTGGATCGAAACTGTGCATCGTTTCGTTAACGACCCGAATGGGTGCATTAAATGCAACATTTGCATGGTTTTTTGCACAGTAACGAAACTGACAAAAACGAACCAAAACATCACTATTGGGTCCAAAAACGTGGATTGGGTGCGTTCGTTTCGTTTCTGGATCGAAACTGTGCATCGTTTCGTTAACGACCCGAATGGGTGCATTAAATGCAACATTTGCATGGTTTTTTGCACAGTAACGAAACTGACAAAAACGAACCAAAACATCACTATTGGGTCCAAAAACGTGGATTGGGTGCGTTCGTTTCGTTTCTGGATCGAAACTGTGCATCGTTTCGTTAACGACCCGAATGGGTGCATTAAATGCAACATTTGCATGGTTTTTTGCACAGTAACGAAACTGACAAAAACGAACCAAAACATCACTATTGGGTCCAAAAAAGTGGATTGGGTGCATTCATTTTGTTTCTGGACCGAAAGTGTGCACCTTTCGTTAATGGGCCGAACAGGTGCATTAAATGCAACAACGGCATGGTGTTTTGCACGGTAATGAAACTGGCAAAAACAAACCAAAACATCACTATTGGGTCAAAAAAAGCGGATTGGGTGCATTCGTTTCGCTTCTGGCCCAAAACTGTGCATCGTTTCGTTAACGGCCCGAACCTCCGGCCCGAATCGGAGCTTTAAATGCAACTTTGGCATGGTTTTTTGCACAGTAACGAAACTGACCAAAACGAACAATAGCATCACTATTGGGTCCAAAAAAGTGGATTGGGTGCGTTCGTTTCGTTTCTGGCCCGAATCGGTAGTTCGTTTCGGTTCCGGCCCGAATCGGTGCATAAATGCAACTTTGGCATGGTTTTTCGCACAGTAAGGAAACTTACCAAAATGAACCAAAACATCACTATTGGGTCCAAAAAAGTGGACTGGGTGCATTTGTTTCGTTTCTGGCCCGAAACTGTGCATCGTTTCGTTAATGGCCCAAACCGGTGCATTAAATACAACAACGGCATGGTTTTTTGCACGGTAACGAAACTGGCAAAAACAAACCAAAACATCACTATTGGGTCAAAAAAAGCGGATTGGGTGCATTCGTTTCGCTTCTGGCCCAAAACTGTGCATCGTTTCGTTAACGGCCCGAACCGGTGCATTAAATACAACAACGGCATGGTTTTTTGCACAGTAATGAAACTGACCAAAACGAACCAAAACATCACTATTGGGTCCAAAAAAGTGGATTGGGTACATTCGTTTCTTTTTGTCCCAAAACTGCGCATCGTTTCATTAATGGCACGAACCGGTGCATTAAAAGCAACCCCGGCATGGTTTTTTGCACAGTAACGAAACTGACCAAAATGAACCAAAACATCACTATTGGGTCCAAAAAAGTGGATTGGGTGCATTCGTTTCGTTTATGGACCAAAATTGTGCATCGTTTCGTTAACGGCCCGAACCGGTGCATTAAATGCAACCCCGACTTGGTTTTTTGCACAGTAACGAAACTGACCAAAACATCACTAATGGGTCAAAAAGTGGATTGGGTGCGTTCGTTTTGTTTCGGTACTGAAAGTGTGCACCTTTTGTTAATGGGCCGAACTGGTGCATTAAATGTAACCCAGGCATGGTTTTTTGCACAGTAACGAAACTGACCAAAACGAACCAAAACATCACTATTGGGTCAAAAAAAGTGGATTGGGTGCATTCATTTCGTTTCTGCCCCGAAACTGTGCATCGTTTCGTTAATGGCCCGAACCGGTGCATTAAATGCAACAACGGCATGTTTTTTGGCACGGTAATGAAACTGACAAAACAAACCAAAACATCACTATTGGGTCAAAAAAGTGGATTGGGTGCATTCGTATCACTTATGGCCTGAAACTGTGCATCGTTTTGTTAACGGCCCGAATCGGTGCATTAAATAAAACCCCGGCATGATTTTTTGCACTGTAATGAAACTGACCAAAACATCACTATTAGGTCCAAAAAATTGGATTGGGTGCGTTCGTTTCGTTTCTGGACTAAAAGTGTGCATCGCTTCGTTAACGGCCCAAACCGATGCATTAAATGCAACCCCGGCATGGTTTTTTGCATCGTAACAAAACTGACCAAAACATCACTATTGGGTCCAAAAAAGTGGAGTGGGTGCATTCGTTTCGTTTCTGGACCGAAAGTGTGCATCGTTTCGTTAACGGCCCGAACCAGTGCAATAAATGCAACCCCGGCATGGTTTTTTGCATAGTAACAAAACTGACCAAAACATCACTATTGGATCCAAAAAAGTGGATTGGGTGCGTTTGTTTCATTTCTAGACCGAAACTGTGCATCATTTCGTTAACGGCCCGAACCGATGCATTAAATGCAACCCCGACATGGTTTTTTGCATTGTAACAAAATAGACCAAAACATCACTATTGGGTCAAAAAAGGCGGATTGGGTGCACTCGTTTCGCTTCTGGCCCGAAACTGTGCATCTTTCGTTAACGGACCGAACCGGTGAAATAAATGCAACCCCGGAATGGTTTTTTGCACAGTAATGAAACTGACCAAAACATACCAAAACATCACTATTGGGTCCAAAAAAGTGGATTGGGTGCATTCGTTTCGTTTCTGGCCCGAAACTGTGCATCTTCGTTTTGTTTCTGGACCGAAAGTGTGCATCGTTTCGTTAACGGCACGAACCAGTGCATTAAAAGCAACTCCGGCATGGTTTTTTGCACAGTAACAAAACTGACCACAACGAACCAAAACATCACTATTGGGTCCAAAAAAGTAGATTGGGTTTCGTTCGTTTCGTTTCTGGACCGAAAGTGTGCATCGTTTCGTTAACGGCCTGAACCGATGCATTAAATGCAACTCCGGCATGGTTTTTTGCATAGTAACAAAACTGACCAAAACATCACTATTGGATCCAAAAAAGTGGTTTGGGTGCATTCGTTTCGTTTCTGGACCGAAACTGTGCATCGTTTCGTTAACGGCCCGAACCGGTGCATTAAATGCAACCCCGACATGGTTTTTCACACTGTAACGAAACTGACCAAAACATCACTATTGGGTCAAAAAAAAAGTGGATTGGGTGCATTCGTTTAGCTTCTGGCCCGAAACTATGCATCGTTTCGTTAACGGGCCGAACCGGTGCATTAAATGCAACCCCGGCATGGTTTTTTGCACAGTAATGAAACTGACCAAAACATCACTATCGGGTCCAAAAAAGTGGATTGGGTGCATACGTTTTGTTTCTGGACCGAAACTGTGCACCTTTCGTTAATGGGCCGAACTGGTGCATTAAATGCAACTCAGCATGGTTTTTTTACACAGTAACGAGACTCACCAAAACGAACTAAAACATCACTATTGGGTCAAAAAAAGTGGAGTGGGTGCGTTCGTTTCGTTTCTGGACCGAAAGTGTGCATCGTTTCGTTAACGGCCCAAACCGATGCATTAAATGCAACCCCGGCATGGTTTTTTGCATAGTAACAAAACTGACCAAAACATCACTATTGGATCCAAAAAAGTGGATTGGGTGCGTTCGTTTCGTTTCTGGACCGAAACTGTGCATCGTTCCGTTAACGGCCCGAACCGGTGCATTAAATGCAACCCCGACATGGTTTTTTGCACTGTAACGAAACTGACCAAAACATCACTATTGGGTCAAAAAAGGTGGATTGGGTGCATTCGTTTCGCTTCTGGCCCGAAACTGTGCATCGTTTCGTTAACGGACCGAACCGGTGAATTAAATGCAACCCCGGAATGGTTTTTTGCACAGTAATGAAACTGACCAAAACATATCAAAACATCACTATTGGGTCCAAAAAAGTGGAGTGGGTGCATTCGTTTCATTTCTGGCCCGAAACTGTGCATCATTTCGTTAACGGCACGAACCGGTGCATTAAAAGCAACTCCGGCATGGTTTTTTGCACAGTAACGAAACTGACCACAACGAACCAAAACATCACTATTGGGTCCAAAAAAGTGGATTGGGTTTCGTTCGTTTCGTTTCTGGACCGAAAGTGTGCATCGTTTCGTTATCGTCCCGAACCGGTGCAATAAATGCAACCCCGGCATGGTTTTTTGCATAGTAACAAAACTGACCAAAACATCACTATTGGATCCAAAAAAGTGGATTGGGTGCGTTTGTTTCGTTTCTGGCCCGAAACTGTGCATCGTTTCGTTAACGACCCGAATGGGTGCATTAAATGCAACTATCGTCCCGAACCGGTGCAATAAATGCAACCCCGGCATGGTTTTTTGCACAGTAATGAAACTGACCAAAACATCACTATCGGGTCCAAAAAAGTGGATTGGGGGCATACGTTTCGTTTCTGGACCGAAACTGTGCGTTTGTTTCATTTCTGGACCGAAACTGTGCATCGTTTCGTTACGTAACAAAACTGACCAAAACATCACTATTGGATCCAAAAAAGTGGATTGGGTGCGTTTGTTTCGTTTCTGGCCCGAAACTGTGCATCGTTTCGTTAACGACCCGAATGGGTGCATTAAATGCAACTATCGTCCCGAACCGGTGCAATAAATGCAACCCCGGCATGGTTTTTTGCACAGTAATGAAACTGACCAAAACATCACTATCGGGTCCAAAAAAGTGGATTGGGTGCATACGTTTCGTTTCTGGACCGAAACTGTGCACCTTTCGTTAATGGGCCGAACTAGTGCATTAAATGCAACTCAGCATGGTTTTTTACACAGTAACAAGACTGACCAAAACGAACCAAAACATCACTATTGGGTCCAAAAAAGTGGAGTGGGTGCGTTCGTTTCGTTTCTGGACCGAAAGTGTGCATCGTTTCGTTAACGGGCCAAACCGATGCATTAAATGCAACCCCGGCATGGTTTTTTGCATCGTAATAAAACTGACCAAAACATCACTATTGGGTCCAAAAAAGTGGAGTGGGTGCATTCATTTCGTTTCTGGACCGAAAGTGTGCATCGTTTCGTTAACGGCCCGAACCGGTGCAATAAATGCATCCCCGGCATAGTTTTTTGCATAGTGACGAAACTGACCAAAACATCACTATTGGGTCCAAAAAAGTGGATTGGGTGCGTTCGTTTCGTTTCTGCACCGAAAGTGTGCATCGTTTCGTTAACGGCCCGAACCGACCCGAATGGGTGCGTTAAATGCAACATGTGCATGGTTTCTTTGCACAGTAACGAATCTAACCAAAACTTACCAAAACATCACTATTGGGTCCAAAAACGTGGATTGGGTGCGTTCGTTTCGTTTCTGGATCGAAATTGTGCATCGTTTCGTTAACGACCCGAATGGGTGCATTAAATGCAACATTGGCATGGAACTTTGCAAAGTAACAAAACTGACCGAAACGAACCAAAACATCACAATTGGGTCCAAAAACGTGCATTGGGGGCGTTCGTTTCGTTTCTGGCCTGAAACTGTGCATCGTTTCGTTAACGACCCGAATGGGTGCATTAAATGCAACATTGGCATGGAACTTTGCAAAGTAACAAAACTGACCGAAACGAACCAAAACATCACAATTGGGCCAAAAAACGTGGATTGGGAGCGTTCGTTTTGTTTCTGGCCCGAAACTGTGCATCGTTTCGTTAACGACCCGAATGGGTGCATTAAATGCAACATTTGCATGGTTTTTTGCACAGTAACGAAACTGACAAAAACGAACCAAAACATCACTATTGGGTCCAAAAACGTGGATTGGGTGCGTTCGTTTCGTTTCTGGATCGAAACTGTGCATCGTTTCGTTAACGACCCGAATGGGTGCATTAGATGCAACATTGGCATGGTTTTTTGCAAAGTAGTGAAACTCACCGAAACGAACCAAAACATCACAATTGGGTCCAAAAACATGAATTGGGTGCGTTCGTTTCGTTTCAGGCCCGAAACTGTGCATCGTTTCGTTAACGACCCGAATGGGTGCATTAAATGCAACATTGGCATGGATTTTTGCAAAGTAACAAAACTGACCAAAACGAACCAAAAAATCACAATTGGGTCCAAAAATGTGCATTGGGTGTGTTCGTTTCGTTTCTGGCCCAAAACTGTGCATCGTTTCGTTAACGACTGGAATGGGTGCATTAGATGCAACATTGGAATGGTTTTTTGCAAAGTAACGAAACTGACCAAAACGAACCAAAACATCACTATTGGGTCCAAAAACGTGGATTGGGTGCGTTCGTTTCGTTTCTGGATCGAAACTGTGCATCGTTTCGTTAACGACCCGAATGGGTGCATTAAATGCAACATTTGCATGATTTTTTGCACAGTAACGAAACTGACAAAAACGAACCAAAACATCACTATTGGGTCCAAAAACGTGGATTGGGTGCGTTCGTTTCGTTTCTGGATCGAAACTGTGCATCGTTTCGTTAACGACCCGAATGGGTGCATTAAATGCAACATTTGCATGGTTTTTTGCACAGTAACGAAACTGACAAAAACGAACCAAAACATCACTATTGGGTCCAAAAACGTGGATTGGGTGCGTTCGTTTCGTTTCTGGATCGAAACTGTGCATCGTTTCGTTAACGACCCGAATGGGTGCATTAAATGCAACATTTGCATGGTTTTTTGCACAGTAACGAAACTGACCAAAACGAACCAAAACATCACTATTGGGTCCCAAAACATGGATTTGGTGCGTTCGTTTCGTTCTGGATCGAAACTGTGCATAGTTTCGTTAACGACCCGAATGGGTGCATTAGATGCAACATTGGCATGGTTTTTTGCAAAGTAACGAAACTGACCAAAACGAACCAAAACATCATAATTGGGTCCCAAAACGTGCATTGGGTGCGTTCGTTTCGTTTTTGGCCCGAAACTGTGCATCGTTTTGTTAACGACCTGAATGGGTGCATTAAATGCAAAATTGGCATGGATTTTTGCAAAGTAACAAAACTGACCGAAACGAACCAAAACATCACAATTGGGTCCAAAAACGTGCATTGGGTGCGTTCGTTTCGTTTCTGGCCCGAAACTGTGCATCGTTTCGTTAAAGACCCGAATGGGTTCCTTAGATGCAACATTGGAATGGTTTTTTGCAAAGTAACGAAACTGACCAAAACAAACCAAAACATCACTATTGGGTCCAAAAACGTGGATTGGGTGCGTTCGTTTCGTTTCTGGATCGAAACTGTGCATCGTTTCGTTAACGACCCGAATGGGTGCATTAAATGCAACATTTGCATGGTTTTTTGCACAGTAACGAAACTGACAAAAACGAACCAAAACATCACTATTGGGTCCAAAAACGTGGATTGGGTGCGTTCGTTTCGTTTCTGGATCGAAACTGTGCATCGTTTCGTTAACGACCCGAATGGGTGCATTAAATGCAACATTTGCATGGTTTTTTGCACAGTAACGAAACTGGCTAGGCCTTCAAGTCTTCATCTTCGGTCTTCTCCACAGGCATCCTTGAGCGTAGCACGTAACCCTCCAGAGCGGTATCCATCAGAGTTGCAGTTGTCACCTGAAAGCTCCAGAACTGTCCCCAAGGAAATGGGACAGGTCCACGTCACCAACCATGTATGCAGCA
>OAMR01000983.1:0-15025 GCA_900205405.1 Echinochloa crus-galli
TTTCTGGCATATTAACGAAACTGACCAAAACAAACAAAAACATCACTATTGGGTCCAAAAAAGTGGATTATGTGCTTTCATTTCGTTTCTTTCCCAAATCGGTGCATCGTTTTGTTTCTAGCCCGAATCGCTGCATTCAATGCAACCCCGGCATGGTTTCCGGCAAAATGACAAAACTGACCAAATTGAACCAGAACATCACTATTGGGTCCAAAAAAGTGGATTGGGTGCGTTCATTTCATTTTTGGCCCGAATTGGTGCATCATTTCGTTTCCGACCCGAATCGGTGCATTAAATGCCACAGCGACATGGTTTCTGCCATAGTAACGAAACTGACCAAAACAAACAAAAACATCACTATTGGGTCCAAAAAAGTCGTGTGCGTTTGTTTCGTTTTTGGCCCAAATTGGTGCATCATTTCGTTTCCGACCCGAATCGGTGCATTAAATGCCACAGCGACATGTTTTCTGGCATAGTAACGAAACTGACCAAAACAAACAAAAACATCACTATTGGGTCCAAAAAAGTGGATCCTGTGCGTTCATTTCGTTTCTTGCCCGAATCGGAGCATTGTTTTGTTTCCGGCCCGAATCGGTGCATTCAACACAACCCCGACATGGTTTCCGGCACAATCACGAAACTGACCAAATTAAACCAGAACATCACTATTGGGTCCAAAAAAGTGGATTGGGTGCGTTCATTTCATTTTTGGCCCGAATTGGTGCATCATTTCTTTTCCGACCCGAATCGTTGCATTCAATGCAACCCCGGCATGGTTTCCGGCACAATGACGAAACTGACCAAATTGAACCAGAACATCACTATTGGGTCCAAAAAAGTGGATTGGGTGCGTTCATTTCATTTTTGGCCCGAATCGGTGCATCATTTCGTTTCCGACCCGAATCGGTGCATTAAATGCCACAGCGACATGGTTTCTGGCATAGTAACGAAACTGACCAAAACAAACAAAAACATCACTATTGGGTCCAAAAAAGTGGATTCTGTGCGTTCATTTCGTTTCTTGCCCGAATCGGTGCATCGTTTTGTTTCCGGCCCGAATCGGTGCATTCAATGCAACCCCGGCATGGTTTCCGGCACAATGACGAAACTGACCAAATTGAACCAGAACATCACTATTGGGTCCAAAAAAGTGGATTGGGTGCGTTCATTTCATTTTTGGCCCGAATCGGTGCATTAAATGCAACCCCCGCATGGTTTCCGGCACAATCATGAAACTAACGAAATTGAACCAGAACATCACTATTGGGTCCAAAAAAGTAGATTGGGTGCGTTCGTTTCGTTTTTGGGCCAAATCGGTGCATCATTTCATTTCCGACCCGAATGGGTGCATTAAATGCAACAGCGACATGGTTTCTGGCATATTAACGAAACTGACCAAAACAAACAAAAACATCACTATTGGCTCCAAAAAATTGGATTCTGTGCGTTCATTTCGTTTCTTGCCCGAATCGGTGCATCGTTTTGTTTCCGGCCCGAATCGGTGCATCGTTTTGTTTCCGGCCCGAATCGGTGCATCGTTTTGTTTCCGGCCCGAATCGGTGCATCGTTTTGTTTCCGGCCCGAATCGGTGCATCGTTTTGTTTCCGGCCCGAATCGGTGCATCGTTTTGTTTCCGGCCCGAATCGGTGCATCGTTTTGTTTCCGGCCCGAATCGGTGCATCGTTTTGTTTCCGGCCCGAATCGGTGCATCGTTTTGTTTCCGGCCCGAATCGGTGCATCGTTTTGTTTCCGGCCCGAATCGGTGCATCGTTTTGTTTCCGGCCCGAATCGGTGCATCGTTTTGTTTCCGGCCCGAATCGGTGCATCGTTTTGTTTCCGGCCCGAATCGGTGCATCGTTTTGTTTCCGGCCCGAATCGGTGCATCGTTTTGTTTCCGGCCCGAATCGGTGCATCGTTTTGTTTCCGGCCCGAATCGGTGCATCGTTTTGTTTCCGGCCCGAATCGGTGCATCGTTTTGTTTCCGGCCCGAATCGGTGCATCGTTTTGTTTCCGGCCCGAATCGGTGCATCGTTTTGTTTCCGGCCCGAATCGGTGCATCGTTTTGTTTCCGGCCCGAATCGGTGCATCGTTTTGTTTCCGGCCCGAATCGGTGCATCGTTTTGTTTCCGGCCCGAATCGGTGCATCGTTTTGTTTCCGGCCCGAATCGGTGCATCGTTTTGTTTCCGGCCCGAATCGGTGCATCGTTTTGTTTCCGGCCCGAATCGGTGCATCGTTTTGTTTCCGGCCCGAATCGGTGCATCGTTTTGTTTCCGGCCCGAATCGGTGCATCGTTTTGTTTCCGGCCCGAATCGGTGCATCGTTTTGTTTCCGGCCCGAATCGGTGCATCGTTTTGTTTCCGGCCCGAATCGGTGCATCGTTTTGTTTCCGGCCCGAATCGGTGCATCGTTTTGTTTCCGGCCCGAATCGGTGCATCGTTTTGTTTCCGGCCCGAATCGGTGCATCGTTTTGTTTCCGGCCCGAATCGGTGCATCGTTTTGTTTCCGGCCCGAATCGGTGCATCGTTTTGTTTCCGGCCCGAATCGGTGCATCGTTTTGTTTCCGGCCCGAATCGGTGCATCGTTTTGTTTCCGGCCCGAATCGGTGCATCGTTTTGTTTCCGGCCCGAATCGGTGCATCGTTTTGTTTCCGGCCCGAATCGGTGCATCGTTTTGTTTCCGGCCCGAATCGGTGCATCGTTTTGTTTCCGGCCCGAATCGGTGCATCGTTTTGTTTCCGGCCCGAATCGGTGCATCGTTTTGTTTCCGGCCCGAATCGGTGCATCGTTTTGTTTCCGGCCCGAATCGGTGCATCGTTTTGTTTCCGGCCCGAATCGGTGCATCGTTTTGTTTCCGGCCCGAATCGGTGCATCGTTTTGTTTCCGGCCCGAATCGGTGCATCGTTTTGTTTCCGGCCCGAATCGGTGCATCGTTTTGTTTCCGGCCCGAATCGGTGCATCGTTTTGTTTCCGGCCCGAATCGGTGCATCGTTTTGTTTCCGGCCCGAATCGGTGCATCGTTTTGTTTCCGGCCCGAATCGGTGCATCGTTTTGTTTCCGGCCCGAATCGGTGCATCGTTTTGTTTCCGGCCCGAATCGGTGCATCGTTTTGTTTCCGGCCCGAATCGGTGCATCGTTTTGTTTCCGGCCCGAATCGGTGCATCGTTTTGTTTCCGGCCCGAATCGGTGCATCGTTTTGTTTCCGGCCCGAATCGGTGCATCGTTTTGTTTCCGGCCCGAATCGGTGCATCGTTTTGTTTCCGGCCCGAATCGGTGCATCGTTTTGTTTCCGGCCCGAATCGGTGCATCGTTTTGTTTCCGGCCCGAATCGGTGCATCGTTTTGTTTCCGGCCCGAATCGGTGCATCGTTTTGTTTCCGGCCCGAATCGGTGCATCGTTTTGTTTCCGGCCCGAATCGGTGCATCGTTTTGTTTCCGGCCCGAATCGGTGCATCGTTTTGTTTCCGGCCCGAATCGGTGCATCGTTTTGTTTCCGGCCCGAATCGGTGCATCGTTTTGTTTCCGGCCCGAATCGGTGCATCGTTTTGTTTCCGGCCCGAATTGGTGCATCATTTCGTTTCCAATCCGAATCGGTGCATTCAATGCAACCCCGGCATGGTTCCGGGCACAGTAACGAAACTGACCAAATTGAACCTGAATATCACTATTGGGTCCAAAAATGTGGATTGGGTGCGTTCGTTTCATTTTTGGCCCAAATCGGTGCATCATTTCGTTTCCGACCCGAATCAGTGCATTAAATGCAACAGCGACATGGTTTGTGGCATAGTAACGAAACTGACCAAAACAAACAAAAACAGCACTATTGGGTCCAAAAAAGTGGATTCTGTCTGTTCATTTCGTTTCTTGCCCGAATCGGTGCATCGTTTTGTTTCCGGCCCGAATCGGTACATTCAATGTAACCCCCGCATGGTTTCTGGCACAATCATGAGACTGACGAAATTGAACCAGAACATCACTATTGGGTCCAAAAAAGTCGATTGGGTGCGTTCATTTCATTTTTGGCCTGAATCGGTGCATTAAATGCAACCACGACATGGTTTGTGGCATAGTAGCGAAACTGAACAAAACAAACAAAAACATCACTATTGGGTCCAAAAAAGTAGATTGGGTGCGTTCGTTTCGTTTTTGGCCCAAATCGGTGCATCATTTCATTTCCGACCCGAATGGGTGCATTAAATGCAACAGCGACATGGTTTCTGGCATATTAACGAAACTGACCAAAACAAACAAAAACATCACTATTGGGTCCAAAAAAGTGGATTCTGTGCGTTCATTTCGTTTCTTGCCCGAATCGGTGCATCGTTTTGTTTCCGGCCCGAATCGGTGCATTCAATGCAACCCCGGCATGGTTTCCGGCACAATGACGAAACTGACCAAATTGAACCAGAACATCACTATTGGGTCCAAAAAAGTGGATTGGGTGCGTTCATTTCATTTTTGGCCCGAATTGGTGCATCATTTCTTTTCCGACCCGAATCGTTGCATTCAATGCAACCCCGGCATGGTTCCGGGCACAGTAACGAAACTGACCAAATTGAACCTGAACATCACTATTGGGTGCAAAAAAGTGGATTGGGTGCGTTCGTTTCGTTTTTGGCCCAAATCGGTGCATCATTTCGTTTCCGACCCGAATCGGTGCATTAAATGCCACAGCGACATGGTTTCTGGCATAGTAACGAAACTGACCAAAACAAACAAAAACATCACTATTGGGTCCAAAAAAGTGGATTCTGTGCGTTCATTTCGTTTCTTGCCCGAATCGGTGCATCGTTTTGTTTCCGGCCCGAATCGGTGCATTCAATGCAACCCCGGCATGGTTTCCGGCACAATGACGAAACTGACCAAATTGAACCAGAACATCACTATTGGGTCCAAAAAAGTGGATTGGGTGCGTTCATTTCATTTTTGGCCCGAATTGGTGCATCATTTCTTTTCCGACCCGAATCGTTGCATTCAATGCAACCCCGGCATGGTTTCCGGCACAATGACGAAACTGACCAAATTGAACCAGAACATCACTATTGGGTCCAAAAAAGTGGATTGGGTGCGTTCATTTCATTTTTGGCCCGAATTGGTGCATCATTTCTTTTCCGACCCGAATCGTTGCATTCAATGCAACCCCGGCATGGTTTCCGGCACAATGACGAAACTGACCAAATTGAACCAGAACATCACTATTGGGTCCAAAAAAGTGGATTGGGTGCGTTCATTTCATTTTTGGCCCGAATCGGTGCATCATTTCTTTTCCGACCCGAATCGTTGCATTCAATGCAACCCCGGCATGGTTTCCGGCACAATGACGAAACTGACCAAATTGAACCAGAACATCACTATTGGGTCCAAAAAAGTGGATTGGGTGCGTTCATTTCATTTTTGGCCCGAATTGGTGCATCATTTCTTTTCCGACCCGAATCGTTGCATTCAATGCAACCCCGGCATGGTTTCCGGCACAATGACGAAACTGACCAAATTGAACCAGAACATCACTATTGGGTCCAAAAAAGTGGATTGGGTGCGTTCATTTCATTTTTGGCCCGAATTGGTGCATCATTTCTTTTCCGACCCGAATCGTTGCATTCAATGCAACCCCGGCATGGTTTCCGGCACAATGACGAAACTGACCAAATTGAACCAGAACATCACTATTGGGTCCAAAAAAGTGGATTGGGTGCGTTCATTTCATTTTTGGCCCGAATCGGTGCATCATTTCGTTTCCGACCCGAATCGGTGCATTAAATACCACAGCGACATGGTTTCTAGCATAGTAACGAAACTGACCAAAACAAACAAAAACATCACTATTGGCTCCAAAAAAGTGGATTCTGTGCGTTCATTTCGTTTCTTGCCCGAATCGGTGCATCGTTTTGTTTCCGGCCCGAATCGGTGCATTAAATGCAACCACGACATGGTTTCTGACATAGTAGCGAAACTGAACAAAACAAACCATAACATCACTATTGGGTCCAAAAAAGTAGATTGGGTGCGTTCGTTTCGTTTTTAAATGCAACCCACGCATGGTTTCAGGCACAATCATGAAACTAACGAAATTGAACCAGAACATCACTATTGGGTCCAAAAAATTCGATTGGGTGCGTCCATTTCATTTTTGGCATGAATCGGTGCATTAAATGCAACCACGACATGGTTTCTGGCATAGTAGCGAAACTGAACAAAACAAACCAGAACATCAGTATTGGGTCCAAAAAAGTAGATTGGGTGCGTTCGTTTCGTTTTTGGCCCAAATCGGTGCATCATTTCATTTCCGACCCGAATGGGTCCATTAAATGCAACAGCGACATGGTTTCTGGCATAGTAACGAAACTGACCAAAACAAACAAAAACATCACTATTGCGTCCAAAAAAGTGGATTCAGTGCGTTCATTTCGTTTCTTGCCCGAATCGGTGCATCGTTTTGTTTCCGGCCCGAATCGGGTAATTAAATGCAACCCCCGCATGGTTTCCGGCACAATCATGAAACTAACGAAATTGAACCAGAACATCACTATTGGGTCCAAAAAGTGGATTCTGTGCGTTCATTTCGTTTCTTGCCCGAATCGGTGCATCGTTTTGTTTCCGGCCCGAATCGGGTAATTAAATGCAACCCCCGCATGGTTTCCGGCACAATCATGAAACTAACGAAATTGAACCAGAACATCACTATTGGGTCCAAAAAGTGGATTCTGTGCGTTCATTTCGTTTCTTGCCCGAATCGGTGCATCGTTTTGTTTCCGGCCCGAATCGGTGCATTAAATGCCACAGCGACATGGTTTCTGGCATAGTAACGAAACTGACCAAAACAAATAAAAACATCACTATTGGCTCCAAAAAGTGGATTCTGTGCGTTCATTTCGTTTCTTGCCCGAATCGGTGCATCGTTTTGTTTCCGGCCCGAATCGGTGCATTAAATGCAACCCCCGCATGGTTTCCGACACAATCATGAAACGAACGAAATTGAACCAGAACATCACTATTGGGTCCAAAAAAAGTGGATTCTGTGCGTTCATTTCGTTTCTTGCCCGAATCGGTGCATCGTTTTGTTTCCGGCCCGAATCGGTGCATTAAATGCCACAGCGACATGGTTTCTGGCATAGTAACGAACTGTCTCTTATACACATCTAGATGTATATAAGAGACAGTCACTATTGGGTCCAAAAAAAGTGGATTCTGTGCGTTCATTTCGTTTCTTGCCCGAATCGGTGCATCGTTTTGTTTCCGGCCCGAATGCGTGCATTCAATGCCACCCCGGCATGGTTTCCGGCACAATCACGAAACTGACCAAATTGAACCTAAACATCACTATTGGGTCCAAAAAAGTGTATTGGGTGCGTTCGTTTCATTTTTGGCCCAAATCGGTGCATCATTTCGATTCCGACCCGAATCGGTGCATTAAATGCCACAGCGACATGGTTTCTGGCATAGTAACAAAACTGACCAAAATAAACAAAAACATCACTATTGGGTCCAAAAAAGTGGATTCTGTGCATTGATTTCGTTTCTTGCCCGAATCGGTGCATCGTTTTGTTTCCGGCCCGAATCGGTGCATTCAATGCAACCCCGGCATGGTTTCCGGCACAATGACGAAACTGACCAAATTGAACCAGAACATCACTATTGGGTCCAAAAAAGTAGATTGGGTGCGTTCGTTTTGTTTTTGGCCCAAATCGGTGCATCATTTCATTTCCGACCCGAATTGGTGCATTAAATGCAACAACGACATGGTTTCTGGCATAGTAACGAAGCTGACCAAAACAAACCAGAACATCACTATTTGGTCCAAAAAAAGTAGATTGGGTGCATTCGTTTTGTTTTTGGCCCGAATCAGTGCCTCATTTTGTTTCCGACCTGAATCGATGCATTAAATGCAACCACGACATGGTTTCTGGCATAGTAGCGAAACTGAACAAAACAAACCAGAACATCACTATTGGGTCCAAAAAAGTGTCCAAAAAGGTGGATTGGGTGCGTTCGTTTCGTTTCTGGACCGAAACTGTGCATCGTTTCGTTAACGGGCCGAACCGGTGCATTAAATGCAACCCCTGCATGGTTTCTCGCACAGTAACGAAACTGACCAAAACGGAGCAAAACATCACTATTGGGTCCAAAAAGGTGGATTGGGTGCGTTCGTTTCGTTTCTGGACCGAAACTGTGCATCGTTTCGTTAACGGGCCGAACCGGTGCATTAAATGCAACCCCTGCATGGTTTCTCGCACAGTAACGAAACTGACCAAAACGGAGCAAAACATCACTATTGGGTCCAAAAAGGTGGATTGGGTGCGTTCGTTTCGTTTCTGGACCGAAACTGTGCATCGTTTCGTTAACGGGCCGAACCGGTGCATTAAATGCAACCCCTGCATGGTTTCTCGCACAGTAACGAAACTGACCAAAACGGAGCAAAACATCACTATTGGGTCCAAAAAGGTGGATTGGGTGCGTTCGTTTCGTTTCTGGACCGAAACTGTGCATCGTTTCGTTAACGGGCCGAACCGGTGCATTAAATGCAACCCCTGCATGGTTTCTCGCACAGTAACGAAACTGACCAAAACGGAGCAAAACATCACTATTGGGTCCAAAAAGGTGGATTGGGTGCGTTCGTTTCGTTTCTGGACCGAAACTGTGCATCGTTTCGTTAACGGGCCGAACCGGTGCATTAAATGCAACCCCTGCATGGTTTCTCGCACAGTAACGAAACTGACCAAAACGGAGCAAAACATCACTATTGGGTCCAAAAAGGTGGATTGGGTGCGTTCGTTTCGTTTCTGGACCGAAACTGTGCATCGTTTCGTTAACGGGCCGAATCGGTGCATTAAATGCAACCCCGGCATGGTTTCTCGCACAGTAACGAAACTGACCAAAACGGAGCAAAACATCACTATTGGGTCCAAAAAGGTGGATTGGGTGCGTTCGTTTCGTTTCTGGACCGAAACTGTGCATCGTTTCGTTAACGGGCCGAACCGGTGCATTAAATGCAACCCCGGCATGGTTTCTCGCACAGTAACGAAACTGACCAAAACGGAGCAAAACATCACTATTGGGTCCAAAAAGGTGGATTGGGTGCGTTCGTTTTGTTTTTGGCCCGAATCGGTGCATCATTTCGTTTCCGACCCAAATTGGTGCATTAAATGCAACCACGGTATGGTTTTTGGCACCGTAACGAATCTAACTAAAACGAACCAGAATATCATTGTTGGCTCCAAAAAAGTTGATTGGGTGCGTTCGTTTCGTTTCTGGCCCGAATCGGTGCATCATTTCTTTTCCGTCTCGAATCAGTGCATTAAATGGAACCCTAGCATGGTTTCTGGCACAGTAACAAAACTGACCAAAACGAACCAAAACATCACTATATGGTTTTTCGCACAGTAACGAAACTGACCAAAACGAACCAAAACATCACTATTGGGTCCAAAAAAGTGGATTGGGTGCCGAATGGGTGCATTAAATGCAACAGCGACATGGTTTCTGGCATATTAACGAAACTGACCAAAACAAACAAAAACATCACTATTGGGTCCAAAAAAGTGGATTCTGTGCGTTCATTTCGTTTCTTGCCCGAATCGGTGCATCGTTTTGTTTCCGACCCGAATCGGTGCATTCAATGCAACCCCGGCATGGTTTCCGGCACAATCACGAAACGACCGAATTGAACCAGAACATCACTATTGGGTCAAAAAAAGTGGATTGGGTGCGTTCCTTTCGTTTCCGGCCCGAATCGGTGCATTCAATGCAACCCCGGCATGGTTTCCGGCACAATCATGAAACGACCGAATTGAGCCAGAACATCACTACTGGGTCCAAAAAAGTGGATTGGGTGCGTTCGTTTCATTTTTGTCCCGAATTGGTGCATCATTTCGTTTCCGACCCGAATCGGTGCATTCAACGCAACCCCGGCATGGTTCCGGGCACAGTAACGAAACTGACCAAATTGAACCTGAACATCACTATTGGGTCCAAAAAAGTGGATTGGGTGCGTTCATTTCATTTTTGGCCCGAATTGGTGCATCATTTCTTTTCCGACCCGAATCGGTACATTTAATGCAACCCCGGCATGGTTCCGGGCACAGTAACGAAACTGACCAAATTGAACCTGAACATTACTATTGGGTCCAAAAAAGTGGATTGGGTGCGTTGGTTTCATTTTTGGCCCAAATCGGTGCATCTTTTCGTTTCCGACCCGAATTGGTGCATTAAATGCAACAACGACATGGTTTCTGGCATAGTAACGAAACTGACCAAAACAAACAAAAACATCACTATTGGGTCCAAAAAAGTGGATTCTGTGCGTTCATTTCGTTTCTTGCCCGAATCGGTGCATCGTTTTGTTTCCGGCCCGAATCGGTGCATTCAATGCAACCCCGGCATGGTTTCCGGCACAATGACTGGCACAATCATGAAAGTATTGAAATTGAACCAGAACATCATTATTGGGTCCAAAAAAGTCGATTGGGTGCGTCCATTTCATTTTTGGCCTGAATCGGTGCATTAAATGCAACCACGACATGGTTTCTGGCATAGTAGCGAAACTGAACAAAACAAACCAGAACATCACTATTGGGTCCAAAAAAGTGGATTGGGTGCGTTCATTTCATTTTTGGCCCGAATCGGTGCATTAAATGCAACCACGACATGGTTTCTGGCATAGTAGCGAAACTGAACAAAACAAACCAGAACATCACTATTGGGTCCAAAAAAGTGGATTGGGTGCGTTCATTTCATTTTTGGCCCGAATCGGTGCATTAAATGCAACCACGACATGGTTTCTGGCATAGTAGCGAAACTGAACAAAACAAACCAGAACATCACTATTGGGTCCAAAAAAGTGGATTGGGTGCGTTCATTTCATTTTTGGCCCGAATCGGTGCATTAAATGCAACCACGACATGGTTTCTGGCATAGTAGCGAAACTGAAAAAAACAAACCAGAACATCACTATTGGGTCCAAAAAAGTGGATTGGGTGCGTTCATTTCATTTTTGGCCCGAATCGGTGCATTAAATGCAACCACGACATGGTTTCTGGCATAGTAGCGAAACTGAAAAAAACAAACCAGAACATCACTATTGGGTCCAAAAAAGTGGATTGGGTGCGTTCATTTCATTTTTGGCCCGAATCGGTGCATTAAATGCAACCACGACATGGTTTCTGGCATAGTAGCGAAACTGAAAAAAACAAACCAGAACATCACTATTGGGTCCAAAAAAGTGGATTGGGTGCGTTCATTTCATTTTTGGCCCGAATCGGTGCATTAAATGCAACCACGACATGGTTTCTGGCATAGTAGCGAAACTGAAAAAAACAAACCAGAACATCACTATTGGGTCCAAAAAAGTGGATTGGGTGCGTTCATTTCATTTTTGGCCCGAATCGGTGCATTAAATGCAACCACGACATGGTTTCTGGCATAGTAGCGAAACTGAAAAAAACAAACCAGAACATCACTATTGGGTCCAAAAAAGTGGATTGGGTGCGTTCATTTCATTTTTGGCCCGAATCGGTGCATTAAATGCAACCACGACATGGTTTCTGGCATAGTAGCGAAACTGAAAAAAACAAACCAGAACATCACTATTGGGTCCAAAAAAGTGGATTGGGTGCGTTCATTTCATTTTTGGCCCGAATCGGTGCATTAAATGCAACCACGACATGGTTTCTGGCATAGTAGCGAAACTGAAAAAAACAAACCAGAACATCACTATTGGGTCCAAAAAAGTGGATTGGGTGCGTTCATTTCATTTTTGGCCCGAATCGGTGCATTAAATGCAACCACGACATGGTTTCTGGCATAGTAGCGAAACTGAAAAAAACAAACCAGAACATCACTATTGGGTCCAAAAAAGTGGATTGGGTGCGTTCATTTCATTTTTGGCCCGAATCGGTGCATTAAATGCAACCACGACATGGTTTCTGGCATAGTAGCGAAACTGAAAAAAACAAACCAGAACATCACTATTGGGTCCAAAAAAGTGGATTGGGTGCGTTCATTTCATTTTTGGCCCGAATCGGTGCATTAAATGCAACCACGACATGGTTTCTGGCATAGTAGCGAAACTGAAAAAAACAAACCAGAACATCACTATTGGGTCCAAAAAAGTGGATTGGGTGCGTTCATTTCATTTTTGGCCCGAATCGGTGCATTAAATGCAACCACGACATGGTTTCTGGCATAGTAGCGAAACTGAAAAAAACAAACCAGAACATCACTATTGGGTCCAAAAAAGTGGATTGGGTGCGTTCATTTCATTTTTGGCCCGAATCGGTGCATTAAATGCAACCACGACATGGTTTCTGGCATAGTAGCGAAACTGAAAAAAACAAACCAGAACATCACTATTGGGTCCAAAAAAGTGGATTGGGTGCGTTCATTTCATTTTTGGCCCGAATCGGTGCATTAAATGCAACCACGACATGGTTTCTGGCATAGTAGCGAAACTGAAAAAAACAAACCAGAACATCACTATTGGGTCCAAAAAAGTGGATTGGGTGCGTTCATTTCATTTTTGGCCCGAATCGGTGCATTAAATGCAACCACGACATGGTTTCTGGCATAGTAGCGAAACTGAAAAAAACAAACCAGAACATCACTATTGGGTCCAAAAAAGTGGATTGGGTGCGTTCATTTCATTTTTGGCCCGAATCGGTGCATTAAATGCAACCACGACATGGTTTCTGGCATAGTAGCGAAACTGAAAAAAACAAACCAGAATTTCTTTTCCATCTCGAATCAGTGCATTAAATGGAACCCTGGCATGGTTTCTGGCACAGTAACGAAATTGACCAAAACGAACCAAAACATCACTATTGGGTCCAAAAAAGTGGATTCGGTGCGTTCCTTTCGTTTCCGGCCCGAATCGGTGCATTCAATGCAACCCTGGCATGGATTCCGGCACAATCACGAAACGACCGAATTGAACCAGAACATCACTATTGGGTCCAAAAAAGTGGATTGGGTGCGTTCGTTTCATTTTTGTCCCGAATTGGTGCATCATTTCGTTTCCGACCCGAATCGGTGCATTCAATGCAACCCCGGCATGGTTCCGGGCACAATCACGAAACTGACCAAATTGAACCAGAACATCACTATTGGGTCCAAAAAAGTGGATTGGGTGCGTTCATGTCATTTTTGGCCCGAATCGGTGCATTAAATGCGACCACGACATGGTTTCTGGCATAGTAGCGAAACTGAACAAAACAAACCAGAACATCACTATTGGGTCCAAAAAAGTGGATTGGGTGCGTTCATTTCATTTTTGGCCCGAATCGGTGCATTAAATGCGACCACGACATGGTTTCTGGCATAGTAGCGAAACTGAACAAAACAAACCAGAACATCACTATTGGGTCCAAAAAAGTGGATTGGGTGCGTTCATGTCATTTTTGGCCCGAATCGGTAAACATCACTATTTGGTCCAAAAAAGTGGATTCTGTGCGTTCATTCGTTTCTTGCCCGAATCGGTGCATCGTGTTGTTTCCAGCCCGAATCGGTGCATTTAATGCAACCCCCGCTTGGTTTCCGGCACAATCATGAAACTATTGAAATTGAACCAGAACATCATTATTGGGTCCAAAAAAGTCGATTGGGTGCGTCCATTTCATTTTTGGCCCGAATCGGTGCATTAAATGCGACCACGACATGGTTTCTGGCATAGTAGCGAAACTGAACAAAACAAACCAGAACATCACTATTGGGTCCAAAAAAGTGGATTGGGTGCGTTCATTTCATTTTTGGCCCGAATCGGTGCATTAAATGCGACCACGACATGGTTTCTGGCATAGTAGCGAAACTGAACAAAACAAACCAGAACATCACTATTGGGTCCAAAAAAGTGGATTGGGTGCGTTCATTTCATTTTTGGCCCGAATCGGTGCATTAAATGCGACCACGACATGGTTTCTGGCATAGTAGCGAAACTGAACAAAACAAACCAGAACATCACTATTGGGTCCAAAAAAGTGGATTGGGTGCGTTCATGTCATTTTTGGCCCGAATCGGTGCATTAAATGCGACCACGACATGGTTTCTGGCATAGTAACGAAACTGACCAAAACAAACAAAAACATCACTATTGGGTCCAAAAAAGTGGATTCTGTGCGTTCATTTCGTTTCTTGCCCGAATCGGTGCATCGTTTTGTTTCCGGCCCGAATCGGTGCATTAAATGCAACAGCGACATGGTTTCTGGCATAGTAACGAAACTGACCAAAACAAACAAAAACATCACTATTGGGTCCAAAAAAGTGGATTCTGTGCGTTCATTTCGTTTCTTGCCCGAATCGGTGCATCGTTTTGTTTCCGGCCCGAATCGGTGCATTAAATGCAACAGCGACATGGTTTCTGGCATAGTAACGAAACTGACCAAAACAAACAAAAACATCACTATTGGGTCCAAAAAAGTGGATTCTGTGCGTTCATTTCGTTTCTTGCCCGAATCGGTGCATCGTTTTGTTTCCGGCCCGAATCGGTGCATTAAATGCAACAGCGACATGGTTTCTGGCATAGTAACGAAACTGACCAAAACAAACAAAAACATCACTATTGGGTCCAAAAAAGTGGATTCTGTGCGTTCATTTCGTTTCTTGCCCGAATCGGTGCATCGTTTTGTTTCCGGCCCGAATCGGTGCATTAAATGCAACAGCGACATGGTTTCTGGCATAGTAACAAAACTGACCAAAACGAACCAAAACATCACTATTGGGTCCAAAAAAGTGGATTCTGTGCGTTCATTTCGTTTCTTGCCCGAATCGGTGCATCGTTTTGTTTCCGGCCCGAATCGGTGCATTAAATGCAACAGCGACATGGTTTCTGGCATAGTAACAAAACTGACCAAAACGAACCAAAACATCACTATTGGGTCCAAAAAAGTGGATTCTGTGCGTTCATTTCGTTTCTTGCCCGAATCGGTGCATCGTTTTGTTTCCGGCCCGAATCGGTGCATTAAATGCAACCACGACATGGTTTCTGGCATAGTAGCGAAACTGAACAAAACAAACCAGAACATCACTATTGGGTCCAAAAAAGT
>OAMR01000983.1:31158-45383 GCA_900205405.1 Echinochloa crus-galli
GGCGATGGAGTTGGGGGAGGTGCACGCTCGGTCAAGGAAGTAGTCGTGCGCTGCTGCCATGGTGCTGATTTTCCTGCAGAAACATTAGACCTTGCACCTGCACGTCGTCTCTGCACTTCTCTCTCAGCTTTACAAGCAATATGAAAACACTTTGTTATGCTGTTATAATCTTTATATTCAACGATGTCCCGAATTTATCTATTCAGCCCTCCCACAAATCTAGCAATAGCAGGCTCCTCAGCCTCCTCTATTTGACAACGCAACGTACCCATTTGTAATTCTTGATAATATTCTTCTACACTTTTAGCACCCTGTCTCAATTGCTGCAACTTATGTAATAGATCATGTGCATACTAGGAAGGAACAAATCTAGCCCGCATGACCCGTTTCAAAGCATCCCAGGTTTGTGGCATGTTATTAGGATGTTTCTTGCCATGTTCTATCCACCAAACAGAAGCAAAATCTGTAAACTCACTAGTAGCAGCCCTAATAGCGTAGCTTTAGGAAATTCATGGCATGCAAATTTTTGATCAACAGCAATCTCCCAAGTAATATAAGCATCAGGATCATATTTACCATCAAAAGGAGGTATCTTAAATTTAATCTTGCTAAAAGCATCATCATTACCGTGTAACTCGCGTCGACGATGACCACCCATACCTCGGCGATTATGACGTAGTCGGCGGCGAGCAGGATCTTGGTCATCGACTTCAGTATCCGCACTGTATGCATTGTCGTCAAAACTTTCTTCCTTCTTATCAGTCTTGCTGCCGTCCTTCTTGTCATCTCCATCACGCCCGCTAGTGGTTTTAGCATGCATCTCATCAAATCGCCTCAAAAGTGCAGCAAGACTCTTATCCATACGAGCCACTGATGCCTCCATCTTTGTGAGCTTGTTATTGGTCGCGATATGTGAGGCCTCCAATTGCCCCATCTTCTCATTCGTCACCAGCAAGTCATTATCAATCCCCTCGTTGTGCTTCTTCACCAACCTTTCAAAATGCTGTATGATGCCCTTGGTGTTTATATATGTATTATGATACGTATTCAAACATGTATTCAACTGCCGTGCATGTAGTACTATATATTCATATTAGCTAGATATATAATAAGAGAAACAGGTGAAGAAATAAAAGCCCTACAGCTAATAGGATGTAGCTATTTGTAAGGCGTTCACTCTCAACCTATGATACAAGCTCTTACCAATTCTTGCCTTGCTCGACAGGAGGGCACGACTACCAACAAGTCTGCAAACCTAGAATGAAGTCTATCGGTGCCGCAGGAACAAGACCTGTAAAGCTGTAGTCGGATATGTGGAGCTATAGGTGGGCTGAAAACAAGGAATAGCTAGCACCACGTTAGTTAAAACAAAGCAAGCTAAATAATCGTTCAACGGCGGTACTGTGTTGGTCCTAGCCTAGACCGTGCTAGAGACACGAGCCTGGACACAAAGGAAGTCACAACGCACCACCGAAAAGCAATCACAATGATCAGCCCCTTTCTTCTTTTTCTTTTGCTTCTTTTTTTTCTGTTTTTTTTTCTTTTTCTTTTTTTTTTCCTTTTTTTTCCAGGGGTCCTCAAAACTGAATATATGAACAAAGAGGATCCCAAACAGCCAATCACTACATAAACTTTCTCTCTCTCTAGAGTGAGGCAAACTGGTCTGTTTTATGGACAGTCTTGGAGAGGTCGAGTATGAATATGAAGTACTGTTGTCTTCCCGGAACACGTCAATATATAAGCACAAAGCAACAGCTGCACGTTAAGGTAACACGAAGCAGTAAGCAACTCGGACTCCGAAACCGATTGCAACTCAATGTGGGGGTTCAGTTTGGTCTTTCTTTTCTCGCAGTTAGCCGATTCCTGGTCGGACTGGATCACCAATGAGTACTCAAATTCACCCAACACAGGAACTAATAGGTAGCATACAGCCGTGATGGAAACGTGACAAGAACTCGAAACTCTAAACGACCAGAACTAAGACCAGCAACTCGACACGACCGATGCAACCGAAAAATGATCAAGCGGCAGGAACGCTCTTTAATTACACACTTTGTTTGGAACAATGTATGCCTACAGCCTTCCAAAGATTGTGCCTTAGCAACCGATACACCACCTCCTATGGATGTCGTGATCTTGTGGAAGCACGTCACCCGGTCCTGTCCTGCAAGCAATCGAAGAACTAGCAAGAACAAGTATCGAACAAGTACTGAAATTACTAGATGGGAATGAAGTGTTCAATCTCAAACTAAATTGCAAACGAAGCGGGGTTCTGAAAACTCGAAGACGGGCGGCTGGACCAGCACGCGCGCTTACAAGCAAGTAGCAATGGCTAAACTTGATCTAAACAAAACCCAAGTGTTCTTGGCGGCGGCTAAGGGGTATAAAACAAAGGGAGGACGACCAGAGGGGTGTTGGGGTCGTGCTCCAACCCTAGGACGCGTCCATAATGGACTCTACATGATACACGGCCCATTGGGCCAAAATAAGATGCATCATGGGCAGAAAACATCTCGGAGAAAATAGACAATTCTGGACGACTCCTAAGAGATATGGACGTGCGGTCGGATCCATTGGAAAGTAGACTTGAGAAGCTTTCCGTGAAGTACTTGAACGCCCCAATCCGAGTCCGTATGCGACTGTGGTGTCCATCACAAGTTGATGTTTTTCTGAAGTCTGAATCCAGCCCGCGTCAATCCTTTTCGTTCTCGATCCTCTCCATGATTCCTAAGCAAAACAAGAGTGCACGGGTCTCCACAGTCTAAATATGATGAACATGAACTCAGGAGTGAACTCACCTGATGATTAAGTTGTCTAGCACGAGCATGGGTAATAGGGCCGGCAATGATAGGAGAAGATGGTGTGGCTGTATCGTTGGCGGTGACGTCCTCATCATCACTATTGGGTCCAAAAAAGTGGATTGGGTACGTTCGTTTCATTTTTGGCCCGAATCGGTGCATCATTTAATTTCCGACCCGAATCGGTGCATTAAATGCAACAACGGCATGGTTTCTGGCACCGTAACCAATCTTACTAAAACGAACCAGAACATCATTGTTGGCTCCAAAAAAGTGGATTGGGTGCGTTCGTTTCGTTTCTGGCCCGGATCGGTGCATCATTTCTTTTCCGTCTCGAATCAGTGCATTAATGGAACCGTGGCATGGTTTCTGGCACAGTAATGAAACTGACTAAAACGAACCAGAACATCACTATTGGGCTCCAAAAAAGTGGATTGGGTGCGTTCGTTTCGTTTCTGGCCCGAATCGGTCCACCATTTCGTTTTTGGCTCGAGTCGGTGCATTAAATGGAACCCGGACATGGTCTCTGGCACAGTAACGAAACTGGCCAAAACAAACCAAAACATCACTATTGGGTCCAAAAAAGTAGATTCGATACATTCGTTTCGTTTCTTGCGCCAATCGGTGCATCGTTTCGTTTCCGGCCCGAATCGGTGCATTCAATGCAACCCCGACCTGGTTTCGGGCACAGTAACGAAACTGACCAAATTGAACCAGAACATCACTATTGGGTCCAAAAGAGTGGATCAGGTGCATTTATTTCATTTTTGACCCGAATCGGTGCATCATTTCGTTTCCGACCCGAATCGGTGCATTAAATGCAACAGCGACATGGTTTGTGGCATAGTAACGAAACTGACCAAAACAAACCAGAACATCACTATTGGGTCCAAAAAAGTGGATTCGGTGCGTTCATTTCGTTTCTTGCCCGAATCGGTGCATCATTTTGTTTCCGGCCGGCACGAATCGGTGCATTCAATGTAACCCCGGCATGGTTTCCGGCACAATCACGAAACTGACCAAATTGAACAAGAACATCAATATTGGGTCCAAAAAAGTGGATTGGGTGCGTTCGTTTCATTTTTGGCCCTAATCGGTGCATCATTTCGTTTCCGAACTGAATCGGTGCATTAAATGCAACCACGACATGGTTTCTGGCATAGTTGCAAAACTGAGCAAAACAAACAAGAACATAACTATTGGGACCAAAAAAAGTTGATTGGGTGCGTTCGTTTCGTTTTTTGCCCGAATCGGTGCATGGTTTTATTTCGGACCCGAATCGGTGCATTCAATGCAACCCCGGCATGGTTTCGGGCACAGTAACGAAACTGACCAAATTGAACCAGAACATCACTATTGGGTCCAAAAGAGTGGATTGGGTGCGTTCGTTTCATTTTTGACCCGAATCGGTGCATCATTTCGTCTCCGACCCGAATCGGTGCATTAAATGCAACAGCGACATGGTTTCTGGCATAGTAACGAAACTGACCAAAACAAACCAGAACATCACTATTGTGTCCAAAAAAGTGGACCGGTACGTTCGTTTCTTTTTTGCCCCGAATTAGTGCATCATTTCGTTTTCGACCTGAATCATTGCATTAAATGCAACCACAACATTGTTTCTTGCACCGTAACGAATCTAACTAAAATGAACCAGAACATCATTGTTGGCTCCAAAAAAGTGGATTTGGTCCATTCGTTTCGTTTCTGGCCCGAATCGTTGCATCATTTCATTTCCGGCTCGAATCGGTGTATTAAATGGAAAGCTGGCATGGTTTCTGGCACAGTAACGAAACTGACCAAAACGAACCAAAACATCACTATTGGGTCCAAAAAAGTGGATTCGGTGCGTTCATTTCGTTTCTTGCCCGAATCGGTGCATAATTTTGTTTCCGGGCCAAATCGGTGCAATAAATGTAACCCCGGCATGGTTTCCGGCACAATCACGAAATTGACCAAATTGAACCAGAACATCAATATTGGGTCCAAAAAAGTGGATTGGGTGCGTTCGTTTCATTTTTGGCCCTAATCAGTGCATCATTTCGTTTCCGACCCGAATCGGTGCATTAAATGCAACCACGACATGGTTTCTGGCATAGTAGCAAAACTGAGCAAAACAAACCTCTATTGGGTCCAAAAAATGTTGATTGGGTGCGTTTGTTTCGTTTTTTGCCCGAATCGGTGCATCGTTTTATTTTGGACCCGAATCGGTGCATTATATGCAACAACGACATGGTTTCCGGCACAGTAACGAAACTTACCAAAACGAACCAGAACATCACTATTGGGTCCAAAAAGTGGATTGGGTGCGTTCGTTTCATTTCTGGCCCGAATTGGTGCATCATTTCATTTTCGACCCGAATCGGTGCATTAAATGCCACCACTACATAGTTTTCGGCACAGTAACGAAACTAACCAAAACGAACCTGAACATCACTATTGGTTCCAAAAAAGTGGATTGGGTGCGTTCGTTTCGTTTCTGGCCCGAATCAGTGCATCATTTCATTTTTTCCGGCACGAATAGTTGCATTAACTGCAACCTCTGCTTGGTTTCTGGCACAGTAACGAAACTAACTAAAACGAACCAGAACATCATTGTGGGCTCCAAAAAAGTGGATTGGGTGCGTTCGTTTTGTTTCTGGCCCGAATCGGTCAACCATTTCGTTTTCGGCTCGAGTCGGTGCATTAAATGGAACCCAGACATGGTCTCTGGCACAGTAACGAAACTAACCAAAACGAACCAGAACATCACTATTGGTTCCAAAAAAGTAGATTCGGTTCTGGCCCGAATCGGTGCATCATTTCATTTCCGACCCGAATCGGTGCATTAAATGCAACCACGACATGGTTTTCGTCACAGTAACGAAACTAACCAAAACGAACCAGAACATCACTAGTGGTTCCAAAAAAGTGGATTGGCGGCACAGTAACGAAACTAACTAAAACGAACCAGAACATCATTGTTGGCTGCAAAAAAGTGGATTGGGTGCATTCGTTTCGTCTTTGACCCGAATCGGTGCATCATTTCATTTCCGGCCCAAATCGATGCATTAAATGCAACCACGGCATGGTTTTCGGCACAGTAACGAAACTAATCAAAACGAACCAGAAAATCACTATTGGTTCCAAAAAAGTGGATTGGGTGCGTTCGTTTCGTTTCTGGCCCGAATCAGTGCATCGTTTCGTTTTTTCGCCCGAATAGTTGCATTAATTGCAACCTCGGCTTGGTTTCTGGCACAGTAACGAAACTAACTAAAACGAACCAGAACATCATTGTGGGCTCCAAAAAAGTGGATTGGGTGCGTTCGTTTCGTTTCTGGCCCGAATCTGTCCACAATTTCGTTTTCGGATCGAGTCGGTGCATTAAATGGAACCCAGACATGGTCTTTGGCACAGTAACAAACTGGCCAAAACGAACCAGAACATCACTATTGGTTCCAAAAAAGTAGATTTGGTACATTCGTTTCATTTCTTGCGCGAATCGGTGCATCGTTTCGTTTCCGGCCCGAATCGGTGCATTCAATGCAACCGCGGCATGGTTTCGGGCACAGTAACGAAACTGACCAAATTGAACCAGAACATCACTATTGGATCCAAAAGAGTGGATCGGGTGCATTCGTTTTATTTTTGACCTGAATCGGTGCATCATTTCGTTTCCGACCCGAATCGGTGCATTAAATGCAACAGCGACATGGTTTCTGGCATAGTAACGAAACTGACCAAAACAAACCAGAACATCACTATTGGGTCCAAAAAACTGGATTGGGTACGTTCATTTCATTTTTGCCCCGAATCGGTGCATTATTTTGTTTCCGACCCGAATCGTTGCATTAAATGCAACCACAACATTGTTTCTGGCACCGTAACGAATCTAACTAAAACGAACCAGAACATCATCGTTGGCTCCAAAAAAGTGGATTTGGTGTGTTCGTTTCGTTTCTGGCCTGAATCGGTGCATCATTTCATTTTCGGCTCGAATCGGTGCATTAAATGCAACAGCGACATGGTTTCTGGCATTGTAACGAAACTGACCAAAACAAACCAGAACATCACTATTGGGTCCAAAAAAGTGGACCGGTACATTCGTTTCTTTTTTGCCCCGAATTAGTGCATCATTTCGTTTCCGACCTGAATCGTTGCATTAAATGCAACCACAGCATTGTTTCTGGCACCGTAACGAATCTAACTAAAACGAACCAGAACATCATTGTTGGCTCCAAAAAAGTGGATTTGGTGCGTTCGTTTCGTTTTTGGCCCGAATCGGTGCATCATTTCATTTCCGACCCGAATCGGTGCATTAAATGCAACAACGACATGGTTTCTGGCGGTGCATCATTTCATTTCCGACCCGAATCGGTGCATTATATGCAACAACGACATGGTTTCTGGCGGTGCATCATTTCATTTCCGACCCGAATCGGTGCATTATATGCAACAACGACATGGTTTCTGGCGGTGCATCATTTCATTTCCGACCCGAATCGGTGCATTATATGCAACAACGACATGGTTTCTGGCGGTGCATCATTTCATTTCCGACCCGAATCGGTGCATTATATGCAACAACGACATGGTTTCTGGCGGTGCATCATTTCATTTCCGACCCGAATCGGTGCATTATATGCAACAACGACATGGTTTCTGGCGGTGCATCATTTCATTTCCGACCCGAATCGGTGCATTATATGCAACAACGACATGGTTTCTGGCGGTGCATCATTTCATTTCCGACCCGAATCGGTGCATTATATGCAACAACGACATGGTTTCTGGCGGTGCATCATTTCATTTCCGACCCGAATCGGTGCATTATATGCAACAACGACATGGTTTCTGGCGGTGCATCATTTCATTTCCGACCCGAATCGGTGCATTATATGCAACAACGACATGGTTTCTGGCGGTGCATCATTTCATTTCCGACCCGAATCGGTGCATTATATGCAACAACGACATGGTTTCTGGCGGTGCATCATTTCATTTCCGACCCGAATCGGTGCATTATATGCAACAACGACATGGTTTCTGGCGGTGCATCATTTCATTTCCGACCCGAATCGGTGCATTATATGCAACAACGACATGGTTTCTGGCGGTGCATCATTTCATTTCCGACCCGAATCGGTGCATTATATGCAACAACGACATGGTTTCTGGCGGTGCATCATTTCATTTCCGACCCGAATCGGTGCATTATATGCAACAACGACATGGTTTCTGGCGGTGCATCATTTCATTTCCGACCCGAATCGGTGCATTATATGCAACAACGACATGGTTTCTGGCGGTGCATCATTTCATTTCCGACCCGAATCGGTGCATTATATGCAACAACGACATGGTTTCTGGCGGTGCATCATTTCATTTCCGACCCGAATCGGTGCATTATATGCAACAACGACATGGTTTCTGGCGGTGCATCATTTCATTTCCGACCCGAATCGGTGCATTATATGCAACAACGACATGGTTTCTGGCGGTGCATCATTTCATTTCCGACCCGAATCGGTGCATTATATGCAACAACGACATGGTTTCTGGCATAGTAACGAAACTGACCAAAACAAACCAGAACATCACTATTGGGTCCAAAAAAGTGGATTGGGTACGTTCATTTCATTTTTGCCCCGAATCGGTGCATCATTTTGTTTCCGACCCGAATCGTTGCACTAAATGTAACCGCGGCATTGTTTGTGGCACCATAACGAATCGAACTAAAAGGAACCAGAACATCATTGTAGACTCCAAAAAAGTGGATTTGGTGCGTTCATTTCGTTTCTGGCCTGAATCGGTGCATCATTTCATTTCCGGCTCGAATCAGTGCATTAAATGGAAAGCTGGCATGGTTTCTGGCACAGTAACGAAACTGACCAAAACGAACCAAAAAATCACTATTGGGTCCAAAAAAGTGGATTCGGTGCGTTTATTTTGTTTTTACCCGAATCGGTGGATCATTTGGTTTCCGGCCCGAATCGGTGCATTCAATGTAACCCCAGCATGGTTTCCGGCACAGTAACGAAACTGACCAAAACGAACCAAAAAATCTCTATTGGGTCCAAAAAAGTGGATTGGGTGCGTTCGTTTCATTTTTGGCCCGAATCGGTGCATCATTTCATTTCGGACCCGAATTGGTGCATTATATGCAACAACGACATGGTTTCCGGCACAGTAACGAAACTAACCAAAATGAACCAGAATATCACTATTTGGTCCAAAAAGAGGATTGGGTGCGTTTGCTTCGTTTCTGGCTCGAATCGGTGCATCATTTCATTTTTGACCCGAATCGGTGCATTAAATGGAACCACGGCATGGATTGGGTGCGTTCGTTTTGTTTCTGGCCCGAATCAGTGCATCGTTTCGTTTTCCGGCACGAATAGTTGCATTAATTGCAACCTCGGCATGCTACCGAGCATGGTTTTTTGCACAGTAACGAAACTGACCGAAACGAACCTAAACATCACTATTGGGTCCAAAAAAGTGGATTGGGTGCGTTCGTTTCGTTTCTGGCCCGAATAGGTCCACCATTTCGTTTTCGGCTCGAGTCGGTGCATTAAATGGAACCCGGAAATGGTCTCTGGCACAGTAACGAAACTGACCAAAACAAACCAAAACATCACTTTTGGGTCCAAAAAAGTAGATTAGGTACATTCGTTTCATTTCTTGCGCGAATCGGTGCATCATTTCGTTTCCGGCCCGAATCGGTGCATCCAATGCAACCCCGGCATGGTTTCGGGAACAGTAACGAAACTGACCAAATTTAAACAGAACATCACTATTGGGTCCAAAAGAGTGGGTTGCGTGCGTTGGTTTCATTTTTGGCCCGAATAGGTGCATCATTTCGTTTCCGACCTGAATCGGTGCATTAAACGCAACAGCGACATGGTTTGTGGCATAGTAAAGAAACTGACCAAAACAAACCAGAACATCACTATTGGGTCCAAAAAAGTGGATTGGGTACGTTCATTTCGTTTTTGCCCCGAATCGGTGCATCATTTTGTTTCCGACCCGAATTGTTGCATTAAATGTAACCGCGGCATTGTTTCTGGCACCATAACGAATCGAACTAAAAGGAACCAGAACATCATTGTTGGCTCCAAAAAAGTGGATTTGGTGCGTTCGTTTCATTTCTGGCCTGAATCGGTGCATCATTTCATTTCCGGCTCGAATCGGTGCATTAAATGGAAAGCTGGCATGGTTTCTGGCACAGTAACGAAACTGACCAAAACAAACCAAAACATCACTATTGGGTCCAAAAAAGTGGATTCGGTGCGTTCATTTTGTTTTTACCCGAATCGGTGGATCATTTTGTTTCCGGCCCGAATTGGTGCATTCAATGTAACCCCAGCATGGTTTCCGGCACAATCACGAAAATGACCAAATTGAACCAGAACATCATTGTTGGGTCCAAAAAAGTGGATTGGGTGCGTTCGTTTCATTTTTGGCCCGAATCGGTGCATCATTTCGTTTTCGGCCCGAATCGGTGCATTAAATGCAACCACGACATGGTTTCTGGCATAGTAGCGAAACTGATCAAAACAAACCAGAACATCACTATTGGGTCCAAAAAAGTTGATTGGGTGCGTTCGTTTCGTTTTTGGCCCGAATCGGTGCATCATTTCATTTTTGACCCGAATCGGTGCATTATATGCAACAACGACATGGTTTCCAGCACAGTAACGAAACTAACCAAAATGAACCAGAATATCACTATTGGGTCAAAAAAGTGTGTTGGGTGCGTTTGCTTCGTTTCTGGCTCGAATCGGTGCATCATTTCATTTTTGACCCGAATCGGTGCATTAAATGCAACCACGGCATGGTTTTCGGCACAGTAACGAAACTAACGAAAACGAACCAGAACATCACTATTGGGTCCGAAAAAGTGGATTGGGTACGTTCGTTTCATTTTTGGCCCGAATCGGTGCATCGTTTCATTTTTGTGTCCGAATAGTTGCATTAATTGCAACCTCTGCTTGGTTTTTGGCACAGTAACGAAACTAACCAAAATGAACCAGAATATCACTATTGGGTCCAAAAAGTGGGTTGGGTGCGTTTGCTTCGTTTCTGGCTCGAATCGGTGCATCATCTCATTTTTGACCCGAATCGGTGCATTAAATGCAACCACGACATGGTTTTCGGCACAGTAACGAAACTAACGAAAACGAACCAGAACATCACTATTGGGTCCAAAAAAGTGGATTGGGTACGTTCGTTTCATTTTTGGCCCGAATCGGTGCATCGTTTCATTTTTCTGTCCGAATAGTTGCATTAATTGCAACCTCTGCTTGGTTTTTGGCATAGTAACGAAACTAACTAAAACGAACTAGAACATCATTGTTGGCTGCAAAAAAGTGGATTGGGTGCGTTCTTTTCGTCTCTGGCCCGAATCGGTGCATCATTTCATTTTCGACCCGAATCGGTGCATTAAATGCAACCACGGCATGGTTTTCGGCACAGTAACGAAACTAACCAAAACAAACCAGAACATCACTATTGGTTCCAAAAAAGTGGATTGGGTGTGTTCGTTTTGTTTCTGGCCCGAATCAGTGCATCGTTTCGTTTTCCAGCACGAATAGTTGCATTAATTGCAACCTCGGCTTGGTTTCCGGCACCGTAACAAAACTAACTAAAATGAACCAGAACATCATTGTGGGCTCCAAAAAAGTGGATTCGGTGCGTTCGTTTCGTTTCTGGCCCGAATCGATACACCATTTCGTTTTCGGCTCGAGTCGGTGCATTAAATGGAACCCGGAAATGGTGTCTGGCACAGTAACGAAACTGACCAAAACGAAACTACTGTGTCCAAAAAAGTGGATTGGGTGCGTTCGTTTCGTTTCTGGCCCGAATCGGTGCATCATTTCTTTTCCGTCTCGAATCAGTGCATTAAATGGAAAACTGGCATGGTTTCTGGCACAGTAACGAAACTGACCAAAACGAACCAAAACATCACTATTGGGTCCAAAAAAGTGGATTGGGTGCATTCGTGTAACGAAACTGACCAAAACATCACTACTGTGTCCAAAAAAGTGGATTGGGTGCGTTCGTTTCGTTTCTGGCCCGAATCGGTAGTTCGTTTCGGTTCCGGCCCGAATCGGTGCATAAATGCAACTTTGGCATGGTTTTTTGCACAGTAACGAAACTGACCAAAACAAACCAAAACATCACTACTTTGTCCAAAAAAGTGGATTTGGTGCGTTGATTTTGTTTTTACCTGAATCGGTGGATCATTTTGTTTTCGGCCCGAATCGGTGCATTCAATGTAACCCCAGCATGGTTTCCGGCACAATCACGAAAATGACCAAATTGAACCAGAACATCACTGTTGGGTCCAAAAAAGTGGATAGGGTACGTTCATTTCGTTTTTGCCCCTAATCGGTGCATCATTTTGTTTCCGACCCGAATCGTTGCATTAAATGTAACCGCGACATTGTTTCTGGCACCATAACGAATCGAACTAAAAGGAACCAGAACATCATTGTTGGCTCCAAAAAAGTGGATTTGGTGCGTTCGTTTCGTTTCTGGCCTGAATCGGTGCATCATTTCATTTCAGGCTCGAATCGGTGCATTAGATGGAAAGCTGGCATGGTTTCTGGCACAGTAACGAAACTGACCAAAACGAACCAAAACATCACTATTGGGTCCAAAAAAGTGGATTGGGTGCTTTCGTTTCGTTTCTGGCCCAAATCGGTAGTTCGTTTCGGTTCCGGCCCGAATCGGTGCATAAATGCAACTTTGGCATGGTTTTTTGCACAGTAACGAAACTGACCAAAACGAACCATAACATCACTATTGGGTCCAAAAAAGTGGATTGGGTGCATTCGTTTCGTTTCTGGCCCGAATCGGTAGTTCGTTTCGGTTCCGGCCCGAATCGGTGCATAAATGCAACTTTGGCATGGTTTTTTGCACAGTAACGAAACTGACCAAAACAAAAAAACAAACCAGAACATCACTATTGGGTCCAAAAAAGTGGATTGGGTACGTTCATTTCATTTTTGCCCCGAATCGGAGGAACTCAGTTCAGAGATCGAAAGGATGAGTCTGGGATATGTGACCAGCGTCACCGAGATGGCAGTAGAACCGACCTTGGAACAAGAGATCCGAAAAGGACAGCTCACAGATGAGAAGATCAAGGAGATCATGGAACTGGTGGCATTAGGAAAAGCCCCTGGTTTTCGAGTAGATGACCAAGGGACATTGTGGTATGAGAAGAGGATCTATGTACCAGATATAGTGCAGATCAGGGATGCAATTCTCAGGGAAGCCCATGAATCGGCGTATTCAATACACCCAGGTAGTACCAAGATGTACCAAGATATCAAAGAGAGATTTTGGTGGTACGGAATGAAGAGAGATGTGGCCACATACGTAGCTCTATGTGACACATGTCAGAGAGTCAAAGCTGAACATCAGAGGCCAGCAGGTTTGCTCCAGCCCCTGAAGGTACCTGAATGGAAGTGGGAAGAAGTCAGTATGGATTTCATCACTGGCTTACCTCGCACTCAGAGGGGATTTGACTCAATCTGGGTAATCGTGGATCGTCTGACCAAGGTGGCACATTTTCTTCCAGTAAAGACCACCTACACAGGAGCCAGACTAGCAGAGTTGTATATGGAGAGGATTGTGTGTTTGCATGGGGTACCGAAAAGAATAGTGTCAGATCGAGGTACCCAGTTCACATCACACTTTTGGCGACAACTGCATGAGTCTATGGACACTAAGCTACAGTTCAGTTCAGCTTACCATCCGCAGACAGATGGGCAGACAGAACGTACGAATCAGATATTGGAGGATATGTTGAGAGCATGTGCTCTACAATATGGTGCCAGTTGGGACAGGAGTTTACCGTACGCGAAATTCTCGTACAACAACAGCTATCAGAAGAGTTTGCAGATGGCACCATTCGAGGCTCTGTATGGCAGAAAGTGTAGGACACCACTATTCTGGAATCAGACGGGAGAAAGTCAGGTATTTGGACCTGAGATACTAAGAGAGGCAGAGCGACAAGTACAGATAATCAGACAGAATCTGAAAGTGGCACAATCCAGACAGAAGAGCTATGCAGATAACCGACGAAGGGATCTCAGCTTTGAAGTTGGAGACTTCGTGTATCTCAAGGTGTCACCCATGAGAGGCGTGAAGAGGTTCAACGTCAAGGGCAAGTTAGCACCTCGATACATTGGACCGTTCAAGGTACTTGGTCGGAAAGGTGAGGTGGCATATCAGTTAGAGCTACCAGATGCCGAGGATTGATGATCTCTTCGACCAGTTGAAAGGAGCATGTGTGTTCTCTAAGATCGATCTCCGATCCGGTTACCATCAGATGAGGATACGAGTGACTGACATCCCAAAAACAGCCTTCACAACCCGATATGGTCTATATGAGCTTGTTATGCATCATCTGCAAGCATGGGTTATCTATTACCGATTGAC
>OAMR01000983.1:87596-103652 GCA_900205405.1 Echinochloa crus-galli
TGGCCCGAATCATTGCATCGTTTCGTTTTCCGGCACGAATAGTTGCATTAATTGGAACTTCGCTTGGTTTACGGCACGATAACAAAACTAACTAAAATGAACCAGAACATCATTGTGGGCCCCAAAAAGGTGGATTGGGTGCGTTCGTTTCGTTTCTGGCCCGAATCAGTCCATTTCGTTTTCGGCTCGAGTCGGTGCATTAAATGGAACCCGGAAATGGTCTCTGCCACAGTAACTAAACTGACCAAAACAAACCAAAACATCACTATTGGGTCCAAATAAGAAGATTCGGTACATTCATTTCATTTCTTGCGTGAATCGGTGCATCATTTCGTTTCCGTCCCGAATCGGTGCATTCAATGCAACCCCGGCATGGTTTCGGGCACAGTAACGAAACTGACCAAATTGAACCAGAACATCACTATTGGATACAAAAGAGTGGATTGGGTGCGTTCGTTTCATTTTTGGCCCGAATAGGTGCATCATTTCGTTTCCGACCTGAATCGGTGCATTAAATGCAACAGCGACATGGTTTCTGGCATAGTAACGAAACTGACCAAAACAAACAAAAACATTACTATGGGGTCCAAAAAATTGGATTCTGTGCATTCATTTTGTTTCTTGCCCGAATCGGTGCATCGTTTCGTTTCCGACCCGAATCGGTGCATTAAATGCCACAGCGACATGGTTTCTGGCATAGTAACGAAACTGACCAAAACAAACAAAAACATCACTATAGAACATCATTGTTGGCTCCAAAAAAGTGGATTTGGTGCGTTCGTTTCGTTTCTGGCCTGAATCGGTGCATCATATCATTTCCGGCTCGAATCGGTGCATTAAATGGAAAGCTGGCATGGTTTCTGGCACAGTAACGAAACTGACCAAAATGAACAAGAGTTGATTTGGTGCGTTCGTTTCGTTTTTTGCCCGAATCGGTGCATCATTTCGTTTCGAGTCTGAATAGGTGCATTAAATGCAACCCCCGCATGGTTTTTGGCACACCAACGAAACTGACCAAAACGAACCAAAACATCACTATCGGGACCAAAAAAGTGGATTTGGTGCGTTCGTCTTGTTTTTTGCCCGAATTGGTGCATCATTTCGTTTCGAGTCTGAATAGGTGCATTAAAAGCAAACCCATCATGGTTTTTGGCACAGTAACGAAACTGACCAAAACGAACCAAAACATCACTATCGGGACCAAAAAAGAACATCACTATTGGGTCGAAAAAAGTTGATTGGGTACGTTCGTTTCGTTTTTTGCCCGAATCGGTGCATCGTTTTATTTCGGACCCGAATCGGTGCATTATATGCAACAACGACATGGTTTCCGGCACAGTAACGAAACTAACCAAAAGGAACCAGAATATAACTATTGGGTCCAAAAAGTGGGTTGGGTACATTTACTTCGTTTCTTGCTCGAATCGGTGCATCATTTCATTTTTGACCCGAATCGGTGTATTAAATGCAACCACGGCATGGTTTTCGGCACAGTAGCGAAACTGAACAAAACAAACCAGAACATCACTATTGGGTCCAAAAAAGTTAGATTGGGTGTGTTCGTTTTGTTTTTGGCCCGAATCAGTGCATCGTTTCGTTTAACGGCACGAATAGTTGCATTAATTGGAACTTCGCTTGGTTTCCGGCACCATAACAAAACTAACTAAAATGAACCAGAACATCATTGTGGGCTTTAAAAAGGTGGATTGGGTGCGTTCGTTTCGTTTCTGGCCCGAATCAGTCCACCATTTCGTTTTCGGCTCGAGTCGGTGCATTAAATGGAACCCGGAAATGGTCTCTGCCACAGTAACTAAACTGACCAAAACAAACCAAAACATCACTATTGGGTCCAAATAAGTAGATTCGGTACATTCATTTCATTTCTTGCGTGAATCGGTGCATCATTTCATTTCCGTCCCGAATCGGTGCATTCAATGCAACCCCGGCATGGTTTCGGGCACAGTAACGAAACTGACCAAATTGAACCAGAACATCACTATTGGGTCCAAAAAAGTGGATTGGGTGCGTTCGTTTCGTTTCTGGCGTGAATCGGTAGTTCGTTTCGGTTCCGGCCCGAATCGGTGCATTCAATGCAACCCGGGATGGTTTTTTGCACAGTAACGAAACTGACCAAAACGAACCAAAACATCACTATTGGGTCCACAAAAGTGGATTCGCTGTGTTCGTTTCGTTTTTGGCCCGAATCGGTGCATCATTTTGTTTCCGACCCGAATCGTTGTATTAAATGTAACCGCGGCATTGTTTCTGGCACCATAACGAATCGAACTAAAAGGAACCAGAACATCATTGTTGGCTCCAAAAAAGTTGATTTGGTGCGTTCGTTTCGTTTCTGGCCTGAATCGGTGCATCATTTCATTTCCGGCTCGAATTGGTGCATTAAATGGAAAGATGGCATGGTTTCTGGCACAGTAACGAAACTGACCAAAACGAACCAAAACATCACTATTGGGTCCAAAAAAGTGGATTGGGTGTGTTCGTTTCATTTTTGGCCCGAATCGGTGCATTAAATGCAACCACGACATGGTTTCTGGCATAGTAGCGAAACTGACCAAAACGAACTAGAACATCATTGTTAGGTCCAAAATAGTTGATTGGGTGCGTTCGTTTCGTTTTTTGCCCGAATCGGTGCATCGTTTTATTTCGGACCCGAATCGGTGCATTATATGCAACAACGACATGGTTTCCGGCACAGTAACGAAACTAACCAAAATGAACCAGAATATCACTATTGGGTCCAAAAAGTGGGTTGGGTGCATTTACTTCGTTTCTGGCTCGAATCGGTGCATCATTTCATTTTTGACCCGAATCGGTGTATTAAATGCAACCACGGCATGGTTTCTGGCATAGTAACGAAACTGACCAAAACAAACAAAAACATCACTATTAGGTCCAAAAAAGTGGATTCAGTGCGTTCATTTCGTTTCTTGCCCGAATCGGTGCATCGTTTTGTTTCCGGCCCGAATCGGTGCATTCAATGCAACCCGGCATGGTTTTTTGCACAGTAACGAAACTGACCAAAACGAACAAAAACATCACTATTGGGTCCAAAAAAGTGGATTCTGTGCGTTCATTTCATTTCTTGCCCGAATCGGTGCATCGTTTTGTTTCCGGCCCGAATCGGTGCATTCAATGCAACCCGGCATGGTTTTTTGCACAGTAACGGAGTAACGAAAGTAACCAAAACAAACCAGAACATCACTATTGGTTCCAAAAAAGTGGATTGGGTGCGTTCGTTTTGTTTCTGGCCCGAATCAGTGCATCGTTTCGTTTTCCGGCACGAATCATTTCGTTTTCGGCTCGAGTCGGTGCATTAAATGGAACCCGGAAATGGTCTCTGGCACAGTAACGAAACTGACCAAAACAAACCAAGACATCAGTATTGGGTCCAAAAAAGTAGATTCAGTACATTCGTTTCATTTCTTGCGCGAATCGGTGCATCGTTTCGTTTCTGGCCCGAATCGGTGCATTCAATGCAACCCCGGCATGGTTTCAGGCATAGTAACGAAACTAACGAAAACGAACCAGAACATCACTATTGGTTCCAAAAAAGTGGATTGGGTGCGTTCGTTTAATTTCTGGCGTGAATCGGTAGTTCGTTTCGGTTCCGGCCCGAATCGGTGCATTCAATGCAACCCGGCATGGTTTTTTGCACAGTAACGAAACTGACCAAAATGAACCAAAACATCACTATTGGGTCCAAAAAAGTGGATTGGGTGCGTTCGTTTCGTTTCTGGCGTGAATCGGTACGGTGTATCGTTTTATTTCGGACCCGAATCGGTGCATTATATGCAACCACAGCATGGTTTCCGACATAGTAACGAAACTAACCAAAACAAACCAGAACATCACTATTGGGTCCAAAAAAGTGGATTCGGTGCGTTCATTTTGTTTTTGGCCCGAATCAGTGCATCGTTTCGTTTTCCGGCCCGAATCGGTGGATCATTTTGTTTCCGGCCCGAATCGGTGCATTCAATGTAACCCCAGCATGGTTTCAGGCACAATCACGAAAATGACCAAATTGAACCAGAACATCACTGTTCGGTCCAAAAAAGTGGATTGGGTGCGTTCGTTTCATTTTTGGCCCGAATCGGTGCATCATTTTGTTTCCGGCCCGAATCGGTGCATTAAATGCAACCACGACTTGGTTTCTGGCATAGTAGTGAAACTGACCAAAACAAACCAGAACATCACTATTGGGTCCAAAAAAGTTGATTGGGTGCGTTCGTTTCGTTTTTTGCCCGAATCGGTGCATCGTTTTATTTCGGACCCGAATCGGTGCATTATATGCAACAACGACATGGTTTCCGGCACAGTAACGAAACTAACCAAAATGAACAAGAATATCACTATTGCGTCCAAAAAGTGGGTTGGGTGCGTTTGCTTCGTATCTGGCTCGAATCGGTGCATCATTTCATTTTTGACCCGAATCGGTGCATTAAATGCAATCACGGCATGGTTTTCGGCACAGTAACGAAACTAACGAAAATGAACCAGAACATCACTATTGGTTCCAAAAAAGTGGATTGGGTGCGTTCGTTTCGTTTCTGGCCCGAATAAGTGCATCGTTTCATTTTTCTGTCTAAATAGTTGCATTAATTGCAACCTCTGCTTGGTTTTTGGCACAGTAACGAAACTAACTAAAACGAACTAGAACATCATTGTTGGCTGCAAAAAGGTTTATTTGGTGCGTTCGTTTCGTTTTTTGCCCGGATCGGTGCATTGTTTTATTTCGGACCCGAATCGGTGCATTATATGCAACCACGGCATGGTTTCCGGCATAGTAACGAAACTAACCAAAACGACCAGAACATCACTATTGGGTCCAAAAAAGTGGATTCGGTGCGTTCATTTTGTTTCTGGCCCGAATCAGTGCATCGTTTCGTTTTCCGGCACAAATAGTTGCATTCATTGCAACCTCGGCTTGGTTTTCGGCACCGTAACAAAACTAACTAAAATGAACCAGAACATCATTGTGGGCTCCAAAAAAGTGGATTGGGTGCGTTCGTTTCGTTTCTGGCCCGAATCGGTCCACCATTTCATTTTCGGCTCGAGTCGGTGCATTAAATGGAACCCGGAAATGGTCTCTGGCACAGTAACAAAACTGGCCAAAACAAACCAAAACATCACTATTGGGTCCACAAAAGTAGATTCGGTACATTCGTTTCATTTCATGCGCGAATCGGTGCATCGTTTCGTTTCCGGCCCGAATCGGTGCATTGAATGAAACCCCGACATGGTTTCGGGCACAGTAATGAAACTGACCAAATTGAACCAGAACATCACTATTGGGTCAAAAAGAGTGGATTGGGTGCGTTCGTTTCATTTTTGGCCCGAATAGGTGCATCATTTCGTTTCCGACCTGAATCGGTGCATTAAATGCAACAGCGACATGGGTTCTGGCATAGTAACGAAACTGACCAAAACAAACCAGAACATCATTACCGGGTCCAAAAAAGTGGATTGGGTACGTTCATTTCGTTTTTGCCCCGAATCGGTGCATCATTTTGTTTCCGACGCGAATCGTTGCATTAAATGTAACCGCGGCATTGTTTCTGGCACCATAACGAATCGAACTAAAAGGAACCAGAAGATCATTGTGGGCTCCAAAAAAATGGATTGGGTGCGTTCGTTTCGTTTCTGGCCCGAATCGGTCCACCATTTCGTTTTCGGCTCGAGTCGGTGCATTAAATGGAACCCGGAAATCGTCTCTGGCACAGTAACAAAACTGGCCAAAACAAACCAAAACATCACTATTGGGTCCACAAAAGTAGATTCGGTACATTCGTTTCATTTCTTGCGCGAATCGGTGCATCGTTTCGTTTCCGGCCCGAATCGGTGCATTCAATGTAACCCCAGCATGGTTTCCGGCATAGTCACGAAAATGACCAAATTGAACCAGAACATCACTGTTTGGTCCAAAAAAGTGGATTGGGTGCGTTCATTTCATTTTTGGCCCGAATAGGTGCATCATTTCGTTTCCGACCTGAATCGATGCATTAAATGCAACAGCGACATGGTTTCTGGCATAGTAACGAAACTGACCAAAACAAACCAGAACATCATTACTAGGTCCAAAAAAGTGGATTCAGTGCGTTCATTTCATTTCTTGCCCGAATCGGTGCATCGTTTCATTTTCTGGCCCGAATAATTGCATTAATTCCAACCTCGGCATGGTTTCCGGCACCGTAACGAAACTAACTAAAACGAACCAGAATATCATTGTTGGCTCCAAAAAAGTGGATTTGGTGCATTCGTTTCGTTTCTGGCTTGAATCGGTGCATCATTTCATTTCCGGCTCGAATCGGTGCATTAAATGGAAAGCTGGCATGGTTTCTGGCACAGTAACGAAACTAACCAAAATGAACTAGAATACAACTATTGGGAAACTAACGAAAATGAACCAGAACATCACTATTGGGTCCAAAAAAGTGGATTGGGTGCGTTCGTTTCGTTTCTGGCTTGAATCGGTGCATCATTCCATTTTTGATCCGAATCGGTGCATTCAATGTAACCCCAGCATGGTTTCCGGCACAATCACGAAAATGACCAAATTGAACTAGAACATCACTATTGGGTCCAAAAAAGTGGATTGGGTGCGTTCGTTCCGTTTTTGGCCCGAATCGGTGCATCGTTTTATTTCGACCTGAATCGGTGCATTATATGCAACAACGACATGGTTTCCGGCACAGTAACGAAACTAACCAAAATGAACTAGAATACCACTATTGGGTCCAAAAAGTGGGTTGGGTGCGTTTGCTTCGTTTCTGGCTCGAATCGGTGCATCATTCCATTTTTGATCCGAATCGGTGCATTAAATGCAACCACGGCATGGTTTTCGGCACAGTAACGAAACTAACGAAAACAAACCAGAACATCACTATTGGTTCCAAAAAAGTGGATTGGGTGCGTTCGTTTCGTTTCTGGCCCGAAGCAGTGCATCGTTTCATTTTTCTGTCCGAATAGTTGCGTTAATTGCAACCTCTGATTGGTTTTTGGCACAGTAACGAAACTAACTAAAACAAACTAGAACATCATTGTTGGCTGCAAAAAAGTGGATTGGGTGCGTTCGTTTCGTCCCTGGCCCGAATCGGTGCATCATTTCATTTTCGACCCGAATCGGTGCATTAAATGGAACCCTAGCATGGTTTCTGGCACAGTAACAAAACTGACCAAAACGAACCAAAACATCACTATTGGTGCCAAAAAAGTGGATTGGGTGCGTTCGTTTCGTTTTTTGCCCGAATCGGTGCATCGTTTTATTTCGGACCCGAATCGGTGCATTAAATGCAACCACGACATGGTTTTCGGCACAGTAACGAAACTAACTAAAACAAACTAGAACATCATTGTTGGCTGCAAAAAAGTTGATTTGGTGCGTTCGTTTCGTTTTTTGCCCGAATCGGTGCATCGTTTTATTTCGGACCCGAATCGGTGCATTAAATGCAACCACGACATGGTTTTCGGCACAGTAACGAAACTAACCAAAACAAACCAGAACATCACTATTGGTTCCAAAAAAGTGGATTGGGTGCGTTCGTTTTGTTTCTGGCCCAAATCAGTGCATCGTTTCGTTTTCCGGCACGAATAGTTGCATTAATTGCAACCTCGGCCTGGTTACCGGCACCGTAACAAAACTAACTAAAATGAACCAGAACATCATTGTGGGCTCCAAAAAAGTGGATTGGGTGCGTTCTTCTGGCCCGAATCGGTGCATCATTTCATTTTCGACTGCCCGAATCGGTCCACCATTTCGTTTTTGGCTCGAGTCGGTGCATTAAATGGAATCCGGAAATGGTCTCTGGCACAGTAATGAAACTGACCAAAACAAACCAAAACATCACTATTGGGTCCAAAAAAGTATATTTGGTACATTTGTTTCATTTCTTGCGCGAATCGGTGCATCATTTCGTTTCCGGCCTGAATCGGTGCATTCAATGCAACCCCGGCATGGTTTCGGGCACAGTAACGAAACAGACCAAATTGAACTAGAACATCACTATTGGGTCCAAAAGAGTGGATTGGGTGCGTTCGTTTCATTTTTGGCCCGAATAGGTGCATCATTTCGTTTCATTTTTGGCCCGAATCGGTGCATTAAATGCAACCACGGCATGGTTTCCGGCACAATAATGAAACTACCCAAAATGAACCAGAACATCACTATTGGTTCCAAAAAAGTGGATTGGGTACGTTCATTTCGTTTTTGCCCCGAATCGGTGCATCATTTTGTTTCCGACCCGAATCGTTGCATTAAATGTACCCGCGGAATTGTTTCTGGCACCATAACGAATCGAAATAAAAGGAACCAGAACATCAATGTTGGCTGCAAAAAAGTGGATTGGGTGCGTTCGTTTCGTCTCTGGCCCGAATCGGTGCATCATTTCATTTTCGACCCGAATCGGTGCATTAAATGCAACCACGACAAGGTTTCTGGCATAGTAATGAAACTGACCAAAACAAACCAGAACATCACTATTTGGTCCAAAAAAAGTAGATTGGGTGCGTTCGTTTTGTTTTTGGCCCGAATCAGTGCATCGTTTTGTTTTCCGGCACGAATAGTTGCATTAATTGCAACCTCGGCCTGGTTTCCGGCACCGTAACAAAACTAACTAAAATGAACCAGAACATCATTGTGGGCTCCATAAAAGTGGATTGGGTGCGTTCGTTTCGTTTCTGGCCCGAATCGGTCCACCATTTCGTTTTTGGCTCGAGTCGGTGCATTAAATGCAACCCGGAAATGGTCTCTGGCACAGTAACGAAACTGACCAAAACAAACCAAAACATCACTATTGGGTCCAAAAAAGTAGATTTGGTACATTCGTTTCATTTCTTGCGCGAATCGGTGCATCGTTTCGTTTCCGGCCCGAATCGGTGCATTCAATACAACCCCGGCATTGTTTCGGGCACAGTAACGAAACTGACCAAATTGAACCATAACATCACTATTGGGTCCAAAAGAGTGGATTGGGTGCGTTCGTTTCATTTTTGGCCCGAATAGGTGCATCATTTCGTTTCCGACCTGAATCGGTGCATTAAATGCAACAGCGACATGGTTTCTGGCATAGTAACGAAACTGACCAAAACAAACAAAAACATCACTATTAGGTCCAAAAAAGTGGATTCAGTGCGTCCATTTCGTTTCTTGCCCGAATCGGTGCATCATTTTGTTTCCGACCCGAATCGGTGCATTAAATGCCACAGCGACATGGTTTCTGGCATAGTAACGAAACTGACCAAAACAAACAAAAACATCACTATTGGGTCCAAAAAAGTGGATTCTGTGCGTTCATTTCGTTTCTTGCCCGAATCGGTGCATCGTTTTGTTTCCGGCCCGAATCGGTGCATTCAATGCAACCCCCGCATGGTTTCAATGCAACCCCGGCATGGTTCCGGGCACAGTAACGAAACTGACCAAATTGAACCTGAACATCACTATTGGGTCCAAAAAAGTGGATTGGGTGCGTTCGTTTCGTTTCTGGCGTGAATCGGTAGTTCGTTTCGGTTCCGGCCCGAATCGGTGCATTCAATGCAACCCGGCATGGTTTTTTGCACAGTAACGAAACTGACCAAAACGAACCAAAACATCACTATTGGGTCCAAAAAAAGTGGATTGGGTGCGTTCGTTTCGTTTCTGGCGTGAATCGGTAGTTCGTTTCGGTTCCGGCCCGAATCGGTGCATTCAATGCAACCCGGCATGGTTTTTTGCACAGTAACGAAACTGACCAAAACGAACCAAAACATCACTATTGGGGTCCAAAAAAGTGGATTGGGTGCGTTCGTTTCGTTTCTGGCGTGAATCGGTAGTTCGTTTCGGTTCCGGCCCGAATCGGTGCATTCAATGCAACCCCGGCATGGTTCCGGGCACAGTAACGAAACTGACCAAATGAAACCAGAACATCACTACTGGGTCCAAAAAAGTGGATTGGGTATGTTCATTTCATTTTTGCCCCGAATCGGTGCATCGTTTTGTTTCCGACCCGAATCGTTGCATTAAATGTAACCGCGACATTGTTTCTGGCACCGTAACGAATCGAACTAAAAGGAACCAGAATATCATTGTTGGCTCCAAAAAAGTGGATTTGGTGCGTTCGTTTCGTTTCTGGCCTTAATCGGTGCATCATTTCATTTCCGGCTTGAATCGGTGCATTAAATGGAAAGCTGGCATGGTTTCTGGCACAGTAACGAAACTGACCAAAACGAACAAAAACATCACTATTGGGTCCAAAAAAGTGGATTCGGTGCGTTCATTTTGTTTTTACCCGAATCGGTGGATCATTTCGTTTCCGGCCGGAATCGGTGCATTCAATGTAACCCCGGCATGGTTTCCGGCACAATCACGAAACTGACCAAATTGAACCAGAACATCACTGTTGGGTCCAAAAAAACATCACTATTGGGTCCAAAAAAGTGGATTGTGTGCGTTCATTTCGTTTCTGGCCTGAATCGGTGCATCATTTCATTTCCGGCTCGAATCGGTGCATTAAATGGAAAGCTGGCATGGTTTCTGGCACAGTAACGAAACTGACCAAAACGAACAAAAACATCACTATTGGGTCCAAAAAAGTGGATTGTGTGCGTTCATTTCGTTTCTGGCCTGAATCGGTGCATCATTTCATTTCCGGCTCGAATCGGTGCATTAAATGGAAAGCTGGCATGGTTTCTGGCACAGTAACGAAACTGACCAAAACGAACCAAAACATCACTATTGGGTCCAAATGTTTCTGGCTCGAATCGGTGGATCATTTCGTTTCTAACCCGAATCGGTGCATTAAATGCAACCACAGCATGGTTTCTGGCACCGTAACGAATCTAAGCCAGAATCAGTGCATTAAATGCTACCGAGCATGGTTTTTTGCACAGTAACGAAACTGACCGAAACGAACCTAAACATCACTATTGGGTCCAAAAAAGTGGATTGGGTGCGTTCGTTTCGTTTCTGGCTCGAATCGGTGCATCGTTTCGGTTCCGACCCGAATCGGGTCATTAAATGCTACCGAGCATGGTTTTTTGCACAGTAACGAAACTGACCGAAACGAACCTAAACATCACTATTGGATCCAAAAAAGTGGATTGGGTGCGTTCGTTTCATTTTTGGCCCGAATCGGTGCATCATTTCGTTTCTGGCCCGAATCGGTGCATTAAATGCAACCACGACATGGTTTCTGGCATAGTAGCGAAACTGACCAAAACAAACCAGAACATCACTATTGGGTCCAAAAAATTTGATTGGGAGCGTTCGTTTCGTTTTTGGCCCGAATCGGTGCATCGTTTTATTTCGGACCCGAATCGGTGCACTATATGCAACAACGACATGGTTTCCGGCACAGTAACGAAACTTACCAAAACGAACCAGAACATCCGACATGGTTTCCAGCACAGTAACGAAACTAACCAAAATGAACCAGAATATCACTATTGGGTCCGTGCGTTCATTTCGTTTCTTGCTCGAATCGGTGCATCGTTTTGTTTCCGGCCCGAATCGGTGCATTCAATGCAACCCCGGCATGGTTTCCGGCACAATGACGAAACTGACCAAATTGAACCAGAACATCACTATTGTGTCCAAAAAAGTGGATTGGGTGCGAGGGTCCAAAAAAGTGGATTGGGTACGTTCGTTTCATTTTTGGCCTGAATCGGTGCATCGTTTCGTTTCTAACCCAAATCTGTGTATTAAATGCAACCACAGCATGGTTTCTAGCACCGTAACGAATCTAACTAAAACGAACTAGAACATCATTGTTGGCTGCATAAAAGTGGATTGGGTGCATTCATTTCGTTTCTGGCCCGAGTTGGTGCATCATTTCTTTTCCGGCTCGAATCGGTTCATTAAATGGAACCCTGGCATGGTTTCTGGCACAGTAACGAAACTGACTAAAACGCACCAAAACATCACTATTGGGTCCAAAAAGGGTATTCGGTGCATTCAGTTTGTTTCTTGTCTGAATCGGTGCATCGTTTTCAATGCAACGCCGGCATGGTTTCCCGCACAATCATAAAACTGAACAAATTGAACCAGAACATCACTATTGGGTCCAAAAAAGTGGATTGGGTGCGTTCGTTTCATTATTGGCCCAAATCGGTGCATCATTTCATTTCGGAACCAAATCGGTGCATTAAATGCAACCATGACAAGGTTTCTGGCATAGTAATGAAACTGACCAAAACAAATCAGAACATCACTATTGGGTCCAAAAAAGTGGATTGGCCGCGTTCGTTTCATTTTGGCTTGAATCGGTGCATCATTTCATTTCTGACCCAAATCGGTGCATTAAATGCAACCATGACAAGGTTTCTGGCATAGTAATGAAACTGACCAAAACAAATCAGAACATCACTATTGGGTCCAAAAAAGTGGATTGGGTGCATTCGTTTTGTTTTTAGCCCGAATCAGTGCATCGTTTCGTTTTCCGGCATGAATAGTTGCATTAATTGCAACCTCGACTTGGTTTCCGGCACAGTAACAAAACTAACTAAAATGAACCAGAACATCATTGTGGGCTCCAAAAAAGTGGATTGGGTACGTTCATTTCGTTTTTGCCCCGAATCGGTGCATCATTTCGTTTCCGACCTGAATCGGGGCATTAAATGCAACCACGGCATGGTTTTCGGCACAGTAACAAAACTAACTAAAATGAACCAGAACATCATTGTGGGCTCCAAAAAAGTGGATTGGGTACGTTCATTTCGTTTTTGCCCCGAATCGGTGCATCATTTCGTTTCCGACCTGAATCGGGGCATTAAATGCAACCACGGCATGGTTTTCGGCACAGTAACAAAACTAACTAAAATGAACCAGAACATCATTGTGGGCTCCAAAAAAGTGGATTGGGTACGTTCATTTCGTTTTTGCCCCGAATCGGTGCATCATTTCGTTTCCGACCTGAATCGGGGCATTAAATGCAACCACGGCATGGTTTTCGGCACAGTAACAAAACTAACTAAAATGAACCAGAACATCATTGTGGGCTCCAAAAAAGTGGATTGGGTACGTTCATTTCGTTTTTGCCCCGAATCGGTGCATCATTTCGTTTCCGACCTGAATCGGGGCATTAAATGCAACCACGGCATGGTTTTCGGCACAGTAACAAAACTAACTAAAATGAACCAGAACATCATTGTGGGCTCCAAAAAAGTGGATTGGGTACGTTCATTTCGTTTTTGCCCCGAATCGGTGCATCATTTCGTTTCCGACCTGAATCGGGGCATTAAATGCAACCACGGCATGGTTTTCGGCACAGTAACAAAACTAACTAAAATGAACCAGAACATCATTGTGGGCTCCAAAAAAGTGGATTGGGTACGTTCATTTCGTTTTTGCCCCGAATCGGTGCATCATTTCGTTTCCGACCTGAATCGGGGCATTAAATGCAACCACGGCATGGTTTTCGGCACAGTAACAAAACTAACTAAAATGAACCAGAACATCATTGTGGGCTCCAAAAAAGTGGATTGGGTACGTTCATTTCGTTTTTGCCCCGAATCGGTGCATCATTTCGTTTCCGACCTGAATCGGGGCATTAAATGCAACCACGGCATGGTTTTCGGCACAGTAACAAAACTAACTAAAATGAACCAGAACATCATTGTGGGCTCCAAAAAAGTGGATTGGGTACGTTCATTTCGTTTTTGCCCCGAATCGGTGCATCATTTCGTTTCCGACCTGAATCGGGGCATTAAATGCAACCACGGCATGGTTTTCGGCACAGTAACAAAACTAACTAAAATGAACCAGAACATCATTGTGGGCTCCAAAAAAGTGGATTGGGTACGTTCATTTCGTTTTTGCCCCGAATCGGTGCATCATTTCGTTTCCGACCTGAATCGGGGCATTAAATGCAACCACGGCATGGTTTTCGGCACAGTAACAAAACTAACTAAAATGAACCAGAACATCATTGTGGGCTCCAAAAAAGTGGATTGGGTGCGTTCGTTTCGTTTTTGGCCCGAATCGGTGCATCATTTCGTTTCCGGCCCGAATCGGTGCATTAAATGCAACACGACATGGTTTCTGGCATAGTAGCGAAACTGACCAAAACAAACCAGAACATCAGTATTGGGTCCAAAAAAGTTGATTGGGTGCGTTCGTTTCGTTTTTGGCCCGAATCGGTGCATCGTTTTATTTCGGACCCGAATCGGTGCATTAAATGCAACCACGGCATGGTTTTTGGCACAGCAACGAAACTAACGAAAACGAACCAGAACATCACTATTGGTTCCAAAAAATTGGATTGGGTACGTTCGTTTCATTTTTGGCCCGAATCGGTGCATCATTTCGTTTCTAACCCGAATCGGTGCATTAAATGCAACCACTGCATGGTTTCTGGCACCGTAATAAATCTAACTAAAACGAACTAGAACATCATTGTTGGCTCCATAAAAGTGGATTCGGTGCGTTCGTTTCGTTTCTGGCCCGAGTTGGTGCATCATTTCTTTTTCGGCTCGAATCGGTTCATTAAATGGAACCCTGGCATGGTTTCTGGAACCGTAACGAAACTGACTAAAACGAACCAAAACATCACTATTGGGTCCAAAAAAGTGGATTACGCGTTCGTTTCATTATTGGCCCAAATTGGTGCATCATTTCGTTTCCGACCTGAATCGGGGCATTAAATGCAACCACGACATGGTTTCTGGCATAGCAGCGAAACTGACCAAAACAAACCAGAACATCACTATTGGGTCCAAAAAAGAGGATTGGCCGCGTTCGTTTCATTTTGGCTTGAATCGATGCATCATTTCATTTCTGACCCGAATCGGTGCATTAAATGCAACCATGACAAGGTTTCTGGCATAGTAATGAAACTAACAAAAAAGTTGATTGGGTAAGTTCGTTTCGTTTTTGGCCCGAATCGGTGCATCGTTTTATTTCAGACCCGAATCGGTGCATTATATGCTACAACGACATGGTTTCCGGCACAGTAACGAAACTAACCAAAATGAACCAGAATATCACTATTGGGTCCAAAAAGTCATCATTTCGTTTCCGAACCGAATCGGTGCATTAAATGGAACCCTGGCATGGTTTCTGGTTTCCGGCCCGAATCGGTGCATTAAATGCAACCACAGCATGGTTTCTGGCACCGTAACGAATCTAACTAAAACGAACTAGAACATCATTGTTGGCTCCATAAAAGTGGATTGGGTGCGTTCGTTTCATTTCTGGCCCGAATCGGTCCACCATTTCGTTTTCGGTACATTCGTTTCATTTCTTGCGCGAATCGGTGCATCGTTTCGTTTTCGGCCCGAATCGGTGCATTCAATGTAACCCCAGCATGGTTTCTGGCACAATCACGAAAATGACCAAATTGAACCAGAACATCACTGTTGGGTCCAAAAAAGTGGATTGGGTGCGTTCGTTTCATTTCTAGCCTGAATCGGTGCATCGTTTCGTTTGCGACCCGAATCGGTGCATTCAATGCAACCCCACGACATGGTTTCTCGCATAGTAGTGAAACTGATCAAAACAAACCAGAACATCACTATTGGGTCCAAAAAAGTTGATTGGGTGCGTTCGTTTCGTTTTTGGCCCGAATCGGTGCATCGTTTTATTTCGGACCCGAATCGGTATGTGGGTTGGGTGCGTTTGCTTCGTTTCTGGCTCGAATCGGTGCATCATTTCATTTTTGACCCGAATCGGTGCATTAAATGCAACCACGACATGGTTTCTGGCATAGTAGCGAAACTGAACAAAACAAACCAGAACATCACTATTGGGTCCAAAAAAGTAGATTGGGTGGGTTCGTTTCATTTTTGGCCCAAATCGGTGCATCATTTCATTTCCGACCCGAATGGATGCATTAAATGCAACAGCGACATGGTTTCTGGCATATTAACGAAACTGACCAAAACAAACAAAAACATCACTATTGGGTCCAAAAAAGTGGATTCTGTGCGTTCATTTCGTTTCTTGCCCGAATCGGTGCATCGTTTTGTTTCCGGCCCGAATCGGTGCATTAAATGCAACCACGACATGGTTTCTGGCATAGTAGCGAAACTGAACAAAACAAACCAGAACATCACTATTGGGTCCAAAAAAGT
>OAMR01000983.1:108289-127154 GCA_900205405.1 Echinochloa crus-galli
GGGTACAAAAAAGTGGATTGGCCGCGTTCGTTTCATTTTGGCTTGAATCGGTGCATCATTTCATTTCTGACCCGAATCAGTGCATTAAATGCAACCATGACAAGGTTTCTGGCATAGTAATGAAACTGACCAAAACAAACCAGAACATCACTATTGGGTCAAAAAAAAGTTGATTTGGTGCGTTCGTTTCATTTTTTGATTGGGTCATTAAATGCTACCGAGCATGGTTTTTTGCACAGTAACGAAACTGACCGAAACGAACCAAAACATCACTATTGGGTCCAAAAAAGTGGTTTGGGTGCGTTCGTTTCGTCTCTGGCCCGAATCTGTGCATCGTTTCGGTTCCGACCAGAATTGGGTCATTAAATGCTACCGAGCATGGTTTTTTGCACAGTAACGAAACTGACCGAAACGAACCAAAACATCACTATTGGGTCCAAAAAAGTGGTTTGGGTGCGTTCGTTTCGTCTCTGGCCCGAATCTGTGCATCGTTTCGGTTCCGACCAGAATTGGGTCATTAAATGCTACCGAGCATGGTTTTTTGCACAGTAACGAAACTGACCGAAACGAACCAAAACATCACTATTGGGTCCAAAAAAGTGGTTTGGGTGCGTTCGTTTCGTCTCTGGCCCGAATCTGTGCATCGTTTCGGTTCCGACCAGAATTGGGTCATTAAATGCTACCGAGCATGGTTTTTTGCACAGTAACGAAACTGACCGAAACGAACCAAAACATCACTATTGGGTCCAAAAAAGTGGTTTGGGTGCGTTCGTTTCGTCTCTGGCCCGAATCTGTGCATCGTTTCGGTTCCGACCAGAATTGGGTCATTAAATGCTACCGAGCATGGTTTTTTGCACAGTAACGAAACTGACCGAAACGAACCAAAACATCACTATTGGGTCCAAAAAAGTGGTTTGGGTGCGTTCGTTTCGTCTCTGGCCCGAATCTGTGCATCGTTTCGGTTCCGACCAGAATTGGGTCATTAAATGCTACCGAGCATGGTTTTTTGCACAGTAACGAAACTGACCGAAACGAACCAAAACATCACTATTGGGTCCAAAAAAGTGGTTTGGGTGCGTTCGTTTCGTCTCTGGCCCGAATCTGTGCATCGTTTCGGTTCCGACCAGAATTGGGTCATTAAATGCTACCGAGCATGGTTTTTTGCACAGTAACGAAACTGACCGAAACGAACCAAAACATCACTATTGGGTCCAAAAAAGTGGTTTGGGTGCGTTCGTTTCGTCTCTGGCCCGAATCTGTGCATCGTTTCGGTTCCGACCAGAATTGGGTCATTAAATGCTACCGAGCATGGTTTTTTGCACAGTAACGAAACTGACCGAAACGAACCAAAACATCACTATTGGGTCCAAAAAAGTGGTTTGGGTGCGTTCGTTTCGTCTCTGGCCCGAATCTGTGCATCGTTTCGGTTCCGACCAGAATTGGGTCATTAAATGCTACCGAGCATGGTTTTTTGCACAGTAACGAAACTGACCGAAACGAACCAAAACATCACTATTGGGTCCAAAAAAGTGGTTTGGGTGCGTTCGTTTCGTCTCTGGCCCGAATCTGTGCATCGTTTCGGTTCCGACCAGAATTGGGTCATTAAATGCTACCGAGCATGGTTTTTTGCACAGTAACGAAACTGACCGAAACGAACCAAAACATCACTATTGGGTCCAAAAAAGTGGTTTGGGTGCGTTCGTTTCGTCTCTGGCCCGAATCTGTGCATCGTTTCGGTTCCGACCAGAATTGGGTCATTAAATGCTACCGAGCATGGTTTTTTGCACAGTAACGAAACTGACCGAAACGAACCAAAACATCACTATTGGGTCCAAAAAAGTGGTTTGGGTGCGTTCGTTTCGTCTCTGGCCCGAATCTGTGCATCGTTTCGGTTCCGACCAGAATTGGGTCATTAAATGCTACCGAGCATGGTTTTTTGCACAGTAACGAAACTGACCGAAACGAACCAAAACATCACTATTGGGTCCAAAAAAGTGGTTTGGGTGCGTTCGTTTCGTCTCTGGCCCGAATCTGTGCATCGTTTCGGTTCCGACCAGAATTGGGTCATTAAATGCTACCGAGCATGGTTTTTTGCACAGTAACGAAACTGACCGAAACGAACCAAAACATCACTATTGGGTCCAAAAAAGTGGTTTGGGTGCGTTCGTTTCGTCTCTGGCCCGAATCTGTGCATCGTTTCGGTTCCGACCAGAATTGGGTCATTAAATGCTACCGAGCATGGTTTTTTGCACAGTAACGAAACTGACCGAAACGAACCAAAACATCACTATTGGGTCCAAAAAAGTGGTTTGGGTGCGTTCGTTTCGTCTCTGGCCCGAATCTGTGCATCGTTTCGGTTCCGACCAGAATTGGGTCATTAAATGCTACCGAGCATGGTTTTTTGCACAGTAACGAAACTGACCGAAACGAACCAAAACATCACTATTGGGTCCAAAAAAGTGGTTTGGGTGCGTTCGTTTCGTCTCTGGCCCGAATCTGTGCATCGTTTCGGTTCCGACCAGAATTGGGTCATTAAATGCTACCGAGCATGGTTTTTTGCACAGTAACGAAACTGACCGAAACGAACCAAAACATCACTATTGGGTCCAAAAAAGTGGTTTGGGTGCGTTCGTTTCGTCTCTGGCCCGAATCTGTGCATCGTTTCGGTTCCGACCAGAATTGGGTCATTAAATGCTACCGAGCATGGTTTTTTGCACAGTAACGAAACTGACCGAAACGAACCAAAACATCACTATTGGGTCCAAAAAAGTGGTTTGGGTGCGTTCGTTTCGTCTCTGGCCCGAATCTGTGCATCGTTTCGGTTCCGACCAGAATTGGGTCATTAAATGCTACCGAGCATGGTTTTTTGCACAGTAACGAAACTGACCGAAACGAACCAAAACATCACTATTGGGTCCAAAAAAGTGGTTTGGGTGCGTTCGTTTCGTCTCTGGCCCGAATCTGTGCATCGTTTCGGTTCCGACCAGAATTGGGTCATTAAATGCTACCGAGCATGGTTTTTTGCACAGTAACGAAACTGACCGAAACGAACCAAAACATCACTATTGGGTCCAAAAAAGTGGTTTGGGTGCGTTCGTTTCGTCTCTGGCCCGAATCTGTGCATCGTTTCGGTTCCGACCAGAATTGGGTCATTAAATGCTACCGAGCATGGTTTTTTGCACAGTAACGAAACTGACCGAAACGAACCAAAACATCACTATTGGGTCCAAAAAAGTGGTTTGGGTGCGTTCGTTTCGTCTCTGGCCCGAATCTGTGCATCGTTTCGGTTCCGACCAGAATTGGGTCATTAAATGCTACCGAGCATGGTTTTTTGCACAGTAACGAAACTGACCGAAACGAACCAAAACATCACTATTGGGTCCAAAAAAGTGGTTTGGGTGCGTTCGTTTCGTCTCTGGCCCGAATCTGTGCATCGTTTCGGTTCCGACCAGAATTGGGTCATTAAATGCTACCGAGCATGGTTTTTTGCACAGTAACGAAACTGACCGAAACGAACCAAAACATCACTATTGGGTCCAAAAAAGTGGTTTGGGTGCGTTCGTTTCGTCTCTGGCCCGAATCTGTGCATCGTTTCGGTTCCGACCAGAATTGGGTCATTAAATGCTACCGAGCATGGTTTTTTGCACAGTAACGAAACTGACCGAAACGAACCAAAACATCACTATTGGGTCCAAAAAAGTGGTTTGGGTGCGTTCGTTTCGTCTCTGGCCCGAATCTGTGCATCGTTTCGGTTCCGACCAGAATTGGGTCATTAAATGCTACCGAGCATGGTTTTTTGCACAGTAACGAAACTGACCGAAACGAACCAAAACATCACTATTGGGTCCAAAAAAGTGGTTTGGGTGCGTTCGTTTCGTCTCTGGCCCGAATCTGTGCATCGTTTCGGTTCCGACCAGAATTGGGTCATTAAATGCTACCGAGCATGGTTTTTTGCACAGTAACGAAACTGACCGAAACGAACCAAAACATCACTATTGGGTCCAAAAAAGTGGTTTGGGTGCGTTCGTTTCGTCTCTGGCCCGAATCTGTGCATCGTTTCGGTTCCGACCAGAATTGGGTCATTAAATGCTACCGAGCATGGTTTTTTGCACAGTAACGAAACTGACCGAAACGAACCAAAACATCACTATTGGGTCCAAAAAAGTGGTTTGGGTGCGTTCGTTTCGTCTCTGGCCCGAATCTGTGCATCGTTTCGGTTCCGACCAGAATTGGGTCATTAAATGCTACCGAGCATGGTTTTTTGCACAGTAACGAAACTGACCGAAACGAACCAAAACATCACTATTGGGTCCAAAAAAGTGGTTTGGGTGCGTTCGTTTCGTCTCTGGCCCGAATCTGTGCATCGTTTCGGTTCCGACCAGAATTGGGTCATTAAATGCTACCGAGCATGGTTTTTTGCACAGTAACGAAACTGACCGAAACGAACCAAAACATCACTATTGGGTCCAAAAAAGTGGTTTGGGTGCGTTCGTTTCGTCTCTGGCCCGAATCTGTGCATCGTTTCGGTTCCGACCAGAATTGGGTCATTAAATGCTACCGAGCATGGTTTTTTGCACAGTAACGAAACTGACCGAAACGAACCAAAACATCACTATTGGGTCCAAAAAAGTGGTTTGGGTGCGTTCGTTTCGTCTCTGGCCCGAATCTGTGCATCGTTTCGGTTCCGACCAGAATTGGGTCATTAAATGCTACCGAGCATGGTTTTTTGCACAGTAACGAAACTGACCGAAACGAACCAAAACATCACTATTGGGTCCAAAAAAGTGGTTTGGGTGCGTTCGTTTCGTCTCTGGCCCGAATCTGTGCATCGTTTCGGTTCCGACCAGAATTGGGTCATTAAATGCTACCGAGCATGGTTTTTTGCACAGTAACGAAACTGACCGAAACGAACCAAAACATCACTATTGGGTCCAAAAAAGTGGTTTGGGTGCGTTCGTTTCGTCTCTGGCCCGAATCTGTGCATCGTTTCGGTTCCGACCAGAATTGGGTCATTAAATGCTACCGAGCATGGTTTTTTGCACAGTAACGAAACTGACCGAAACGAACCAAAACATCACTATTGGGTCCAAAAAAGTGGTTTGGGTGCGTTCGTTTCGTCTCTGGCCCGAATCTGTGCATCGTTTCGGTTCCGACCAGAATTGGGTCATTAAATGCTACCGAGCATGGTTTTTTGCACAGTAACGAAACTGACCGAAACGAACCAAAACATCACTATTGGGTCCAAAAAAGTGGTTTGGGTGCGTTCGTTTCGTCTCTGGCCCGAATCTGTGCATCGTTTCGGTTCCGACCAGAATTGGGTCATTAAATGCTACCGAGCATGGTTTTTTGCACAGTAACGAAACTGACCGAAACGAACCAAAACATCACTATTGGGTCCAAAAAAGTGGTTTGGGTGCGTTCGTTTCGTCTCTGGCCCGAATCTGTGCATCGTTTCGGTTCCGACCAGAATTGGGTCATTAAATGCTACCGAGCATGGTTTTTTGCACAGTAACGAAACTGACCGAAACGAACCAAAACATCACTATTGGGTCCAAAAAAGTGGTTTGGGTGCGTTCGTTTCGTCTCTGGCCCGAATCTGTGCATCGTTTCGGTTCCGACCAGAATTGGGTCATTAAATGCTACCGAGCATGGTTTTTTGCACAGTAACGAAACTGACCGAAACGAACCAAAACATCACTATTGGGTCCAAAAAAGTGGTTTGGGTGCGTTCGTTTCGTCTCTGGCCCGAATCTGTGCATCGTTTCGGTTCCGACCAGAATTGGGTCATTAAATGCTACCGAGCATGGTTTTTTGCACAGTAACGAAACTGACCGAAACGAACCAAAACATCACTATTGGGTCCAAAAAAGTGGTTTGGGTGCGTTCGTTTCGTCTCTGGCCCGAATCTGTGCATCGTTTCGGTTCCGACCAGAATTGGGTCATTAAATGCTACCGAGCATGGTTTTTTGCACAGTAACGAAACTGACCGAAACGAACCAAAACATCACTATTGGGTCCAAAAAAGTGGTTTGGGTGCGTTCGTTTCGTCTCTGGCCCGAATCTGTGCATCGTTTCGGTTCCGACCAGAATTGGGTCATTAAATGCTACCGAGCATGGTTTTTTGCACAGTAACGAAACTGACCGAAACGAACCAAAACATCACTATTGGGTCCAAAAAAGTGGTTTGGGTGCGTTCGTTTCGTCTCTGGCCCGAATCTGTGCATCGTTTCGGTTCCGACCAGAATTGGGTCATTAAATGCTACCGAGCATGGTTTTTTGCACAGTAACGAAACTGACCGAAACGAACCAAAACATCACTATTGGGTCCAAAAAAGTGGTTTGGGTGCGTTCGTTTCGTCTCTGGCCCGAATCTGTGCATCGTTTCGGTTCCGACCAGAATTGGGTCATTAAATGCTACCGAGCATGGTTTTTTGCACAGTAACGAAACTGACCGAAACGAACCAAAACATCACTATTGGGTCCAAAAAAGTGGTTTGGGTGCGTTCGTTTCGTCTCTGGCCCGAATCTGTGCATCGTTTCGGTTCCGACCAGAATTGGGTCATTAAATGCTACCGAGCATGGTTTTTTGCACAGTAACGAAACTGACCGAAACGAACCAAAACATCACTATTGGGTCCAAAAAAGTGGTTTGGGTGCGTTCGTTTCGTCTCTGGCCCGAATCTGTGCATCGTTTCGGTTCCGACCAGAATTGGGTCATTAAATGCTACCGAGCATGGTTTTTTGCACAGTAACGAAACTGACCGAAACGAACCAAAACATCACTATTGGGTCCAAAAAAGTGGTTTGGGTGCGTTCGTTTCGTCTCTGGCCCGAATCTGTGCATCGTTTCGGTTCCGACCAGAATTGGGTCATTAAATGCTACCGAGCATGGTTTTTTGCACAGTAACGAAACTGACCGAAACGAACCAAAACATCACTATTGGGTCCAAAAAAGTGGTTTGGGTGCGTTCGTTTCGTCTCTGGCCCGAATCTGTGCATCGTTTCGGTTCCGACCAGAATTGGGTCATTAAATGCTACCGAGCATGGTTTTTTGCACAGTAACGAAACTGACCGAAACGAACCAAAACATCACTATTGGGTCCAAAAAAGTGGTTTGGGTGCGTTCGTTTCGTCTCTGGCCCGAATCTGTGCATCGTTTCGGTTCCGACCAGAATTGGGTCATTAAATGCTACCGAGCATGGTTTTTTGCACAGTAACGAAACTGACCGAAACGAACCAAAACATCACTATTGGGTCCAAAAAAGTGGTTTGGGTGCGTTCGTTTCGTCTCTGGCCCGAATCTGTGCATCGTTTCGGTTCCGACCAGAATTGGGTCATTAAATGCTACCGAGCATGGTTTTTTGCACAGTAACGAAACTGACCGAAACGAACCAAAACATCACTATTGGGTCCAAAAAAGTGGTTTGGGTGCGTTCGTTTCGTCTCTGGCCCGAATCTGTGCATCGTTTCGGTTCCGACCAGAATTGGGTCATTAAATGCTACCGAGCATGGTTTTTTGCACAGTAACGAAACTGACCGAAACGAACCAAAACATCACTATTGGGTCCAAAAAAGTGGTTTGGGTGCGTTCGTTTCGTCTCTGGCCCGAATCTGTGCATCGTTTCGGTTCCGACCAGAATTGGGTCATTAAATGCTACCGAGCATGGTTTTTTGCACAGTAACGAAACTGACCGAAACGAACCAAAACATCACTATTGGGTCCAAAAAAGTGGTTTGGGTGCGTTCGTTTCGTCTCTGGCCCGAATCTGTGCATCGTTTCGGTTCCGACCAGAATTGGGTCATTAAATGCTACCGAGCATGGTTTTTTGCACAGTAACGAAACTGACCGAAACGAACCAAAACATCACTATTGGGTCCAAAAAAGTGGTTTGGGTGCGTTCGTTTCGTCTCTGGCCCGAATCTGTGCATCGTTTCGGTTCCGACCAGAATTGGGTCATTAAATGCTACCGAGCATGGTTTTTTGCACAGTAACGAAACTGACCGAAACGAACCAAAACATCACTATTGGGTCCAAAAAAGTGGTTTGGGTGCGTTCGTTTCGTCTCTGGCCCGAATCTGTGCATCGTTTCGGTTCCGACCAGAATTGGGTCATTAAATGCTACCGAGCATGGTTTTTTGCACAGTAACGAAACTGACCGAAACGAACCAAAACATCACTATTGGGTCCAAAAAAGTGGTTTGGGTGCGTTCGTTTCGTCTCTGGCCCGAATCTGTGCATCGTTTCGGTTCCGACCAGAATTGGGTCATTAAATGCTACCGAGCATGGTTTTTTGCACAGTAACGAAACTGACCGAAACGAACCAAAACATCACTATTGGGTCCAAAAAAGTGGTTTGGGTGCGTTCGTTTCGTCTCTGGCCCGAATCTGTGCATCGTTTCGGTTCCGACCAGAATTGGGTCATTAAATGCTACCGAGCATGGTTTTTTGCACAGTAACGAAACTGACCGAAACGAACCAAAACATCACTATTGGGTCCAAAAAAGTGGTTTGGGTGCGTTCGTTTCGTCTCTGGCCCGAATCTGTGCATCGTTTCGGTTCCGACCAGAATTGGGTCATTAAATGCTACCGAGCATGGTTTTTTGCACAGTAACGAAACTGACCGAAACGAACCAAAACATCACTATTGGGTCCAAAAAAGTGGTTTGGGTGCGTTCGTTTCGTCTCTGGCCCGAATCTGTGCATCGTTTCGGTTCCGACCAGAATTGGGTCATTAAATGCTACCGAGCATGGTTTTTTGCACAGTAACGAAACTGACCGAAACGAACCAAAACATCACTATTGGGTCCAAAAAAGTGGTTTGGGTGCGTTCGTTTCGTCTCTGGCCCGAATCTGTGCATCGTTTCGGTTCCGACCAGAATTGGGTCATTAAATGCTACCGAGCATGGTTTTTTGCACAGTAACGAAACTGACCGAAACGAACCAAAACATCACTATTGGGTCCAAAAAAGTGGTTTGGGTGCGTTCGTTTCGTCTCTGGCCCGAATCTGTGCATCGTTTCGGTTCCGACCAGAATTGGGTCATTAAATGCTACCGAGCATGGTTTTTTGCACAGTAACGAAACTGACCGAAACGAACCAAAACATCACTATTGGGTCCAAAAAAGTGGTTTGGGTGCGTTCGTTTCGTCTCTGGCCCGAATCTGTGCATCGTTTCGGTTCCGACCAGAATTGGGTCATTAAATGCTACCGAGCATGGTTTTTTGCACAGTAACGAAACTGACCGAAACGAACCAAAACATCACTATTGGGTCCAAAAAAGTGGTTTGGGTGCGTTCGTTTCGTCTCTGGCCCGAATCTGTGCATCGTTTCGGTTCCGACCAGAATTGGGTCATTAAATGCTACCGAGCATGGTTTTTTGCACAGTAACGAAACTGACCGAAACGAACCAAAACATCACTATTGGGTCCAAAAAAGTGGTTTGGGTGCGTTCGTTTCGTCTCTGGCCCGAATCTGTGCATCGTTTCGGTTCCGACCAGAATTGGGTCATTAAATGCTACCGAGCATGGTTTTTTGCACAGTAACGAAACTGACCGAAACGAACCAAAACATCACTATTGGGTCCAAAAAAGTGGTTTGGGTGCGTTCGTTTCGTCTCTGGCCCGAATCTGTGCATCGTTTCGGTTCCGACCAGAATTGGGTCATTAAATGCTACCGAGCATGGTTTTTTGCACAGTAACGAAACTGACCGAAACGAACCAAAACATCACTATTGGGTCCAAAAAAGTGGTTTGGGTGCGTTCGTTTCGTCTCTGGCCCGAATCTGTGCATCGTTTCGGTTCCGACCAGAATTGGGTCATTAAATGCTACCGAGCATGGTTTTTTGCACAGTAACGAAACTGACCGAAACGAACCAAAACATCACTATTGGGTCCAAAAAAGTGGTTTGGGTGCGTTCGTTTCGTCTCTGGCCCGAATCTGTGCATCGTTTCGGTTCCGACCAGAATTGGGTCATTAAATGCTACCGAGCATGGTTTTTTGCACAGTAACGAAACTGACCGAAACGAACCAAAACATCACTATTGGGTCCAAAAAAGTGGTTTGGGTGCGTTCGTTTCGTCTCTGGCCCGAATCTGTGCATCGTTTCGGTTCCGACCAGAATTGGGTCATTAAATGCTACCGAGCATGGTTTTTTGCACAGTAACGAAACTGACCGAAACGAACCAAAACATCACTATTGGGTCCAAAAAAGTGGTTTGGGTGCGTTCGTTTCGTCTCTGGCCCGAATCTGTGCATCGTTTCGGTTCCGACCAGAATTGGGTCATTAAATGCTACCGAGCATGGTTTTTTGCACAGTAACGAAACTGACCGAAACGAACCAAAACATCACTATTGGGTCCAAAAAAGTGGTTTGGGTGCGTTCGTTTCGTCTCTGGCCCGAATCTGTGCATCGTTTCGGTTCCGACCAGAATTGGGTCATTAAATGCTACCGAGCATGGTTTTTTGCACAGTAACGAAACTGACCGAAACGAACCAAAACATCACTATTGGGTCCAAAAAAGTGGTTTGGGTGCGTTCGTTTCGTCTCTGGCCCGAATCTGTGCATCGTTTCGGTTCCGACCAGAATTGGGTCATTAAATGCTACCGAGCATGGTTTTTTGCACAGTAACGAAACTGACCGAAACGAACCAAAACATCACTATTGGGTCCAAAAAAGTGGTTTGGGTGCGTTCGTTTCGTCTCTGGCCCGAATCTGTGCATCGTTTCGGTTCCGACCAGAATTGGGTCATTAAATGCTACCGAGCATGGTTTTTTGCACAGTAACGAAACTGACCGAAACGAACCAAAACATCACTATTGGGTCCAAAAAAGTGGTTTGGGTGCGTTCGTTTCGTCTCTGGCCCGAATCTGTGCATCGTTTCGGTTCCGACCAGAATTGGGTCATTAAATGCTACCGAGCATGGTTTTTTGCACAGTAACGAAACTGACCGAAACGAACCAAAACATCACTATTGGGTCCAAAAAAGTGGTTTGGGTGCGTTCGTTTCGTCTCTGGCCCGAATCTGTGCATCGTTTCGGTTCCGACCAGAATTGGGTCATTAAATGCTACCGAGCATGGTTTTTTGCACAGTAACGAAACTGACCGAAACGAACCAAAACATCACTATTGGGTCCAAAAAAGTGGTTTGGGTGCGTTCGTTTCGTCTCTGGCCCGAATCTGTGCATCGTTTCGGTTCCGACCAGAATTGGGTCATTAAATGCTACCGAGCATGGTTTTTTGCACAGTAACGAAACTGACCGAAACGAACCAAAACATCACTATTGGGTCCAAAAAAGTGGTTTGGGTGCGTTCGTTTCGTCTCTGGCCCGAATCTGTGCATCGTTTCGGTTCCGACCAGAATTGGGTCATTAAATGCTACCGAGCATGGTTTTTTGCACAGTAACGAAACTGACCGAAACGAACCAAAACATCACTATTGGGTCCAAAAAAGTGGTTTGGGTGCGTTCGTTTCGTCTCTGGCCCGAATCTGTGCATCGTTTCGGTTCCGACCAGAATTGGGTCATTAAATGCTACCGAGCATGGTTTTTTGCACAGTAACGAAACTGACCGAAACGAACCAAAACATCACTATTGGGTCCAAAAAAGTGGTTTGGGTGCGTTCGTTTCGTCTCTGGCCCGAATCTGTGCATCGTTTCGGTTCCGACCAGAATTGGGTCATTAAATGCTACCGAGCATGGTTTTTTGCACAGTAACGAAACTGACCGAAACGAACCAAAACATCACTATTGGGTCCAAAAAAGTGGTTTGGGTGCGTTCGTTTCGTCTCTGGCCCGAATCTGTGCATCGTTTCGGTTCCGACCAGAATTGGGTCATTAAATGCTACCGAGCATGGTTTTTTGCACAGTAACGAAACTGACCGAAACGAACCAAAACATCACTATTGGGTCCAAAAAAGTGGTTTGGGTGCGTTCGTTTCGTCTCTGGCCCGAATCTGTGCATCGTTTCGGTTCCGACCAGAATTGGGTCATTAAATGCTACCGAGCATGGTTTTTTGCACAGTAACGAAACTGACCGAAACGAACCAAAACATCACTATTGGGTCCAAAAAAGTGGTTTGGGTGCGTTCGTTTCGTCTCTGGCCCGAATCTGTGCATCGTTTCGGTTCCGACCAGAATTGGGTCATTAAATGCTACCGAGCATGGTTTTTTGCACAGTAACGAAACTGACCGAAACGAACCAAAACATCACTATTGGGTCCAAAAAAGTGGTTTGGGTGCGTTCGTTTCGTCTCTGGCCCGAATCTGTGCATCGTTTCGGTTCCGACCAGAATTGGGTCATTAAATGCTACCGAGCATGGTTTTTTGCACAGTAACGAAACTGACCGAAACGAACCAAAACATCACTATTGGGTCCAAAAAAGTGGTTTGGGTGCGTTCGTTTCGTCTCTGGCCCGAATCTGTGCATCGTTTCGGTTCCGACCAGAATTGGGTCATTAAATGCTACCGAGCATGGTTTTTTGCACAGTAACGAAACTGACCGAAACGAACCAAAACATCACTATTGGGTCCAAAAAAGTGGTTTGGGTGCGTTCGTTTCGTCTCTGGCCCGAATCTGTGCATCGTTTCGGTTCCGACCAGAATTGGGTCATTAAATGCTACCGAGCATGGTTTTTTGCACAGTAACGAAACTGACCGAAACGAACCAAAACATCACTATTGGGTCCAAAAAAGTGGTTTGGGTGCGTTCGTTTCGTCTCTGGCCCGAATCTGTGCATCGTTTCGGTTCCGACCAGAATTGGGTCATTAAATGCTACCGAGCATGGTTTTTTGCACAGTAACGAAACTGACCGAAACGAACCAAAACATCACTATTGGGTCCAAAAAAGTGGATTGGGTGCGTTTGTTTCGTTTCTGGCACGAATCGGTGCATCGTTTCGGTTCCTGCCAGTATCGGGTCATTAAATGCTACCGAGCATGGTTTTTTGCACAGTAACGAAACTGACCGAAACGAACCAAAACATCACTATTGGGTCCCAAAAAGTGGATTGGGTGCATTCGTTTCGTTTCTGGCCCAAATCGGTGCATCATTTCATTTCCGACCCGAATCGGTGCATTAAATGCAACCACGACATGATTTCTGGCACAGTAACGAAACTAACCAAAACATCACTTTTGGGTCCAAAAAAGTGGATTGGGTGCGTTCGTTTCGTTTTTGGCCCGAATCGGTGCGTCGTTTCGGTTCCGGCCGGAATCGGGTCATTAAATGCTACCGAGCATGGTTTTTTGCACAGTAACGAAACTGACCGAAACGAACCTAAACATCACTATTGGGTCCAAAAAAGTGGATTGGGTGCGTTCGTTTCATTTTTGGCCCGAATCGGTGCATTAAATGCGACCACGACATGGTTTCTGGCATAGTAATGAAACTAACCAAAACGAACCAGAACATCACTATTGGGTCCAAAAAAGTGGATTGGGTGCGTTCATTTCATTTCTCGTCCGAATCGGTGCATCGTTTCATTTTCCGGGCCGAATAATTGCATTAATTGCAACCTTGGCATGGTTTCCGGCACAGTAACGAAACTAACCAAAATGAACCAGAACATCACTATTGTGTTCAAAAAAGTGGATTGGGTGCGTTCATTTCATTTGTCGCCCGAATCGGTGCATCGTTTCATTTTCCGGCCCGAATAATTGCATTAATTGCAACCTCGGCAAGGTTTACGGCACCGTAACGAAACTAACTAAAACTAACCAGAACGTCATTGTCGGCTGGAAAAAAGTGGATTGGCTGCGTTCGTTTCGTTTCTGGCCCGAATCGGTGCATCATTTCGTTTCCGACCCGAATCGGTGCATTAAATGCAACCACGACATGGTTTCCGAAACTAACTAAAATGAACCAGAACATCATTGTTGGCTCCAAAAAAGTGGATTGGGTGCGTTCGTTTCGTTTCTGGCCTGAATTGTTGCATCGTTTTGTTTGCGGCCCGAATCGGTGCATTCAATGCAACCACGACATGGTTTCTGGCACAGTAACGAAACTCGAAACTGACCGAAACGAACCTAAACATCACTATTGGGTCCAAAAAAGTGGATTGGGTGCGTTCGTTTCGTTTCTGGCCCGAATCGGTGCATCATTTCGTTTCCGACCCGAATCGGTGCATTATGTGCAACCACGACATGGTTTCCGGCACAGTAACGAAACTAACCAAAACGAACCAGAACATCACTATTGGGTCCAAAAAAGTGGATTGGGTGCGTTCATTTCATTTCTCGCCCGAATCGGTGCATCGTTTCATTTTCCGGGCCGAATAATTGCATTAATTGCAACCTCGGCAAGGTTTACGGCACCGTAACGAAACTAACTAAAACTAACCAGAACATCATTGTCGGCTGGAAAAAAGTGGATTGGCTGCGTTCGTTTCGTTTCTGGCCTGAATCGGTGCATCATTTCGTTTCCGACCCGAATCGGTGCATCGTTTCATTTTCCGGCCCGAATAATTGAATTAATTGCAACCTCGGCATGGTTTCCGGCACCGTAACGAAACTAACTAAAACTAACCAGAACATCATTGTCGGCTGGAAAAAAGTGGATTGGGGGCGTTCGTTTCGTTTCTGGCCTGAATCGGTGCATCATTTCGTTTCCGACCCGAATCGGTGCATCGTTTCATTTTCCGGCCCGAATAATTGAATTAATTGCAACCTCGGCATGGTTTCCGGCACCGTAACGAAACTAACTAAAACTAACCAGAACATCATTGTCGGCTGGAAAAAAGTGGATTGGGGGCGTTCGTTTCGTTTCTGGCCTGAATCGGTGCATCATTTCGTTTCCGACCCGAATCGGTGCATCGTTTCATTTTCCGGCCCGAATAATTGAATTAATTGCAACCTCGGCATGGTTTCCGGCACCGTAACGAAACTAACTAAAACTAACCAGAACATCATTGTCGGCTGGAAAAAAGTGGATTGGGGGCGTTCGTTTCGTTTCTGGCCTGAATCGGTGCATCATTTCGTTTCCGACCCGAATCGGTGCATCGTTTCATTTTCCGGCCCGAATAATTGAATTAATTGCAACCTCGGCATGGTTTCCGGCACCGTAACGAAACTAACTAAAACTAACCAGAACATCATTGTCGGCTGGAAAAAAGTGGATTGGGGGCGTTCGTTTCGTTTCTGGCCTGAATCGGTGCATCATTTCGTTTCCGACCCGAATCGGTGCATCGTTTCATTTTCCGGCCCGAATAATTGAATTAATTGCAACCTCGGCATGGTTTCCGGCACCGTAACGAAACTAACTAAAACTAACCAGAACATCATTGTCGGCTGGAAAAAAGTGGATTGGGGGCGTTCGTTTCGTTTCTGGCCTGAATCGGTGCATCATTTCGTTTCCGACCCGAATCGGTGCATCGTTTCATTTTCCGGCCCGAATAATTGAATTAATTGCAACCTCGGCATGGTTTCCGGCACCGTAACGAAACTAACTAAAACTAACCAGAACATCATTGTCGGCTGGAAAAAAGTGGATTGGGGGCGTTCGTTTCGTTTCTGGCCTGAATCGGTGCATCATTTCGTTTCCGACCCGAATCGGTGCATCGTTTCATTTTCCGGCCCGAATAATTGAATTAATTGCAACCTCGGCATGGTTTCCGGCACCGTAACGAAACTAACTAAAACTAACCAGAACATCATTGTCGGCTGGAAAAAAGTGGATTGGGGGCGTTCGTTTCGTTTCTGGCCTGAATCGGTGCATCATTTCGTTTCCGACCCGAATCGGTGCATCGTTTCATTTTCCGGCCCGAATAATTGAATTAATTGCAACCTCGGCATGGTTTCCGGCACCGTAACGAAACTAACTAAAACTAACCAGAACATCATTGTCGGCTGGAAAAAAGTGGATTGGGGGCGTTCGTTTCGTTTCTGGCCTGAATCGGTGCATCATTTCGTTTCCGACCCGAATCGGTGCATCGTTTCATTTTCCGGCCCGAATAATTGAATTAATTGCAACCTCGGCATGGTTTCCGGCACCGTAACGAAACTAACTAAAACTAACCAGAACATCATTGTCGGCTGGAAAAAAGTGGATTGGGGGCGTTCGTTTCGTTTCTGGCCTGAATCGGTGCATCATTTCGTTTCCGACCCGAATCGGTGCATCGTTTCATTTTCCGGCCCGAATAATTGAATTAATTGCAACCTCGGCATGGTTTCCGGCACCGTAACGAAACTAACTAAAACTAACCAGAACATCATTGTCGGCTGGAAAAAAGTGGATTGGGGGCGTTCGTTTCGTTTCTGGCCTGAATCGGTGCATCATTTCGTTTCCGACCCGAATCGGTGCATCGTTTCATTTTCCGGCCCGAATAATTGAATTAATTGCAACCTCGGCATGGTTTCCGGCACCGTAACGAAACTAACTAAAACTAACCAGAACATCATTGTCGGCTGGAAAAAAGTGGATTGGGGGCGTTCGTTTCGTTTCTGGCCTGAATCGGTGCATCATTTCGTTTCCGACCCGAATCGGTGCATCGTTTCATTTTCCGGCCCGAATAATTGAATTAATTGCAACCTCGGCATGGTTTCCGGCACCGTAACGAAACTAACTAAAACTAACCAGAACATCATTGTCGGCTGGAAAAAAGTGGATTGGGGGCGTTCGTTTCGTTTCTGGCCTGAATCGGTGCATCATTTCGTTTCCGACCCGAATCGGTGCATCGTTTCATTTTCCGGCCCGAATAATTGAATTAATTGCAACCTCGGCATGGTTTCCGGCACCGTAACGAAACTAACTAAAACTAACCAGAACATCATTGTCGGCTGGAAAAAAGTGGATTGGGGGCGTTCGTTTCGTTTCTGGCCTGAATCGGTGCATCATTTCGTTTCCGACCCGAATCGGTGCATCGTTTCATTTTCCGGCCCGAATAATTGAATTAATTGCAACCTCGGCATGGTTTCCGGCACCGTAACGAAACTAACTAAAACTAACCAGAACATCATTGTCGGCTGGAAAAAAGTGGATTGGGGGCGTTCGTTTCGTTTCTGGCCTGAATCGGTGCATCATTTCGTTTCCGACCCGAATCGGTGCATCGTTTCATTTTCCGGCCCGAATAATTGAATTAATTGCAACCTCGGCATGGTTTCCGGCACCGTAACGAAACTAACTAAAACTAACCAGAACATCATTGTCGGCTGGAAAAAAGTGGATTGGGGGCGTTCGTTTCGTTTCTGGCCTGAATCGGTGCATCATTTCGTTTCCGACCCGAATCGGTGCATCGTTTCATTTTCCGGCCCGAATAATTGAATTAATTGCAACCTCGGCATGGTTTCCGGCACCGTAACGAAACTAACTAAAACTAACCAGAACATCATTGTCGGCTGGAAAAAAGTGGATTGGGGGCGTTCGTTTCGTTTCTGGCCTGAATCGGTGCATCATTTCGTTTCCGACCCGAATCGGTGCATCGTTTCATTTTCCGGCCCGAATAATTGAATTAATTGCAACCTCGGCATGGTTTCCGGCACCGTAACGAAACTAACTAAAACTAACCAGAACATCATTGTCGGCTGGAAAAAAGTGGATTGGGGGCGTTCGTTTCGTTTCTGGCCTGAATCGGTGCATCATTTCGTTTCCGACCCGAATCGGTGCATCGTTTCATTTTCCGGCCCGAATAATTGAATTAATTGCAACCTCGGCATGGTTTCCGGCACCGTAACGAAACTAACTAAAACTAACCAGAACATCATTGTCGGCTGGAAAAAAGTGGATTGGGGGCGTTCGTTTCGTTTCTGGCCTGAATCGGTGCATCATTTCGTTTCCGACCCGAATCGGTGCATCGTTTCATTTTCCGGCCCGAATAATTGAATTAATTGCAACCTCGGCATGGTTTCCGGCACCGTAACGAAACTAACTAAAACTAACCAGAACATCATTGTCGGCTGGAAAAAAGTGGATTGGGGGCGTTCGTTTCGTTTCTGGCCTGAATCGGTGCATCATTTCGTTTCCGACCCGAATCGGTGCATCGTTTCATTTTCCGGCCCGAATAATTGAATTAATTGCAACCTCGGCATGGTTTCCGGCACCGTAACGAAACTAACTAAAACTAACCAGAACATCATTGTCGGCTGGAAAAAAGTGGATTGGGGGCGTTCGTTTCGTTTCTGGCCCGAATCGTTGCATCGTTTTGTTTGCGGCCCGAATCGGTGCATTCAACGCAACCACGACATGGTTTCTGGCACAGTAACGAAACTAACCAAAAAGAACCAGAACATCACTATTGGGTAACAAACAGTGCATTAGGTGCGTTCATTTCGTTTTTGGCCCGAATCGGTGCATCATTTCGTTTCCGACCCGAATCGGTGCATTATATGCAACCACGACATGGTTTCCGGCACAGTAACGAAACAAACCAAAATGAACCAGAACATCACTATTGGATCCAAAAAAGTGGATTGGGTGCGTTCATTTCGTTTCTCGCCCGAATCGATGCATCGTTTCATTTTCCGGCCCAAATAATTGCATTAATTGCAACCTCGGCATGGTTTCCGGCACCGTAACGAAACTAACTAAAATTAACCAGAACATCATTGTCGGCTAGAAAAAAGTGGATTGGCTGCGTTCGTTTCGTTTCTGGCCTGAATCGGTGCATCATTTCGTTTCCGAACCGAATCGGTGCATTAAATGGAACCCTGGCATGGTTTTTGGCACAGTAACGAAACTGACCAAAACGAACCAAAACATCACTATTGGGTCCAAAAAAGTGGATTTGGTGCGTTCATTTTGTTTCTTGCCCGAATCGGTGCATCGTTTTGTTTCCGGCCCAAATCGGTACATTCAATGCAACCCTGACATGGTTTCCGGCACCATAACTAAACAGACCAGAGTGAAGCAGAACATCACTATTGGGTCCAAAAAAGT
>OAMR01000983.1:133702-178279 GCA_900205405.1 Echinochloa crus-galli
CACTATTGGGTCCAAAAAAGTGGATTGGGTGCGTTCGTTTCGTTTCTGGCCATAATCGTTTTATCGTTTTGTTTCCGGCCCGAATCGGTGCATTCAATGCAACCACGACATGGTTTCTGGCACAGTAATGAAACTGACCAAAAAGAACCAGAACATCACTATTGGGTCCCAAACAGTGCATTAAGTGTGTTCATTTCGTTTTTGGCCCGAATCGGTGCATCATTTCGTTTCCGACCCGAATCGGTGCATTAAATGCAATCACGGCAGTGTTTCCGGCACAGTAACAAAACTGACTAAAATGGACCAGAACATCACTATTGCGTTAAAAAAAGGTGACTGGGTGATGTCCTCATCACAGGGTGGGTTCGTTTCGTTTTTGACATGAATCGGTGCATCATTTCGTTCCGGCCCGAATCGGTGCATTCAATGCAACCACGACATGGTTTCTGGCACAGTAATGAAACTGACCAAAAAGAACCAGAACATCACTATTGGGTCCCAAACAGTGCATTAAGTGTGTTCATTTCGTTTTTGGCCCGAATCGGTGCATCATTTCGTTTCCGACCCGAATCGGTGCATTATATGCTACCATGACATGGTCTCCGGCACAGTAACGAAACTAACCAAAACGAACCAGAACAGCACTATTGGGTCCAAAAAAGTGGATTGGGTGCGTTCATTTCGTTTCACGCCCGAATCGGTGCATCGTTTCATGTTCAGGCCTGAATAGTTGCATTCCTGTCTCTTATACACATCTAGATGTGTATAAGAGACAGCGTTTCAATTTTGGCCCGAATCGGTGCATCATTTCGTTTCCGACCCGAATCGGTGCATTATATGCTACCATGACATGGTCTCCGGCACAGTAACGAAACTAACCAAAACGAACCAGAACAGCACTATTGGGTCCAAAAAAGGGGATTGGGTGCGTTCATTTCGTTTCACGCCCGAATCGGTGCATCGTTTCATGTTCAGGCCTGAATAGTTGCATTCCTGTCTCTTATACACATCTAGATGTGTATAAGAGACAGCGTTTCAATTTTGGCCCGAATCGGTGCATCATTTCGTTTCCGACCCGAATCGGTGCATTATATGCTACCATGACATGGTCTCCGGCACAGTAACGAAACTAACCAAAACGAACCAGAACAGCACTATTGGGTCCAAAAAAGGGGATTGGGTGCGTTCATTTCGTTTCACGCCCGAATCGGTGCATCGTTTCATGTTCAGGCCTGAATAGTTGCATTCCTGTCTCTTATACACATCTAGATGTGTATAAGAGACAGCGTTTCAATTTTGGCCCGAATCGGTGCATCATTTCGTTTCCGACCCGAATCGGTGCATTATATGCTACCATGACATGGTCTCCGGCACAGTAACGAAACTAACCAAAACGAACCAGAACAGCACTATTGGGTCCAAAAAAGGGGATTGGGTGCGTTCATTTCGTTTCACGCCCGAATCGGTGCATCGTTTCATGTTCAGGCCTGAATAGTTGCATTCCTGTCTCTTATACACATCTAGATGTGTATAAGAGACAGCGTTTCAATTTTGGCCCGAATCGGTGCATCATTTCGTTTCCGACCCGAATCGGTGCATTATATGCTACCATGACATGGTCTCCGGCACAGTAACGAAACTAACCAAAACGAACCAGAACAGCACTATTGGGTCCAAAAAAGGGGATTGGGTGCGTTCATTTCGTTTCACGCCCGAATCGGTGCATCGTTTCATGTTCAGGCCTGAATAGTTGCATTCCTGTCTCTTATACACATCTAGATGTGTATAAGAGACAGCGTTTCAATTTTGGCCCGAATCGGTGCATCATTTCGTTTCCGACCCGAATCGGTGCATTATATGCTACCATGACATGGTCTCCGGCACAGTAACGAAACTAACCAAAACGAACCAGAACATCACTATTGGGTCCAAAAAAGTGGATTGGGTGCGTTCATTTCGTTTCACGCCCGAATCGGTGCATCGTTTCATTTTCCGGCCCGAATAATTGTATTAATTGCAACCTTGGCATGGTTTCCGACACCGTAACGAAACTAACTAAAACTAACCAGATCATCATTGTCGGCTAGAAAAAAGTGGATTGGCTGCGCTCGTTTCGTTTCTGGCCCGAATCGGTGCATCATTTCGTTTCCGAACTTCGTTTCGGTTCCGGCCCGAATCGGTGCATAAATGCAACTTTGGCATGGTTTTTTGCACAGTAACGAAACTGACCAAAACATCACTACTGTGTCCAAAAAAGTGGATTGGGTGCGTTCATTTCGTTTCTCGCCCGAATCGGTGCATCGTTTCATATTCCGGCCCGAATAATTGCATTAATTGCAACCTCGGCATGGTTTTCGGCACCATAACTAAACTAACCAGAATGAACCAGAACATCACTATTCGGTCCAAAAAAGTGGATTGGGTGCGTTCGTTTCATTTTTGGCCCGAATCAGTGCATCATTTCGGTTCCGGCCCGAATCGGTGCATAAATGCAACTTTGGCATGGTTTTTTGCACAGTAACGAAACTGACCAAAACAAACCAAAACATCACTACTGTGTCCAAAAAAGTGGATTGGGTGCGTTCGTTTCGTTTCTGGCCCGAATCGGTAGTTCGTTTCATTTCCGACCCGAATCGGTGCATTAAATGCAACCACGACATGGTTTCTGGCACAGTAATGAAACTGACCAAAACAAACCAGAACATCACTACTGGGTCCAAAAAAAGTTGATTGGGTGCGTTCGTTTCGAATCGGTGCATAAATGCAACTTTGGCATGGTTTTTTGCACAGTAACGAAACTGACCAAAACATCACTACTGTGTCCAAAAAAGTGGATTGGGTGCGTTCGTTTCGTTTCTGGCCCGAATCGGTAGTTCGTTTCGGTTCCGGCCCGAATCGGTGCATAAATGCAACTTTGGCATGGTTTTTTGCACAGTAACGAAACTGACCAAAACATCACTACTGTGTCCAAAAAAGTGGATTGGGTGCGTTCGTTTCGTTTCTGGCCCGAATCGGTAGTTCGTTTCGGTTCCGGCCCGAATCGGTGCATAAATGCAACTTTGGCATGGTTTTTTGCACAGTAACGAAACTGACCAAAACATCACTACTGTGTCCAAAAAAGTGGATTGGGTGCGTTCGTTTCGTTTCTGGCCCGAATCGGTAGTTCGTTTCGGTTCCGGCCCGAATCGGTGCATAAATGCAACTTTGGCATGGTTTTTTGCACAGTAACGAAACTGACCAAAACATCACTACTGTGTCCAAAAAAGTGGATTGGGTGCGTTCGTTTCGTTTCTGGCCCGAATCGGTAGTTCGTTTCGGTTCCGGCCCGAATCGGTGCATAAATGCAACTTTGGCATGGTTTTTTGCACAGTAACGAAACTGACCAAAACATCACTACTGTGTCCAAAAAAGTGGATTGGGTGCGTTCGTTTCGTTTCTGGCCCGAATCGGTAGTTCGTTTCGGTTCCGGCCCGAATCGGTGCATAAATGCAACTTTGGCATGGTTTTTTGCACAGTAACGAAACTGACCAAAACATCACTACTGTGTCCAAAAAAGTGGATTGGGTGCGTTCGTTTCGTTTCTGGCCCGAATCGGTAGTTCGTTTCGGTTCCGGCCCGAATCGGTGCATAAATGCAACTTTGGCATGGTTTTTTGCACAGTAACGAAACTGACCAAAACATCACTACTGTGTCCAAAAAAGTGGATTGGGTGCGTTCGTTTCGTTTCTGGCCCGAATCGGTAGTTCGTTTCGGTTCCGGCCCGAATCGGTGCATAAATGCAACTTTGGCATGGTTTTTTGCACAGTAACGAAACTGACCAAAACATCACTACTGTGTCCAAAAAAGTGGATTGGGTGCGTTCGTTTCGTTTCTGGCCCGAATCGGTAGTTCGTTTCGGTTCCGGCCCGAATCGGTGCATAAATGCAACTTTGGCATGGTTTTTTGCACAGTAACGAAACTGACCAAAACATCACTACTGTGTCCAAAAAAGTGGATTGGGTGCGTTCGTTTCGTTTCTGGCCCGAATCGGTAGTTCGTTTCGGTTCCGGCCCGAATCGGTGCATAAATGCAACTTTGGCATGGTTTTTTGCACAGTAACGAAACTGACCAAAACATCACTACTGTGTCCAAAAAAGTGGATTGGGTGCGTTCGTTTCGTTTCTGGCCCGAATCGGTAGTTCGTTTCGGTTCCGGCCCGAATCGGTGCATAAATGCAACTTTGGCATGGTTTTTTGCACAGTAACGAAACTGACCAAAACATCACTACTGTGTCCAAAAAAGTGGATTGGGTGCGTTCGTTTCGTTTCTGGCCCGAATCGGTAGTTCGTTTCGGTTCCGGCCCGAATCGGTGCATAAATGCAACTTTGGCATGGTTTTTTGCACAGTAACGAAACTGACCAAAACATCACTACTGTGTCCAAAAAAGTGGATTGGGTGCGTTCGTTTCGTTTCTGGCCCGAATCGGTAGTTCGTTTCGGTTCCGGCCCGAATCGGTGCATAAATGCAACTTTGGCATGGTTTTTTGCACAGTAACGAAACTGACCAAAACATCACTACTGTGTCCAAAAAAGTGGATTGGGTGCGTTCGTTTCGTTTCTGGCCCGAATCGGTAGTTCGTTTCGGTTCCGGCCCGAATCGGTGCATAAATGCAACTTTGGCATGGTTTTTTGCACAGTAACGAAACTGACCAAAACATCACTACTGTGTCCAAAAAAGTGGATTGGGTGCGTTCGTTTCGTTTCTGGCCCGAATCGGTAGTTCGTTTCGGTTCCGGCCCGAATCGGTGCATAAATGCAACTTTGGCATGGTTTTTTGCACAGTAACGAAACTGACCAAAACATCACTACTGTGTCCAAAAAAGTGGATTGGGTGCGTTCGTTTCGTTTCTGGCCCGAATCGGTAGTTCGTTTCGGTTCCGGCCCGAATCGGTGCATAAATGCAACTTTGGCATGGTTTTTTGCACAGTAACGAAACTGACCAAAACATCACTACTGTGTCCAAAAAAGTGGATTGGGTGCGTTCGTTTCGTTTCTGGCCCGAATCGGTAGTTCGTTTCGGTTCCGGCCCGAATCGGTGCATAAATGCAACTTTGGCATGGTTTTTTGCACAGTAACGAAACTGACCAAAACATCACTACTGTGTCCAAAAAAGTGGATTGGGTGCGTTCGTTTCGTTTCTGGCCCGAATCGGTAGTTCGTTTCGGTTCCGGCCCGAATCGGTGCATAAATGCAACTTTGGCATGGTTTTTTGCACAGTAACGAAACTGACCAAAACATCACTACTGTGTCCAAAAAAGTGGATTGGGTGCGTTCGTTTCGTTTCTGGCCCGAATCGGTAGTTCGTTTCGGTTCCGGCCCGAATCGGTGCATAAATGCAACTTTGGCATGGTTTTTTGCACAGTAACGAAACTGACCAAAACATCACTACTGTGTCCAAAAAAGTGGATTGGGTGCGTTCGTTTCGTTTCTGGCCTGAATCGGTAGTTCGTTTCGGTTCCGGCCCGAATCGGTGCATAAATGCAACTTTGGCATGGTTTTTTGCACAGTAACGAAACTGACCAAAACATCACTACTGTGTCCAAAAAAGTGGATTGGGTGCGTTCGTTTCGTTTCTGGCCTGAATCGGTAGTTCGTTTCGGTTCCGGCCCGAATCGGTGCATAAATGCAACTTTGGCATGGTTTTTTGCACAGTAACGAAACTGACCAAAACATCACTACTGTGTCCAAAAAAGTGGATTGGGTGCGTTCGTTTCGTTTCTGGCCTGAATCGGTAGTTCGTTTCGGTTCCGGCCCGAATCGGTGCATAAATGCAACTTTGGCATGGTTTTTTGCACAGTAACGAAACTGACCAAAACATCACTACTGTGTCCAAAAAAGTGGATTGGGTGCGTTCGTTTCGTTTCTGGCCTGAATCGGTAGTTCGTTTCGGTTCCGGCCCGAATCGGTGCATAAATGCAACTTTGGCATGGTTTTTTGCACAGTAACGAAACTGACCAAAACATCACTACTGTGTCCAAAAAAGTGGATTGGGTGCGTTCGTTTCGTTTCTGGCCTGAATCGGTAGTTCGTTTCGGTTCCGGCCCGAATCGGTGCATAAATGCAACTTTGGCATGGTTTTTTGCACAGTAACGAAACTGACCAAAACATCACTACTGTGTCCAAAAAAGTGGATTGGGTGCGTTCGTTTCGTTTCTGGCCTGAATCGGTAGTTCGTTTCGGTTCCGGCCCGAATCGGTGCATAAATGCAACTTTGGCATGGTTTTTTGCACAGTAACGAAACTGACCAAAACATCACTACTGTGTCCAAAAAAGTGGATTGGGTGCGTTCGTTTCGTTTCTGGCCTGAATCGGTAGTTCGTTTCGGTTCCGGCCCGAATCGGTGCATAAATGCAACTTTGGCATGGTTTTTTGCACAGTAACGAAACTGACCAAAACATCACTACTGTGTCCAAAAAAGTGGATTGGGTGCGTTCGTTTCGTTTCTGGCCTGAATCGGTAGTTCGTTTCGGTTCCGGCCCGAATCGGTGCATAAATGCAACTTTGGCATGGTTTTTTGCACAGTAACGAAACTGACCAAAACATCACTACTGTGTCCAAAAAAGTGGATTGGGTGCGTTCGTTTCGTTTCTGGCCTGAATCGGTAGTTCGTTTCGGTTCCGGCCCGAATCGGTGCATAAATGCAACTTTGGCATGGTTTTTTGCACAGTAACGAAACTGACCAAAACATCACTACTGTGTCCAAAAAAGTGGATTGGGTGCGTTCGTTTCGTTTCTGGCCTGAATCGGTAGTTCGTTTCGGTTCCGGCCCGAATCGGTGCATAAATGCAACTTTGGCATGGTTTTTTGCACAGTAACGAAACTGACCAAAACATCACTACTGTGTCCAAAAAAGTGGATTGGGTGCGTTCGTTTCGTTTCTGGCCTGAATCGGTAGTTCGTTTCGGTTCCGGCCCGAATCGGTGCATAAATGCAACTTTGGCATGGTTTTTTGCACAGTAACGAAACTGACCAAAACATCACTACTGTGTCCAAAAAAGTGGATTGGGTGCGTTCGTTTCGTTTCTGGCCTGAATCGGTAGTTCGTTTCGGTTCCGGCCCGAATCGGTGCATAAATGCAACTTTGGCATGGTTTTTTGCACAGTAACGAAACTGACCAAAACATCACTACTGTGTCCAAAAAAGTGGATTGGGTGCGTTCGTTTCGTTTCTGGCCTGAATCGGTAGTTCGTTTCGGTTCCGGCCCGAATCGGTGCATAAATGCAACTTTGGCATGGTTTTTTGCACAGTAACGAAACTGACCAAAACATCACTACTGTGTCCAAAAAAGTGGATTGGGTGCGTTCGTTTCGTTTCTGGCCTGAATCGGTAGTTCGTTTCGGTTCCGGCCCGAATCGGTGCATAAATGCAACTTTGGCATGGTTTTTTGCACAGTAACGAAACTGACCAAAACATCACTACTGTGTCCAAAAAAGTGGATTGGGTGCGTTCGTTTCGTTTCTGGCCTGAATCGGTAGTTCGTTTCGGTTCCGGCCCGAATCGGTGCATAAATGCAACTTTGGCATGGTTTTTTGCACAGTAACGAAACTGACCAAAACATCACTACTGTGTCCAAAAAAGTGGATTGGGTGCGTTCGTTTCGTTTCTGGCCTGAATCGGTAGTTCGTTTCGGTTCCGGCCCGAATCGGTGCATAAATGCAACTTTGGCATGGTTTTTTGCACAGTAACGAAACTGACCAAAACATCACTACTGTGTCCAAAAAAGTGGATTGGGTGCGTTCGTTTCGTTTCTGGCCTGAATCGGTAGTTCGTTTCGGTTCCGGCCCGAATCGGTGCATAAATGCAACTTTGGCATGGTTTTTTGCACAGTAACGAAACTGACCAAAACATCACTACTGTGTCCAAAAAAGTGGATTGGGTGCGTTCGTTTCGTTTCTGGCCTGAATCGGTAGTTCGTTTCGGTTCCGGCCCGAATCGGTGCATAAATGCAACTTTGGCATGGTTTTTTGCACAGTAACGAAACTGACCAAAACATCACTACTGTGTCCAAAAAAGTGGATTGGGTGCGTTCGTTTCGTTTCTGGCCTGAATCGGTAGTTCGTTTCGGTTCCGGCCCGAATCGGTGCATAAATGCAACTTTGGCATGGTTTTTTGCACAGTAACGAAACTGACCAAAACATCACTACTGTGTCCAAAAAAGTGGATTGGGTGCGTTCGTTTCGTTTCTGGCCTGAATCGGTAGTTCGTTTCGGTTCCGGCCCGAATCGGTGCATAAATGCAACTTTGGCATGGTTTTTTGCACAGTAACGAAACTGACCAAAACATCACTACTGTGTCCAAAAAAGTGGATTGGGTGCGTTCGTTTCGTTTCTGGCCTGAATCGGTAGTTCGTTTCGGTTCCGGCCCGAATCGGTGCATAAATGCAACTTTGGCATGGTTTTTTGCACAGTAACGAAACTGACCAAAACATCACTACTGTGTCCAAAAAAGTGGATTGGGTGCGTTCGTTTCGTTTCTGGCCTGAATCGGTAGTTCGTTTCGGTTCCGGCCCGAATCGGTGCATAAATGCAACTTTGGCATGGTTTTTTGCACAGTAACGAAACTGACCAAAACATCACTACTGTGTCCAAAAAAGTGGATTGGGTGCGTTCGTTTCGTTTCTGGCCTGAATCGGTAGTTCGTTTCGGTTCCGGCCCGAATCGGTGCATAAATGCAACTTTGGCATGGTTTTTTGCACAGTAACGAAACTGACCAAAACATCACTACTGTGTCCAAAAAAGTGGATTGGGTGCGTTCGTTTCGTTTCTGGCCTGAATCGGTAGTTCGTTTCGGTTCCGGCCCGAATCGGTGCATAAATGCAACTTTGGCATGGTTTTTTGCACAGTAACGAAACTGACCAAAACATCACTACTGTGTCCAAAAAAGTGGATTGGGTGCGTTCGTTTCGTTTCTGGCCTGAATCGGTAGTTCGTTTCGGTTCCGGCCCGAATCGGTGCATAAATGCAACTTTGGCATGGTTTTTTGCACAGTAACGAAACTGACCAAAACATCACTACTGTGTCCAAAAAAGTGGATTGGGTGCGTTCGTTTCGTTTCTGGCCTGAATCGGTAGTTCGTTTCGGTTCCGGCCCGAATCGGTGCATAAATGCAACTTTGGCATGGTTTTTTGCACAGTAACGAAACTGACCAAAACATCACTACTGTGTCCAAAAAAGTGGATTGGGTGCGTTCGTTTCGTTTCTGGCCCGAATCGGTAGTTCGTTTCGGTTCCGGCCCGAATCGGTGCATAAATGCAACTTTGGCATGGTTTTTTGCACAGTAACGAAACTGACCAAAACGAACCAAAACATCACTATTGGGTCCAAAAAAGTGGATTTGGTGTGTTCATTTCGTTTCTTGCCCGAATCGGTGCATCGTTTCGTTTCCGACCCGAATCGGTGCATTATATGCAACCACGACATGGTTTCCGGCACAGTAACGAAACTAACCAAAACGAACTAGAACAGCACTATTGGGTCCAAAAAAGAGGATTGGGTGCGTTCATTTCGTTTCTCGCCCGAATCGGTGCATCGTTTCATTTTCCGGCCTGAATAATTGCATTAATTGCAACCTCGGCATGGTTTCCGGCACCATAACTAAACTGACCAAAATGAACCAGAACATCACTATTGGGTCCAAAAAAGTGGATTGGGTGCGTTCATTTCGTTTCTCGCCCGAATCGGTGCATCGTTTCATATTCCGGCCCGAATAATTGCATTAATTGCAACCTCGGCATGGTTTCCGGCACCATAACTAAACTGACCAAAATGAACCAGAACATCACTATTGGGTCCAAAAAAGTGGATTGGGTGCGTTCATTTCGTTTCTCGCCCGAATCGGTGCATCGTTTCATATTCCGGCCCGAATAATTACATTAATTGCAACCTTGGCATGGTTTCCGGCACCATAACTAAACTGACCAAAATGAACCAGAACATCACAATTGGGTCCAAAAAAGTGGATTGGGTGCGTTCGTTTTGATTCTGGCCCGAATATATGCTGTCTCTTATACACATCTAGATGTGTATAAGAGACAGGCACTATTGGGTCCAAAAAGTGGATTGGGTGCGTTCGTTTTGATTCTGGCCCGAATATATGCTGTCTCTTATACACATCTAGATGTGTATAAGAGACAGGCACTATTGGGTCCAAAAAGTGGATTGGGTGCGTTCGTTTTGATTCTGGCCCGAATATATGCTGTCTCTTATACACATCTAGATGTGTATAAGAGACAGTTCCGGCACAGTAACGAAACTGACCAAAAAGAACCAGAACATCACTATTGGGTCCCAAACAGTGCATTAAGTGTGTTCATTTCATTTTTGGCCTGAATCGGTGCATCATTTCGTTTCCGACCTGAATCGGTGCATTAAATGCAACAGCGACATGGTTTCTGGCAGAGTAACGAAACTAACCAAAACGAACCAAAACATCACTATTGGGTCCAAAAAAGTGGATTGGGTGCGTTCCTGTCTCTTATACACATCTAGATGTGTATAAGAGACAGGAACGCACCCAATCCACTTTTTTGGACCCAATAGTGCTGTTCTGGTTCGTTTTGGTTAGTTTCGTTACTCTGCCAGAAACCATGTCGCTGTTGCATTTAATGCACCGATTCAGGTCGGAAACGAAATGATGCACCGATCCGTCATGGTTGCATATAATGCACCGATTCGCGTCGGAAACGAAATGATGCACCGATCCGTCATGGTTGCATATAATGCACCGATTCGCGTCGGAAACGAAATGATGCACCGATCCGTCATGGTTGCATATAATGCACCGATTCGCGTCGGAAACGAAATGATGCACCGATCCGTCATGGTTGCATATAATGCACCGATTCGCGTCGGAAACGAAATGATGCACCGATCCGTCATGGTTGCATATAATGCACCGATTCGCGTCGGAAACGAAATGATGCACCGATCCGTCATGGTTGCATATAATGCACCGATTCGCGTCGGAAACGAAATGATGCACCGATCCGTCATGGTTGCATATAATGCACCGATTCGCGTCGGAAACGAAATGATGCACCGATCCGTCATGGTTGCATATAATGCACCGATTCGCGTCGGAAACGAAATGATGCACCGATCCGTCATGGTTGCATATAATGCACCGATTCGCGTCGGAAACGAAATGATGCACCGATCCGTCATGGTTGCATATAATGCACCGATTCGCGTCGGAAACGAAATGATGCACCGATCCGTCATGGTTGCATATAATGCACCGATTCGCGTCGGAAACGAAATGATGCACCGATCCGTCATGGTTGCATATAATGCACCGATTCGCGTCGGAAACGAAATGATGCACCGATCCGTCATGGTTGCATATAATGCACCGATTCGCGTCGGAAACGAAATGATGCACCGATCCGTCATGGTTGCATATAATGCACCGATTCGCGTCGGAAACGAAATGATGCACCGATCCGTCATGGTTGCATATAATGCACCGATTCGCGTCGGAAACGAAATGATGCACCGATCCGTCATGGTTGCATATAATGCACCGATTCGCGTCGGAAACGAAATGATGCACCGATCCGTCATGGTTGCATATAATGCACCGATTCGCGTCGGAAACGAAATGATGCACCGATCCGTCATGGTTGCATATAATGCACCGATTCGCGTCGGAAACGAAATGATGCACCGATCCGTCATGGTTGCATATAATGCACCGATTCGCGTCGGAAACGAAATGATGCACCGATCCGTCATGGTTGCATATAATGCACCGATTCGCGTCGGAAACGAAATGATGCACCGATCCGTCATGGTTGCATATAATGCACCGATTCGCGTCGGAAACGAAATGATGCACCGATCCGTCATGGTTGCATATAATGCACCGATTCGCGTCGGAAACGAAATGATGCACCGATCCGTCATGGTTGCATATAATGCACCGATTCGCGTCGGAAACGAAATGATGCACCGATCCGTCATGGTTGCATATAATGCACCGATTCGCGTCGGAAACGAAATGATGCACCGATCCGTCATGGTTGCATATAATGCACCGATTCGCGTCGGAAACGAAATGATGCACCGATCCGTCATGGTTGCATATAATGCACCGATTCGCGTCGGAAACGAAATGATGCACCGATCCGTCATGGTTGCATATAATGCACCGATTCGCGTCGGAAACGAAATGATGCACCGATCCGTCATGGTTGCATATAATGCACCGATTCGCGTCGGAAACGAAATGATGCACCGATCCGTCATGGTTGCATATAATGCACCGATTCGCGTCGGAAACGAAATGATGCACCGATCCGTCATGGTTGCATATAATGCACCGATTCGCGTCGGAAACGAAATGATGCACCGATTCAGGCCAAAAATGAAATGAACACACTTAATGCACTGTTTGGGACCCAATCGATTCGGGCGAGAGACGAAACGAACGCACCCAATCCACTTTTTTGGACCCAATAGTGCTGTTCTGGTTCGTTTTGGTTAGTTTCGTTACTCTGCCAGAAACCATGTCGCCTGTCTCTTATACACATCTAGATGTGTATAAGAGACAGGTAATGAACCTAACCAAAACGAACCAGAACATCACTATTGGGTCTAAAAAATTGGATTGGGTGCGTTCGTTTCGTTTCTAGCCAGAATCGGTGTATCATTTCGTTTCCGACCCGAATCGGTGCATTAAATGCAACCACGGCATGGTTTCCGGAACAGTAACGAAACTAACCAAAACAAACCAGAATATCACTATTGGGTCCAAAAAAGAGGTTTCGGTGCGTTCGTTTCATTTTTCGGCCCGAATAGTTGCATTAATTGCAACCTCGGCATGGTTTCCAGCACCGTAACAAAACTAACTAAAACGAACGAGAACATCATTGTTGGCTCCAAAAAAGTGGATGGGGTGCGTTCATTTCGTTTCTGGCCCGAATCGGTTCATCATTTCTTTTCCGGCTCGAATAGTTGGATTAAATGGAACCCTGGCATGGTTTTTGGCACAGCAACGAAACTAACCAAAATGAATCAGAAAATCACTATTGGGTCCAAAAAAGTGGATTCGGTGCGTTCATTTCGTTTCTTGCCTGAATCGGTGCATCATTTTGTTTATGACCCGAATCGGTGCATTATATGCAACCATGACATGGTTTCTCGCACAGTAACGAAACTAACCAAAACGAACCTGAACATCATTATTGGGTCCAAAAAAGTGGATTGGGTGCGTTTGTTTCGTCTTTGGGCCAAATCGGTGCATCGTTTCATTTTTAGGCCCGAATAGTTGAATTAATTGCAACCTCGGCATGGTTTCTGTCACCATAATGAAACTAACTAAAACGAACCAGAGCATCATTGTTGGTTCCAAATATGTGGATTGGGTGCGTTCATTTCTTTTTATGCCCGAATCGGTGCAACATTTCTTTTTCGGCTCGAATCGGTGCATTAAATGGAACCCTGGCATGGTTACTGGCACAGTATCGAAACTGACCAAAACGAACCAAAACATCACTATTTTGTCCGAAAAAGTGGATTCGGTGCGTTCATTTGGTTTCTTGCCCGAATCGGTGCATCGTTTCGTTTTCCGGCCTGAATAATTGCATTAATTGCAACCTCGGCATGGTTTCCAGCACCGTAACAAAACTAACTAAAACTAACCAGAACAACATTGTTGGCAGCAAAAAAGTGGATTGTGTGCGTTCGTTTCATTTCTGGCCCGAATCGGTGCATCATTTCGTTTCCGACCCGAATCAGTGCATTAAATGGAACCCTGGCATGGTTTCCAGCACCGTAACAAAACTAACTAAAACGAACGAGAACATCATTGTTGGCTCCAAACGAACGAGAACATCATTGTTCATTTCGTTTCTGGCCCGAATCGGTGCATCATTTCTTTTCCGGCTCGAATAGTTGCATTAAATGGAACCCTGGCATGGTTTCTGGCACAGTAACGAAACTAACCAAAACGAATCAGAAAATCACTATTAGGTCCAAAAAAGTGGATTCGGTGCGTTCATTTCGTTTTTTGACCGAATCGGTGCATCATTTTGTTTATGACCCGAATCGGTGCATTATATGCAACCATGACATGGTTTCTCGCACAGTAACGAAACTAACCAAAACGAACCTGAACATCATTATTGGGTCCAAAAAAGTGGATTGGGTGCGTTTGTTTCGTCTTTGGGCCAAATCGGTGCATCGTTTCATTTTCAGGCCCGAATGGTTGAATTAATTGCAACCTCGGCAGGGTTTCCGTCACCGTAACGAAAATAACTAAAACGAACCAGAACGTCACTATTGGGTCCAAAAAAAAGTTGATTGGGTGCGTTCGTTTCGTTTCTGGCCCGAATCGGTGCATCGTTTCGTTTTGCCGCCTGAATAGTTGCATTATTTGCAACCCCGGCATGGTTTCCGGCACCGTAACGAAAATAACTAAAACGAACTAGAACATCATTGTTGGATGCAAAAAAGTGGATTGAGTGCGTTCGTTTCGTCTCTCGCCCAAATCGGTGCATCATTTCTTTTCCGGCTCGAATCGATGCATTAAATGGAACCCTGGCATGGTTTCTGACAGAGTAACCAAACTGACCAAAATGAATCAGAACATCACTATTGGGTCCAAAAAAGTGGATTGGGTGCGTTCATTTCGTTTCTTGCCCGAATCGGTGCATCATTTTGTTTATGACCCGAATCGGTGCATTATATGCAACCACGGCATGGTTTCCGGCACAATAATGAAACTACCCAAAATGAACCAGAACATCACTATTGGGTCCAAAAAACTGGATACGGTGCGTTCATTTCATTTTTGGCCCGAATTGGTGCATTAAATGCAACCACAATATGGTTTCTGGCATAGTAACGAAACTGACTAAAACAAACAGAACATCACTATTTTGTCTGAAAAAGTGGATTCAGTGCGTTCATTTCGTTTCTTGCCCGAATCGGTGCATCGTTTCGTTTTCCGGCCCGAATAGTTGCATTAATTGCAACCTCGACATGGTTTCCGGCACCGTAACGAAACTAACTAAAACTAACCAGAACATCATTGTTGGCTGCAAAAAAGTGGATTGTGTGCGTTTATTTCGTTTTTGGCCCGAATCGGTGCATCATTTCATTTCCAACCCGAATCGGTGCATTAAATAGAACCCTGGCATGGTTTCTGGCACAGTAACCAAACCGACCAAAACGAATCAGAACATCACTATTGGGTCCAAAAAACTGGATACGGTGCGTTCATTTCATTTTTGGCCCGAATTGGTGCATTAAATGCAACCACAATATGGTTTCTGGCATAGTAACGAAACTGACCAAAACAAACCAGAACATCACTATTGGGTCAAAAAAGTGGATTGGGTGCGTTCGTTTCATTTTTTGCCCGAATCGGTGCATCATTTCATTTCTGACCCGAATCGGTGCATTAAATGCAACCACAATATGGTTTCTGGCATAGTAACGAAACTGACTAAAACAAACCAGAACATCACTATTTTGTCCGAAAAAGTGGATTCGGTGCGTTAATTTCGTTTTTGCCCGAATCGGTGCATTGTTTCGTTTTCCGGCCTGAATAATTGCATTAATTGCAACCTCGGCATGGTTTCCAGCACCGTAACGAAACTATCTAAAACTAACCAGAACAACATTGTTGGCAGCAAAAAAGTGGATTGTGTGCGTTCGTTTCGTTTCTGGCCCGAATCGGTGCATCATTTCGTTTCCGACCCGAATCAGTGCATTAAATGGAACCCTGGCATGGTGTCCAGCACCGTAACAAACCTAACTAAAACGAACGAGAACATCATTGTTGGCTCCAAAAAAGTGGATGGGGTGCGTTCATTTCATTTCTGGCCCGAATCGGTGCATCATTTCTTTTCCGGCTCGAATAGTTGCATTAAATGGAACCCTGGCATGGTTTCTGGCACAGTAACGAAACTAACCAAAACGAATCAGAAAATCACTATTGGGTCCAAAAAAGTGGATTCGGTGCGTTCATTTCGTTTCTTGCCCGAATCGGTGCACCATTTTGTTTATGACCCGAATCGGTGCATTGGGTCAAAAAAGTGGATTGGGTGCGTTCGTTTCATTTTTTGCCCGAATCGGTGCACCATTTTGTTTATGACCCGAATCGGTGCATTGGGTCAAAAAAGTGGATTGGGTGCGTTTGTTTCGTCTTTGGGCCAAATCGGTGCATCGTTTCATTTTCAGGCCCGAATAGTTGAATTAATTGCAACCTCGGCAGGGTTTCCGTCACCGTAACAAAAATAACTAAAATGAACCAGAACGTCACTATTGGGTCCAAAAAAAAGTTGATTGGGTGCGTTCGTTTCGTTTCTGGCCCGAATTGGTGCATCGTTTCATTTTGCGGCCTGAATAGTTGCATTATTTGCAACCCCGGCATGGTTTCCGGCACCGTAACGAAAATAACTAAAACGAACTAGAACATCATTGTTGGATGCAAAAAAGTGGATTGGGTGCGTTCGTTTCGTCTCTCGCCCGAATCGGTGCATCATTTCATTTCCGACCCGAATGGGTGCATTAAATGCAACAGCGACATGGTTTCTGGCATATTAACGAAACTGACCAAAACAAACAAAAACATTACTATTGGGTCCAAAAAAGTGGATTCTGTGCGTTCATTTCGTTTCTTGCCCGAATCGGTGCATCGTTTTGTTTCCGGCCCGAATCGGTGCATTAAATGCAACCCCCGCATGGTTTCCGGCACAATCATACTATTTTGTCTGAAAAAGTGGATTCAGTGCGTTCATTTCGTTTCTTGCCCGAATCGGTGCATCGTTTCGTTTTCTGGCCCGAATAGTTGCATTAATTGCAACCTCGACATGGTATCCGGCACCGTAACGAAACTAACTAAAACTAACCAGAACATCATTGTTGGCTGCAAAAAAGTGGATTATGTGCGTTTATTTCATTTTTGGCCCGAATCGGTGCATCATTTCGTTTCCAACCCGAATCGGTGCATTAAATAGAACCCTGGCATGGTTTCTGGCACAGTAACCAAACCGACCAAAACGAATCAGAACATTACTATTGGGTCCAAAAAACTGGATACGGTGCGTTCATTTCATTTTTGGCCCGAATCGGTGCATTAAATGCAACCACGATATGGTTTCTGGCATAGTAACGAAACTGACCAAAACAAACCAGAACATCACTATTGGGTCAAAAAAGTGGATTGGGTGCGTTCGTTTCATTTTTTGCCCGAATCGGTGCATCATTTCGTTTCTGACCCGAATCGGTGCATTAAATGCAACCACGATATGGTTTCTGGCATAGTAACGAAACTGACTAAAACAAACCAGAACATCACTATTTTGTCCGAAAAAGTGGATTCGGTGCGTTCATTTCGTTTTTTGCCCGAATCGGTGCATCATTTCGTTTTCCGGCCTGAATAGTTGCATTAATTGCAACCTCGACATGGTTTCCGGCACCGTAACGAAACTAACTAAAACTAACCAGAACAACATTGTTGGCTGCAAAAAAGTGGATTGTGTGCGTTCGTTTCGTTTCTGGCCCGAATCGGTGCATCATTTCGTTTCTGACCCGAATCGTTGCATTAAATGGAACCCTGGCATGGTTTCTGGCATAGTAACCAAACCGACCAAAACGAATCAGAATATCACTATTGGGTCCAAAAATTTGGATTTGGTGCGTTCATTTAGTTTCTTGCCCGAATCGGTGCATTGTTTTGTTTTCGGCCCGAATCGGTGCATTCAATGCAACCCCAACATGGTTTCCGGCACAATAACAAAACTGACCAAATTGAACTAGAACATCACTATTGGGTCCAAAAAAAGTGGATTGGGTGCGTTCGTTTCATTTTTGGCCCGAATTGGTGCATTAAATGCAACCACGATATGGTTTCTGGCATAGTAACGAAACTGACCAAAAAAAACTAGAACATCACTATTGGGTCAAAAAAGTGGATTGAGTGCGTTCGTTTCATTTTTTGCCCAAATCGGTGCATCATTTCGTTTCCGACCCGAATCGGTGCATTAAATGCAACCACGACATGGTTTCTGGCATAGTAATGAAACTGACCAAAACAAACCAGAACATCACTATTGGGTCCAAAAAAGGTTGATTGGGTGCGTTCGTTTAGTTTTTTGCCCGAATCGGTGCATCGTTTTATTTATGACCCGAATCGGTGCATTATATGCAACCACGACATGGTTTTCGGCACAGTAACGAAACTAACTAAAATGAACCAGAACATCATTATTGGCTCTGAAAAAGTGGATTGGGTGTGTTCGTTTTGTCTCTGAGCCAAATTGGTGCATCGTTTCATTTTCAAGCCCGAATAGTTGCATTAATTGCAACATCGGCATGGTTTTCGTCACCGTAACGAAACTAACTAAAACGAACCAGAGCATCATTGTTGGCTCCAAAAATGTGGATTGGGTGCGTTCGTTTCGTTTCTGGCCCGAATCGGTGCATCATTTCGTTTCCGACCTGAATCAATGCATTAAAAGCAAAACCGGCATGGTTTCCCTTATAGTAACAAAACTGAGAAAAATAAATCAAAACATCATTTTTGGGTCCAAAAAAGTGGATTCGGTGCGTTGCTTTCGTTTCTTGCCCGAATCGGTGCATTCAATGCAACCCCCGCATGGTTTCAGGCACAAGCACGAAACTGACCAAATTGAACCAGAACATCACTATTGGGTCCAAAAAAGTGGATTCGGTGCGTTCATTTCGTTTCTTGCCCGAATCGGTGCATCATTTTGTTTATGACCCGAATCGGTGCATTATATGCAACCATGACATGGTTTCTCGCACAGTAATGAAACTGACTAAAACGAATCTAAACATCATTATTGGGTCCAAAAAAGTGGATTGGGTGCGTTCGTTTCGTCTTTGGGCCAAATCGGTGCATCGTTTCATTTTCAGGCTCGAATAGTTGAATTAATTGCAACCTCGGCATGGTTTCCGTCACCGTAATGAAACTAACTAAAACGAACCAGCGCATCATTGTTGGCTCCAAATATGTGGAATGGGTGCGTTCGTTTCTTTTTATGCCCGAATCAGTGCAACATTTCTTTTTCGGCTCGAATCGGTGCATTAAATGGAACCCTGGCATGATTTCTGGCACAGTATCAAAACTGACCAAAACGAACCAAAACATCACTATTTTGTCCGAAAAAGTGGATTCGGTTCGTTCATTTGGTTTCTTGCCCAAATCGGTGCATCGTTTCGTTTTCCGGCCTGAATAGTTGCATTAATTGCAACCTCCGCATGGTTTCCGGCACCGTAACGAAACTAACTAAAATTAACCAGAACAACATTGTTGGCTGCAAAAAATTGGATTGTGTGTGTTCGTTTCGTTTCTGGCCCGAATCGGTGCATCATTTCATTTCCGACCCGAATCAGTGCATTAAATGGAACCCTGGCATGGTTTCTGGTAGAGTAACCAAACTGACCAAAATGAATCAGAACATCACTATTGGGTCCAAAAAAGTGGATACGGTGCATTCATTTCATTTTTGGCCCAAATCGGTGCATTAAATGCAACCACGATATGGTTTCTGGCATAGTAACGAAACTAACCAAAACAAACCAGAACATTAATATTGGGTCAGAAAAGTGGATTGGGTGCGTTCGTTTCATTTTTTGCCCGAATCGGTGCATCATTTCGTTTCCGACCCGAATCGGTGCATTAAATGCAACCATGACACGGTTTCTGGCATAGTAATGAAACTGACCAAAACAAACCAGAACATCACTATTGGGTCCAAAAAAGGTTGATTGGGTGCGTTCGTTTAGTTTTTGTCCTGAATCGTTGCATCATTTCATTTCTGGCACGAATCGGTGTATTAATTGCAACCCCGACATGGTTTCCAGCACCGTAACGAAACTGACTAAAATGAACCAAAACATCACTGTTTCTTGCCCGAATCGGTGCATCGTTTCATTTCCGGCCTAAATCGGTGCATTAAATGGAACCCCGAGATGGTTTCCGATACAGTAACGAAATTGACCAAAACGAACCAAAACATCACTATTCGGTCCAAAAAAGTAGATTGGGTGCGTTCGTTTCGTTTCTGGCCCCTATCGGTGCACCGTTTTGTTTCCAGCCCGAATCGGTGCATTAAATGGAACTCCGGCACACTAACAAAACTGACCAAAACAAATCAAAACATCACTTTTGGATCCAAAAAAGTGGATTTGGTGCGTTTGTTTCATTTTTGGCCCGAATCGGTGCAACGTTTCCTTTCCGACCCGAATCGGTGCATTAAATGCAACCCCGACATAGTTTGCGGTACAGTTACGAAACTGACCAAAACAATCCAAAACATACTATTGGGTACAAAATAGTAGACTGGGTACGTTCGTTTCATTTTTGGCACGAATCGTTGCATCGTTTCGTTTCAGGCCCGAATTGGTGCATTAATTGCAACCCTGACATGGTTTCCGGCACTGTAACAAAAGTGACTAAAATAAACCAAAACATCACTGTTGGGTCTAAAAAAGTGGATTGGGTGTGTTCATTCGTTTTGGCCCCGAATTGTTGCATCGTTTCGTTTCTGACCCGAATCGGTGCATTAAATGCAAACCCGGCATGGTTTTCGGCATAGTAACAAAACTAACCAAATGAAATCAAAACATCACTTTTGCGTCCAAAAAAGTGGATTGGGTTGTTGATTTCGTTTTTGGCCCGAATCGGTGCATCGTTTCATTTCCGACCCGAATCGGTGCACTAAATGCAACACCGGCATAGTTTCCGGCACAGTAATGAAACTGACCAAAACAATCCAAAACATAGTATTGGGTCCAAAATCGTAGATTGGGTGGGTTTGTTTCGTTTCTGGCCCGAATCAGTGCATCATTTCGATTCTAGCTCAAATCGGTGCATTAAGTGCAGCCCCGGCATAGATTCCGGCACAATAGCAAAACTGACCAGAACGAACCAAAACATCACTATTGGGTCCAAAAAAGTGGATTAGGTGTGTTCATTTCGTTCCTATCCGAATCATTGCGTCGTTTCGTTTCCGGTCCGAATCAGTGCATTAAATGCAACCCCGACATGGTTTTCGGTACAGTAACAAAACTGACCAAAACGAATCAAAACATCACTTTTGGGTCAAAAAAAGTGGATTGGGTGCGTTTGTTTCGTTTTTCGCCCGAATCGATGCATCGTTTCGTTTTCGTCCCAAATCGGTGCATTAAATGCAACCATGGCATGGTTTCTTGCATCGTAACAAAATTGACCAAAATGAACCAGAACATCACTACTGGGTCCAAAAAAGTGGATTGGGTGCATTCGTTTCATCTCTGGGCCAAATCGGTGCATCGTTTCATGTTCAGGCCTGAATAGTTGCATTCATTGCAACCTCGGCATGGTTTTCGTCACCATAACGAAACTAACTAAAACGAACCAGAGCATCATTGTTGGCTCTAAAAATGTGAATTGGGTGCGTTCGTTTCTTTTCATGCCCGGATCGGTGCATCATTTCTTTTCCGACTCGAATCGGTGCATTAAATGGAACCCTGGCAAGATTTCTGGCATAGTAACGAAACTGTAACACCCAAAAATGGCCTGTTTAAAATTTTTAGTAATTAATTGGCTTTTATTTTAATTGTTCATATTTAATATAGGTTAAATGAATTATTTATGAATATTAAAATCAAATATAAGTTGTAGAAACATTTTTGTTGCATTCATGCTACTGCACTGTGTTTTGGTTGTTGGCAAATTATGTTGGAATTTAAAATCTGTTTAAATTCGATTTTAATTTGCATTTGTTTGGGCCCTAGAAAAGTTATTTCAAGTCGAGTTCACTTTTTCTCCCTGAACTTTTCCCCCGACCCACTCTCCCTCCCTCCACTTTTTCCCCCGTCCAGCCCAACACCCTTTCTTTTCCCTCCCCGGCCCAGCTCGACCCGCTCCGCACTTCCCCCGCCTTCGGCCCACAGCTCCGCGCCGGCCTAGCAGAGCACTCCCCCTCGCGGCCCACAGCGCCAGCACCCCCCTTCCTCTCTCTCCCTGGCCAGTGTCCCCTCCCGAGCCTATAAAAGCCACACCCCGAGCCCCTTGATCACCACCAAGCCGCACCGAGCTCCCCAAGTTCCCTCCTCGCAGCCTTCCCCGCGCAGCGCCGCCTACCCGAGCTCCGCCAAGCTCCGGCCGCCGTCGGAATCGCCCCTCCGGCCCTCCTCCGCGCCCGTCTTCACCCCGGGTGAAATTGCAGCGAGGTAAGGAACCCCCCCCCTCCCGTCCTTCTCCTTGGCCAATTAGCCCCTCCTTTGCGCTGTTACCTTCCCACCCAAGCCGCCGGACACCGGTCACCGTCGTTGGACATCCTTGCCGCAAAATCGCCGACTTGAACCCTCCTATCTTGCTTGCCATGCTTCCCCGATGCTCCACGGCCAAACCCCATTCCTTTTGGAGCCCTATATCGCGAGATCGACGCCGCTCCGGCGAGCTTTCGCCAACGCCGCCGTGGTCCTGAGCTGCCGCAGGCGAGCCAACTCTCCCGAGCCATCCCAGGCCTTGGATCAAGATCCGACGGCTGGATCAGACCCCTTCCCCCGAGTCAAACTTCTTTATAACAGTCAGCCACGTAGATTTTGCAAAAGAGCCCCTTCAAGATCTAAAATCAACCCGCGGTCCACCCTCTGTTGAAAATAATTGCAGATAGGCCCTAAGTTTTATGAAAAACCCCCTGAACATTCGAAGATTAGAACCCGCCGTCCTAGGGAGTCATTTTCGCGCGTAGGCCCGCGGGTTTTTATACGAAATTATGTTTAGGTCCCTGTTTTCTTTCATTTAAGCCCCTGGAAACTTTTAAAAATTGCCAGCAGGTCCCTAGAACTTAGAAAACCCATATCTTTTTCGTTTTAGCTCCGATTAGTGTGATTTTCGCGCTCATGTATTCGTAGTGAAGCATAGAATATTTATAAAACCTTTTTATGTAATGTTTCTACTGTTTGGTGTACTGTTATAATAGATTATTATTTGTTTGCATGTATTGGTTTGCGTGCTGGCTTGTTTGGTGCTTCGCGTCCAGTCGGTGAGCAGTTAGCTTTGGAGTTCGAGCTCGGTGAGGATTTTCCGGAGCAGGACTAGCAGCAGTAGCACTTCGAGGAAGGCAATTCATAGCACGGACAATCCTTGCTACCCAAACACACCTTGTACATTCATTTACTTTCATATGCATGTGTCTAGTTTACTGTCCCATTAAGGTTCTACCTAGTTTCGTATATCTTGTTCCTTTGATAACCTTGGGTTTATGCATATGGGTAGATTTTTGCTATGAGCAGCTACTGTCACCATTATTTAACTACAAATTTTGACTTAATGTTTCATTTCAACATTAATGATAAAACTTGCTTTTTAGCAACTTGGTTTAGGGAGATAGAGCGTGTGCTGTGTGCTTTGCTCTAGTGTCTCTCCGTAAGGTCTGGCTCTTAAAGCGGCAAACCAGGAGCCTGCCGCCACCGCTAGAACTATTATGGCTCTGGTCTTGGTCAAGTAACTTGTACGACTCTAGCTTGACAGTAGTTACCGACGGGGCCGACGGCGCTATGAGAAGCACTCGTGAGAGTATGGTTTGATCCACCGAGGACGGGGGTACCGTCGGATATGTCTTGTCAGGCACAGTCTTGTGTCGGGAGTCCCTGTGGTATGGGAACTCTGCACGTCGCACTCTTGTACTTGTTGGCATGTGTGCCCACGCTCTGGACGCCATTGACCCTCTTATCGCTGCGCCCTGAGAGTCAGTCAATCTCGGTGCCTTGGATCATGCTGCCTGTGTTGTACCATAGTGGCTACTATTTTGTTAGGGTGTTTTGTGAAAAAACTCATAGCGTCCCTATGCAGTCACACCTCGGAAGTGTTGATGTGCGTGGTTGGGTGTAAAGTTCCTTTGAACTTTTACGCGACTGGTGGGTAAAGGGCGAAACCTCTGCAGAGTGTACAATCTATCATGATAGCCTTGCTCAACGTCACGAGTGGCCTTGATCCTTTTTGATTAGAAATTGATGTTTATTATTGTTTAAAGTTCACCTCTTTCACTTGTAGTAACTTGGTTAATGCTAAAATGAATCAACTAAAAGTGCTAATGCAGTTAAGCCGTGTCTAGCCTATTTTGAGCCTTCATACCCGTGCTATACTTGCTAAGTATTTGTTTATTTACACTTGTCAATATTCAACAAAATCCCGGATGGGTAAACAGATTGGGTTGATCAGGAGACTGCTACTGAGTTCCCTGAGGACCTGCCGTACTTCTGAGTTGCGCTCTCCCAGTCAGAGTCCATGTGGACTGCGGCTCCGCTTACGTTGAGAGTTATAGACTTCCGCAGTAATAAATATTATTGATATACTCTGATGTAAACTATTTTATTTCGAGCATTTGTACTCTGTTTATCATATTTGTTCATTGTATGTGTTCTGTGGACTTCCTGGGCACACATATGGCCGCAGTCGGGTTTTGTGAAAATCCGGGTGTGACAGAAACTGACCAAAACGAACCAAAACATCACTATTTTGTCCAAAAAGTGGATTCGATGCGTTCATTTCGTTTCTTGCCCCGAATCGGTGCATCGTTTCGTTTCCAGCCCGAATCGGTGCATTCAATGCAACCCCGGCATAGTTTCCGTCACCGTAACGAAACTAACTAAAACGAACCAGAACATCAGTGTTGGCACCAAAAAAGAGGATTGGGTGCCTTAGTTTCGTTTCTGGCCCGAATCGGTGCATCGTTTCATTTCCGGCTCAAATCGGTTCATTAAATGAAACCCTGACATGGTTTCTGGCACAGTAACGAAACTAACCAAAATATCACTATTGGGTCCAAAAAAGTGGATTGGCTGCGTTCGTTTCGTTTCTGGCCCAAATCGGTGCATCGTTTCGTTTTGCGGCCTGAATAGTTGCATTATTTTCAACCCCGGCATGGTTTCCAGCACTGTAACAAAACTAACTAAAACAAACCAGAACATCATTGTTGGCTCCAAAAAAGTGGGTTGGGTGCGTTCGTTTCATTTCTGACCCGAATCGGTGCATCATTTCGTTTCTGTCTTGAATCTGTGCATTAAAAGGAACCCTGACATGGTTTCTGGCACAGTAACGAAACTGACCAAAACGAACCAAAACATCACTATTGGGTCCAAAAAAGTGCATTGGTTGCGTTCGTTTCGTTTCTGGCCCGAATCGGTGCATCGTTTCGTTTTCCAGCACCGTAACGAAACTAACTAAAACGAACCTGAACATCATTGTTGGCTCCAAAAAAGTGGATTGGATGCATTCGTTTCGTTTCTGGCCCAAATCAGTGCATCATTTTTTTTGCGGCTCTCGGTGTATTCAAATGGAACCCTGACATGGTTTCGGGCACAATAACAAAACTGACCAAAACGAACCAAAACATCACTATTGGGTCCACAAAAGTGGATTGGGTGCGTCCGTTTCATGTCTGGCCCGAATCGATGCATCGTTTCTTTTTGCGGCCCGAATAGTTGCATTGATTGGAACCACGGCGTGGTTTCCGGCACCGTAACGAAACTAACTAAAATGAACCAGAAGATCATTGTTGGCTCCAAAAAACTGGATTGGGTGTGTTCGTTTCATTTGGGGCCCGAATCGGTGCACCATTTCGTTTCCGGCTTGAATCGGTGTATTAAAAGGAACCCTGACATGGTTTCTGGCACAGTAACGAAACCGACCAAAACGAACCAAAACATCACTATTGGGTCCAAAAAACTGGATTCGGTGCGTTCGTTTCGTTTCTGGCCCGGATCGGTGCATCATTTTGTTTTCGTCCCGAATCGGTGCATTCAATGCAACCCGGCATGGTTTCCGGCACAATAACGAAACTGACCAAAACGAACCAGAACATCACTATTGGGTCAAAAAAAGTTGATTGGGTGCGTTTGTTTCGTTTTTGGCCCGAATCGGTGCATCATTTCGTTTCTGACCCGAATCGGTGCATTAAAGGCAACCATGACATGGTTTCCAGCACCGTAACGAAACTAACTAAAACAAACCAGAACGTCACTATTGGGTCCAAAAAAAAGTTGATTGGGTGCGTTCGTTTCGTTTCTGGCCCGAATAGGTGCATCGTTTCGTTTTGCGCCCTGAATAGTTGCATTATTTGCAACCCCGGCATGGTTTAAAGCACTGTTACGAAACTAACTAAAACAAACCAGAACATCATTGTTGCTCCAAAAAAGTGGATTGGGTGCGTTCGTTTCGTTTCTGACCCGAATCAGTGCATCATTTCGTTTCTGGCTTGAATCTGTGCATTAAAAGGAACCATGACATGGTTTCCAGCACCGTAACGAAACTAACTAAAACAAACCAGAACGTCACTATTGGGTCCAAATAAAAGTTGATTGGGTGCGTTCGTTTCGTTTCTGGCCCGAATCGGTGCATCGTTTCGTTTTGCGGCCTGAATAGTTGCATTATTTGCAACCCCGGCATGGTTTAAAGCACTGTTACGAAACTAACTAAAACAAACCAGTACATCATTGTTGCTCCAAAAAAGTGGATTGGGTGCGTTCGTTTCGTTTCTGACCCGAATCAGTGCATCATTTCGTTTCTGGCTTGAATCTGTGCATTAAAAGGAACCATGACATGGTTTCTAGCACAGTAACGAAACTGACCAAAACGAACCAAAACATCACTATTTTGTCCAAAAAAGTGGATTGGTTGCGTTCGTTTCGTTTCTGGCCCGAATCGGTGCATCGTTTCATTTTGCGGCCTGAATAGTTGCATTATTTGCAACCCCGGCATGGTTTACAGCACCGTAACAAAACTAACTAAAACAAACCAGAACATCATTCTTGGCCTCAAAAAAGTGGATTGGGTGCGTTCGTTTCATTTCTGACCCGAATCGGTGCATCATTTCATTTCTGGCTTGAATCGTTGCATTAAAAGGAACCATGACATGGTTTTCAGCACCGTAACGAAACTAACTAAAACAAACCAGAACGTCACTATTGGGTCCAAAATAAAAGTTGATTGGGTGCGTTCGTTTCATTTCCAGCCCGAATCGGTGCATCATTTCGTTTCCGACCCGAATCAATGCATTAAATGCAAAACCGACATGGTTTCTCGTACAGTAACAAAACTGAGCAAAATAAATAAAAACATCACTTTTGGGTCAAAAATAGTGGATTGTGTGCGTTCGTTTCATTTTTCACCCGAATCGATGTATCGTTTCGTTTTCGACCCGAATCGGTGCATTAAATGCAATCACGGCAGTGTTTCCGGCACAGTAACAAAACTGACTAAAATGGACCAGAACATCACTATTGCGTTAAAAAAAGGTGACTGGGTGATGTCCTCATCACAGGGTGGGTTCGTTTCGTTTTTGACATGAATCGGTGCATCATTTCGTTCCGGCCCGAATCGGTGCATTCAATGCAACCCCGGCATGGTTTCGGGCACAGTAACAAAACTGACCAAAACGAACCAGAACATCACTATTGGGTCCAAAAATTTGATTGGGTGCCTTCGTTTCATTTTTTGCCCGAATCGGTGCATCATTTCGTTTCCATCCCGAATCGGTGCATTAAATGCAACCACGACATGGTTTATGGCACACTAATGAAACTAACTAAAACAAACCAGAACATCACTATTGGGTCCAAAAAAAATTGATTGGGTGCGTTCGTTTCGTTTCTGGCCCAAATCGGTGCATCATTTCGTTTCCGACCCGAATCAATGCATTAAATGCAAAACCGGCATGGTTTCCAGTATAGTAACAAAACTGAGAAAAATAAATAAAAACATCTTTTTTGGGTCCAAAAAAGTGGATTGTGTGCGTTCGTTTCATTTTTCACTCGAATCGATGCATCGTTTCGTTTTCGAACCAAATCGGTGCATTAAATGCAACCACGGCATGGTTTCCGGCACAGTAACAAAACTGACTAAAATGAACCAGAACATCACTATTGGGTTAAGGACCGGGTGATGTCCTCATAACTGGGTGGGTTCGTTTCATTTTTGGCCCGAATCGGTGCATCATTACGTTTCTTATCCGAATCGGTGCATTAAATGCAACCCCGTCATGGTTTCTGGCACAGTAACAACACTGACCAAAACAAATCAAAACAACACTTTTGGGTCCAAGAAAGTGGATTGGGTGCGTTCGTTTCGTTTTTGGCCCGAATCGGTGCATCGTTTCATTTTCGATCCGAATTGGTGCATTAAATGCAACCCCGGCATAGTTTTCGGCATAGTAACGAAACTGACAAAACAATCCAAAACCGTCTATTGGGTCCAAAATAGTAGTTTCGATGCGTTCGTTTCGTTTCTGGCCCGAATCGGTGCATCGTTTCGATTCCGGCCGAATCGATGCATTAAATGCAACCCTGGCATAGTAACGAAACTGACCAAAACAATCCAAAACATACTATTGAGTCAAAAATGGTAGATTGGGTGCGTTCGTTTCGTTTTTGCCCCGAATCGTTGCATCGTTTTGTTTCTTGCCCGAATAGGTGCATTAATTGCAACCCCGTCATGGTTTCCGGTACTGTAACAAAACTGACTAAAATAAACCAAAACATCACTGTTGGGTCCAAAAAAGTGGAATGGGTGCGTTCGTTTCGTTTTTGGCCCGAATCGTTGCATCGTTTCGTTTCCGACCCGAATAGGTGCATTAATTGCAACCCCGTCATAGTTTCCGGCACAGTAACGGAACTGACCAAAATGAACCAGAGCATCACTATTGGGTCCAAAAAAGTTGATTGGGTGCGTTCGTTTCGTTTCGGCCCAAATCAGTGCATCGTTTCGTTTTCCAGCACGAATAGGTGCATTAATTGCAACCCCATCACGGTTTCAGCAACGTAACGAAACTGACTAAAATGAACCAAAACATCACTGTTGGATCCAAAAAGTGGATTGGGCGCGTTCGTTTCGTTTCTGGCCCAAATCGGTGCATCGTTTCATTTCCAACCCGAATCGATGCATTAAATGGAACCCCGACACGGTTTCCGGTGCAGTAACGAAACTGACCAAAACGAACCAAAACATCACTATTGGGTCCAAAAAAGTGGATTCGGTGAGTTCGTTTCTTTTCTGGTCGAATCGGTGCATCGTTTCGTTTGCGGCCCGAATCGGTGCATTAAATATAACCCCGACATGGTTTCCTGCACCATAACAAAACTGACCAAACCGAATGAAAACATGACTTTTGGGTCTGAAAAAGTTGATTGGTTGCGTTCGTTTCATTTTTCACCCAAATCGATGCGTCGTTTCGTTTTCGAACCGAATTGGTGCAATGCAACCACGGCATAGTTTCCAACATAGTAACAAAACTGACCAAAATGAACCAGAACATCACTATTGGGTCCAAAAAAGTATATTGGGTGCGTTCGTTTCATTTCTGGCCCGAATCGGTGCATCGTTTCATTTTCCGGCCCAAACAGATGCATTAATTGCAACCCCGGCATGGTTTCCAGCACCGTAACAAAACTAACTAAAACGAACCAGAACATCATTGTTGGCACCAAAAAAGCGGATTGGGTGCATTCGTTTCGTTTCTGGCCCTAATCGGTGCATCGTTTCGTTTCCGGCTCAAAACGCTGCATTAAATGGAACCCTGACATGGTTTTTGGCACAGTAACGAAACTGACCAAAATGAACCAAAACACCACTATTGGGTCAAAAAAAAGTGGATTGGGTGCGTTCGTTTTGATTCTGGCCCGAATATATGCATCGTTTCGTTTCCGGCCTGAATCGATGCATCAAATGCAATCCCGACATAGTTTCCGGCACAGTAACAAAACTGACCAAAACGAATCAAAACATCACTTTTGGGTCTGAAAAAGTGGATTGGGTGCGTTCATTTCGTTTTTTGCCCGAATCGATGCATCGTTTCGTTTCCGACCCGAATCGGTGCATTAAATGCAACCTGGCATTGTTTCCGGCGCTATAACAAAACTGACCAAAATGAATCAGAACATCACTATTGGGTCCAAAAAAGGTTATTGGGTTCATTCGTTTCATTTCTGGCCCGAATCGGTGCATCGTTTCGTTTTCTGGCCCAAAAAGGTGCATTAATTACAACCCCGGCATGGTTTCCAGCACTGTAACGAAACAAACTAAAACGAACCAGAAAATCAATGTTGACTCCAAAAAAGTGGATTGGGTGCGTTCGTTTCGTTTCTTGCCCGAATCAGTGCATCATTTCGTTTCTGACCCGAATCGGTGCATTAATGCAACCACGGCATGGTTTCTGGCATAGTAACGAAACTGACCAAAACAAACTAGAACATGACTATTGGGTCCAAAAAAATTGATTGGGTGTGTTCGTTTCGTTTCTAGCCCGAATTGGTGCATCGTTTCGTTTTCGACCCGAATCGGTGCATTAAATGCAACCTCGGCATGGTTTCCGGCAGAGTAACAAAACTGACCAAAACAAATAAAAAATCACTATTAGGTCCAAAAAAGTTGATTCGGTGCGTTGGTTTCGTTTCTAGCCCGAATCGGTGCATCATTTCATTTCTGACCCTAATAGATGCATTAACTGCAACCCCAGCATGGTTTCCGGCACCGTAACAAAACTGACTAAAATGAACCAGAACAACTGATGAGGACATCACCGCCAACGATACAGCCACGCCATCTTCTCCTATCATTTCCAGTCCTATTACCCGTGCTCGTGCTAGACAACTTAATCATCCGGTGAGTTCACTCCTGAGTTCATGTTCATCATATTTATACTGTGGAGACCCGTGCACTTTTGTTTTGCTTAGGAATCATGGAGATGATCGAGAACGAAAAGGATTCACGCGGGCTGGATTCAGACTACAGAAAAACATCAACTTGTGATGGACGCCACGGTCGCATACGGACTCGGATTGGGGCGGTCAAGTACTTCACGGAAAGCTTGTCAAGTCGACTTTCCAACGGATCTGACCGCACATCGATATCTATTCGGAGTCGTCTAGAATCATCTATTTGCTCCGAGATGTTTTCTGCCCATGATGATGTGCCATCTTATTTTGTCCCAATGGGCCGTGTATCATGTAGAGTTCTTTATGGACGCGTCCTAGGGTTAGAGCACGACCCCAGCACCCCTGTGGTCATCCTCCCTTGTCTTATACCTCTTAGCCACCACTAAGAACACTGGGATTTTGTTTAGATCAAGTTTAGCCATTGCTACTTGCTTGTAAGCGCACGTGCTGGTCGAGCCGCCCGTCTTCGAGTCTTCTGAACCCCACTTCATTTGTGATTGAGTTTGAGATTCAACACTTCATTCCCATATAGTAATTTCAGTAGTTGTTCGATACTTGTTCTTGCTAGTTCTTCGATTGCTTTCAAGACACGACCGGGTTTCGTGTTTCCACCAGATCACGACATCCATAGGAGGTGGTGTATCAGTTGCTAAGGCGCAGTCTTTGGAAGGCTGTAGTCGGGCTGTCCACGTCGTCTCCTCCAATCGAGTAATCCCCCATGCCTCTCATGGAAAAATCGGGCATAAACCCTAGCGGGTTCCCATCAACAACATTGTTGGCTCCAAAAAAGTGTATTGGGTGCGTTCGTTTCGTTCTGGCCCGAATCGGTGCATCATTTCGTTTCTTGCTCGAATCAGTGCATTAAAAGGAACCCTGACATGGTTTCTGGCATAATGCACAGTAACGAAACTGACCAAAATGAACCAAAACATCACTATTGGGTCCAAAAAAGTGGATTGGGTGCGTTCGTTTCGTTTCTGGCCCGATTTGGTGCATTATTTTGTTTTCTACCCGATTTGGTGCTTTAAAAGCAACCCCGACATGGTTTCCGGCACAGTAACAAAACTGACTAAAACAAATCAAAACATCACTTTTGCATCCAAAAAAGTTGATTGGGTGCATTCGTTTCGTTTTTGGCCTGACTCAGTGCATCGTTTCATTTCTGACCCGAATCGGTGCATTAAATGCAACCCCGGCATGGTTTCTAGCTCAGTAACAAAACTGACCAAAACAATTCAAACCATACTATTGGGTCCAAAAAAGTCGATTGGGTGCGTTCGTTTCGTTTCAGGCCTGAATCGGTGCATCGTTTCGATTCCGGCCCGAATCGGTGCATTAAATGCAACCTCGGCATAACACAATAACGAAATTGTCCAAAACAATCCAAAACATACTATTGGGTCTAAAATAGTAGATTGGATGGGTTCGTTTAGTTTTTTTCCCGAATCTTTGCATCATTTCATTTCCTGCCCGAATCGGTGTATTAATTGCAACCCCGGCATGGTTTCCAGCACCGTAACGAAACTCACTAAAATGAACCAAAACATCACTGTTTCTGGCCTGAATCTGTGTATCGTTTCATTTCCAGCCTAAATCGGGGCATTAAATGGAACCCCAAGATGGTTTCCGGTACAGTAACGAAACTGACCAAAACGAACCAAAACATCACTATTCGGTCCAAAAAAGTGGATTGGGTGCGTTCGTTTCGTTTCTGGCCCGAATCGGTGCACCGTTTTGTTTCCAGCCCGAATCAGTGCATTAAATGGAACCTCGGCATGGGTTCCGGCACAGTAACAAAACTGGCCAAAATGAATCAAAACATCACTTTTGGGACCAAAAAAATAGATTGGATGCATTTGTTTCATTTTTGGCCCGAATCAGTGCATGATTTCGTTTCTGACCCGAATCAGTGGATTAAATGCAATCCCGGCATGGTTTTTGGCACAGTAACAAAACTGGCCAAAAAAAATCAAAACATCACTTTTGGGTCCAAAAAAGTGGATTTGGTGCGTTTGTTTCATTTTTGGCCCTAATCGGTGCAACGTTTCCTTTCCGACCCGAATCGGTGCATTAAATGTAACCCCGGCGTAGTTTTCGGCACAGTAACGAAACTGACCAAAACAATCCAAAACATACTATTGGGTCCAAAATAGTAGATTTGGTGCGTTCGTTTCATTTCTGGCCCAAATTGGTGCATCGTTTCGGTTCCGGCTCGAATCGGTGCATTAAATTCAACCCCGACATAGTTTGCGGCACAGTAACGAAACTGACCAAAACAATCCAAAACATACTATTGGGTCCAAAATAGTAGATTGGGTGCATTCGTTTCATTTTTGGCACGAATCGTTGCATCATTTCATTTCCGGCCCGAATCGGTGCATTAATTGCAACCCTGACATGGTTTCCGGTACCGTAACTGATGAGGACATCCTCCACTATTACCTGCTGGCAAAGACGCAACAAAGTTGTAGTCGGGTGGCGACCATGTGAGCCTCTGAATAATCCCACCTTGCTTATCTAGGGAGGAGGAAGCCACCTTAAAAGGGAGAGCCACCCTTCCCCTATCAGACTAGTCTTTTAGGGAGATTGGGCCTTTCCTTGAGTGGGTGTGCCTAAGAAATGTTGGGGGCCGGGCAACCTTAATTTGTTGGGCCTTGGCCAACCTCACACCTGGGCTGGATGCATCATTTGGTATCAGAGCTGGGCCTTTGATAAGAAGGGGAGAATGATGAGGACATCCTCCACTATTACCCGCTGGCAAAGACGCAACAAAGTTGTAGTCGGGGGGCGACCATGTGAGCCTCTGAATAATCCCACCTTGCTTATCTAGGGAGGAGGAAGCCACCTTAAAAGGGAGAGCCACCCTTCCCCTATCAGACTAGTCTTTTAGGGAGATTGGGCCTTTCCTTGAGTGGGTGTGCCTAAGAACTGTTGGGGGCCGGGCAACCTTAATCTGTTGGGCCTCGGCCAACCCCACGCCTGGGCCGGATGCGTCAGTAACAAAACTGACTAAAATGAACCAAGACATCACTGTTCGGTCTAGAAAAGTGGATTGGGTGTGTTCGTTCGTTTTTGCCCCGAATCGTTGCATCATTTCGTTTCCAACCCGAATCGGTGCATTAAATGCGACCCCGGCGTGGTTTTCGGCATAGTAACAAAACTGACCAAATGAAATCAAAACATTACTTTTGCGTCCAAAAAAGTGAATTGAGTTGTTCGTTTCGTTTTTGGCCCGAATCGGTGCATCGTTTCATTTTCGACCCGAATCGGTGCAATAAATGCAACCCCGGCATAGTTTCCGGCACAGTAACGAAACTGACCAAAACAATCCAAAACATAGTATTGGGTCCAAAATCATAGATTGGGTGGGTTCATTTCGTTTCTGGCCCGAATCTGTGCATCATTTCGATTCTAGCTCAAATCGGTGCATTAAATACAACCCCTACATAGTTTCCGGCCCAATAGCAAAACTGACCAGAACGAACTAAAACATCACTATTGGGTACAAAAAAAGTGGATTGGGTGCGTTCATTTCGTTTCTTTCCTGAATCGTTGCGTCGTTTTGTTTCCGGCCCGAATCAGTGCATTAAATGCAACCCCGATATGGTTTTCGGTACAGTAACAAAACTGACCAAAACGAATCAAAACATCACTTTTGGGTCCAAAAAAGTGGATTGGGTGCGTTTGTTTCATGTTTCGCCCGAATCGATGCATCATTTCATTTTCATCCTGATTCGGTGCATTAAATGCAACCATGGCATGGTTTCTTGCACAGTAATGAAATTGACCAAAATGAACCAGAACATCACTATTGGGTCCAAAAAAGTTGATTGGGTGTGTTCGTTTCGTTTCTAGCCCGAATCGGTGCATCGCTTCGTTTTCGGCCCAAATCCAAATGGAGTTCTCTATATCTCTGTGTTTGTCCACACATGTGAGGTGTTCTTAGGTATTAGACCAAGTCTACCTTTGTTCCATACCCTGTACCACATCAAGCCCCAGCCAAATTTTCAACGGACAGAGGTAGTCGGCGGAGCCGGGATCCAGTTCTGCCAGAATATGCGCGCGAAATGGTTTGATATGCCTATCATGGACTCGTGCGGAGATTGGAAGGCCAAATGGTTTACCATTGGTGAGTTGATAGCATTATATATTCCTTTGTGTCAATAACATCGCATATTTGTTTATCACTATAGACCTTGAGATGGGCGACCCGTCCAAAACTGCCCTTATAGGGGCTCATTTAGATTGTAAATAGGAAGACACGCTCGTCAAGTTCCTTCATGATAATAAATATATATTTGCATGGAAACCATCAGATATGTCTGGTGTTCCTAGGGAGCTTGCCGAGCACAAATTAAAAGTTGACGAGAAGGCGAAGCCTAAAAGGCAACGCCTACGCCGTTTCGCTCAAGACAGACGCGATGCGACCAAGGCAGAGATCGCCAAACTACTCGCAGCCAACTTCATCATAGAAGTCTTCCATCCATAGTGGTTGGCCAATCTAGTCCTGGTCAAAAAGAAAAACAACAACGAGTGGCGGATGTGTGTTGACTACACAGATCTCAACAAGCATTGCCCTCCAGACCCCATGGGTCTCCCGCGCATTGATCAAGTCGTGGACTCTATGGCCGGATGTGCACTACTCTGCTTCCTCGATTGCCACTCGGGATATCATCAGATAGCCCTGAAGGAGGATCAGATCAAGACTTCATTAATCACACCCTTCGGCGCCTACTGCTACATGACAATGTTGTTTGGATTGAAGAACGCTGGAGCCACGTACCAACGAGTCATACAGAAGTGCTTATCATCCCAGATTAGCATCAATGTAGACGCATATGTTGACGAAGTGGTCGTAAAAACAAGAGAACCACAAAACCTCATCACTGACTTATAGGAAACGTTTGATATCCTCAGAACGTTCCGCTGGAAGTTAAACCCGACTAAGTGCGCCTTCGGTGTTCCCTTAGGGAAACTACTCGGGTTCATTGTCAGTCACAGAGGCATCGAGGATAATCCCTCCAAAATCAAAGCTATCCATAACATGGAAGCCCCGAGAAGCATCAAGGATGTACAAAAACTCACGGGCTACATAGCAGCTCTCAATAGATTCATCTCGAGTTGCAGAGAAGGGACTCCCTTTCTTCAAGCTACTCAAGCAGCGGGATCAATTCAACTAGACAGAAGAAGCAAGTCAAGCCTTTGAACAACTCAAAGCCTACCTGTCTACCCCCCCATTGCTCGTTGCTCCCATCCAATATGGCCACATCTATTTATATATTGCAGCAACAACACACGTGGTCAGCACATTCATCATGGTCGAGCGCAAAGATACAGCCACGCCATCTTCTCCTATCATTGCCGGTCCTATTACCCGTGCTCATGCTAAACAACTTAATCATCAGGTGAGTTCACTCATGAGTTCATGTTCATCATATTTAGACTGTGGAGACCCGTGCACTCTTGTGTTGCTTAGGAATCATGGAGAGGATCGAGAACGAAAAGGATTCACGCGGGCTGGATTGAGACTGCAGAAAAACATCAACTTGTGATGGACACCACGATCGCATACAGACTCGAATTGGGGCGTTCAAGTACTTCACGGAAAGCGTATCAAGTCTACTTTCCAACAGATCTGACTGAACGTTCATATCTATTGGGAGTCGTCCAGAATCATCTATTTGCTCTGAGATGTTTTCTGCCCATGATGTTGCGCCATCTTATTTTGGCCCAATGGGCCGTGTATCATGTAGAGTCCATTATGGACGCGTCCTAGGGTTGGAGCACGACCCCAGCACCCCTGTGGTCATCCTCCCTTGTCTTATACCCCTTAGCCGCCGCCAAGAACACTTGGGTTTTGTTTAGATCAAGTTTAGCCATTGCTACTTGCTTGTAAGCGCGCGTGCTGGTCCAGCCGCCCGTCTTCGAGTCTTCAGAACCCTACTTCATTTGTGATTGAGTTTGAGATTGAACACTTCATTCCCATCTAGTAATTTCAGTACTTGTTCGATACTTGTTCTTGCTAGTTCTTCGATTGCTTGCAGGACAGGACCGGGTGACGTGCTTCCACAAGATCACGGCATCCATAGAAGGTGGTGTATCGGTTGCTAAGGCGCCGTCTTTGGAAGGCTGTAGTCGGGACGTCAACGTCTTCTCCAATCGAGTTATCCCCCACGCCTCTCATCGAAAGATCGGGCATAAACCCTAGCGGGTTCCCATCAGAGGGAGGCCATGTATTCCCAGTACATCGGCCAGTATACTACATCAGCGAAGTACTCTCTGACTCCAAGATACGCTACCCTCAAATATAGAAGTTACTCCACGCGATCTTTATCACCTCATGGAAGCTAATGCATTATTTTCAGGCCTTCCACATAATTGTGGTGACTAAATTTCCCTTAGGAAAAATCCTTAACAATCCTGAAGCGACTGGACGGATATGCAAATGGAAGGCGGAGATAGCTGCGTACAACCTCGACTTCGCTCCCCAGACGGCTATTAAGTCACAGACCCTTGCAGACTTCACGGTCGAGTGGATGGAGCTCCAGTATTCTAGGGCAACTACTCGCCCGGAGCATTGGACCATGTATTTCGACGGATCGCTGAAGCTGGAAGGTGGAGGAGCGGGTGTGTTACTAATATCTCCCAAAGGTGATCAACTCAAGTTTGTTTTGCAGATTCTCTTCAAAGTTACCAACAACGAAGCAGAATATGAAGCCATGCTGCACGGGCTCCGCCTGGCCGCATCTCTTGGTATAAAACATTTATGCGTGTATGGAGATTCCATCGTCGCCATCAACCAAGTCAACAAGGACTGGGACTGCTCTAAAGAAATAATGGATGCCTACTTCAAGGAAATCCGTAAACTTGAGCGCCACTTCTATGGCCTAGAGTTTCATCATGTCGTCCGTGACTACAATGTTGCTGCTGACGCTTTATCCAAACTAGGATCAAAACGTGTAGATGTTCCAGCGGAGATCTTCGTTCACGAACTACATCAGCCATCCATTAAGGAGCCGACACCCAAGGAGGTCACTCACCCACAGCCAGACCTACAGGTCATGGTCATCGACTCTGACTAGACGACTCCGTTTATCGAGTATTTAAGGGACCATAAACTTCCAGACGCTGAGAAAGCACAAGTACGTATTAGACGCAGAGCCACGAACTATGTAGTAGTGGACAACACCCTTTATCGACGTGGGGCTTCTGATGGGAACTAGGGTTTCCCGATCTTTCGAAAGGTTCTGATAACTCTCGATTTTGTGGAGTCGTGACTCAAATTGATCTAAGAAAAACCCAAACCCTAATCTTGGGCGGTGGCTACTGTTTTAAAGAGTCTAGGGTCGTGGTCGACCCCCCTGGACGTGCCCCTATTGGGCTCAACACGATACACGGCCCAAAGACCAAAATACGACGACGCAGCGCCGAAATAGATTCTGGACGTCAACTTGTTTCATCAATTTCTGATGACTCCGGACAAATTTTGATATTGCCATTGCAAAGATTATCTTCTTAGCTTTCCAAGCATATAAAGAACGTCCAAATCCGAGCCCGTATGCGACCTGGGCGTCCGATTTAGCGCTGACTGCTCTTGGACTCCTCTTCAACTATTTTTTGGTCCTCTCCATGGTTCCTAATTACAATATAATTATTAGGTAGCAATCTATTCTCATAATCACATAGAGAAGTACTTAGGAACGAGCTCACCTCTAAATTCAATTGTCGCACACGAGCTCTAGTGATTGGACCTTGAACGATCAACGGAGGATTGTTGTGAGTATAGGAGTGATGTCCTCATCAGCTTCGGTCAATGTTCTGATGAAGTGCATCACGGCTGATCGTGGAAGAGCATTGCTGGAAGAAATTCATGGAGGCGTCTGCGGTAACCACGTAGCTTCTCACACTCTGGTTGGGAAGGCCTACAAAGCTGGTTTCTTCTGGCCATCAGCCAAGGCGAATGCAGAAGACATCGTCAAGAAGTGCCAAGGTTGCCAATTCTTTGCACGACAAACCCATGTCCCGGCTCATGAACTCAACACGATCCCGCTATCCTGGTCCTTTGCGTGTTGGGCCTCGATCTCGTGGGCCCTCTAGCTAAAGCTCCGTGTGGTTTTGAGTGGCTTATTGTAGCCATCAACAAGTTCACCAAATGGATTGAAGCTCAGCCTCTGGTAAACATGTGGGCGGAAAACTTGATTAAGTTCTTCGATGGAATTGTTCAGAGATTTGGCGTACCTCACGAGATCATAACAGACTTGGGATCAGTTTTCACAAGTAAAGAATTCCAAGACTATTGTGGGAAGTACTCGATCGAGACACACTATGCTTCGGTTGCTCATCCACGCGCTAAAGGACAAGTCGAGAAGGCCAATGGCTTGTTGCTACAAGGGCTAAAGCCCAGACTCTACGACCCTCTGAAGAAATACGGCGGCAAATAGGCCATGGAGCCGCCAGCAGTACTTTGGGGTCTATGCACACAGTCAAGCCGCGCAACTGGGCAGTCACCATATTTTCTGGTCTACGGGACGAAAGCAATCTTACCTGCTGATCTCCTTTGGGAAGCCCCGTGACCGGAAAACTACGATGAACAAGTTGCTCAGCAGGAAAGGTTCCAAGATGTCGACGGTGTCGAAGAAGCTCAAGTGGCGGCTCTTATCCATAATACTCGCTATCTCGAAGGCCTACGATGCTACCACCAACGCTTCATCCAGCCTCGTTCCTTCGTCATAGGAGACTTGGTATTGCGACGCATGCAGAAGACTGACGACCTACACAAGCTTATGTCACGTTGGGAGGGGCCGTTCCTCGTCAAGCAAGTTATTGGGGCTCGAACATATCACCTTCAGACTCAAGAAGGCAAAGACTTACCAAATCTGTGGAATAATTAGCATCTGAGGAAATTCTACCCATAAAACATGTTTATGTAACAACTCCAATGTATTCTCGATGATTACAATATCAATAAAGTTATGGTTTCCCTGTCAATTAAAAATTGCAGTATACCTTTTAACTATACTCTCATTAGAGAGATCCTGTGTATAGCTTGCCGCTTAAAAAGCCCGGGCCCAGGGTAAATTTCACTCTATTCGCAGAAGCCAAGACTGCTTTTATTAAAAAGCGGCGCTAAGCCTCAGAAGTCTTGGTAGAGCTACCCTAACTAATACACGGTTGTAGGCGCTAGTCTCGTTTCTTTGATATCCTACCTTCAATGGAAGGTTAAGGTTTTGTTCTGCTCTTGTCCTTTATCGACTACATCAGACCTCTTATTTATGCATTATAGGAACTCATGAGAGTCTTACCTCGGATATGCATAGCGTACATTAGTACTGCTCTTTTGTGCAAATAAGCACAAAACTACTCTAATGCCATGGCTCTACACTAGCAACCAATCATGTCTTGACAAAACTAACATAGACAAAATCTATTACAATAGATAATGCTTTAAAAGTACCCAGTACAAAAGTACTCTCGCATGACACGCACAAAATCATAAACTACTAAATTAGTATTGTGAACTTGCCCTAGCAGTCTACCAAGTCTTACCGAGACTAGTTGAACACTATCATGACCACAAGCAGTAGTTTATGATGCTTTCAGAAAATATACCACTACTTTGCGGGTAGTAAAACTACTTAAAATGTAGTGCTTCAACAGTGACTGCTTAAATAGCGGCATTAAAATATCGACTACTTAACAGTAGCAAAAACCATCGACTACTTTCATGGTAGCACAATTTACAGACTAATTAAATGTGGGAAATTATAGGCACTACGACTGGTCCTCTATTACTGCTCTAAAGAGCTGATAAACTTGTTGGCCATAGGCTCGGTCTCGGCCACCAATACTTCATATTGTTCTTTCGTTGCATCAGGAGGCAAATACCTTATTTCTAGCTTGGCATCAGGATTATGCGCCTTTACCAAAGCTAATAGTCTGTTGGTACATTCCTTCAAAGTTGATTTGCAAAACTCTGACACTTGCTTCGACACCTAATGCAGACGATCCAAGAGCGTTTGGTTGCTTGCCTCTGCGCCTTCCGGAGTCAACATCCCCAGGATTGGCTCAATGGCTTCTTCCATATTTTTCTTTTCAGCTAGCAAGGCGTCAACTTCTTCCTGCTTGGACTGCGCAAGCTTCACACCTTGCCCAGTTTGGCTTTCTCAATCATGGCGGACCTTGTGCTCTTCAGAGAAGACTTTATCCTTTTCCTCTATGGTGTGCTTGAGCAGAGTAATTTCATCCGCCTGGGATTGTGAGAGCTTACACCATGAAGCAGCGTTATCCTTCTCTTCCTTCAAATCCTTTTTTAGTCCTGCTCCATATGCAGTGTTGTTAAATACAACAACTTAACCAGTGACTACTCAAGGAACAAGGATTAAACTAGAAAATAGTACTTACTAGTGTTTTCCTTCACCAAGCTACTACAGCGGGCATCTAGTATAGATCATTCTTCGCCAAGAGCTTGGAGTTGCGCATGGAGGTAATCAATTGCTTTTTGATGCTCTAGTTGCATCTCCACGCATTGCTCGAACAAACCGGCCAGATCCACCTCCAGCTCCTTAATCCGCGCTGCCAATTTAGCATCGCCTGGTTTTTCAACCATGTCTACCAGAGCCTGCAATTAAGGCATACTTATTATTGAATGCTTTATGCAATTGCCTAACACATTTCATGTTACGAGTTCTTACCAGGGCAACTTGCAGATGATTCCTGAGTTGTGCAGCTTCATCTACTGGTTCCATTATTGCAACCTCAACCTATAATAGGATTATTTAGTTATTAACAAAACTACTATTTCCTTGCAAGTAAATTTATATGCTTCTATAGAGACTACTTACATTGTGGGAAGTTCCTTCACCAGCTAACAAGACGTTTATGCCAACATTCTTGTTAGTTGCCTCGACATCCTCTGTTCCGCCAAACTATGAATTTTGCAGGTTGCAGGTTATGATTGTAGAAAAGCACTAAATGCAATTTAAATAAGGAGGATTCAATTCGGTGAACCCTGCTATCTGACATACCTTTGCAGTAAAAGGTGTGATCACCTCTGTGGTTGAGGGTGGTGCGACGGTCATGGCCTCTTCAGCCATGCTTGACGGATCTTCTTCGACGTTCCTATCAACTTCCATGGGTACAGCCGATTTTTGAGCCTCTGTTAAAGTAGTCGGCTCCGCAGCGTCCTTCATACTCGCTTCGGCTTCAGGCTTTCTGCCAGCTTCGTCAGCACTGACCTCAATTGCTAGAGTGTCCTCGGTGGTTTCTTCAACCCTAGCCGTTGTTGATTGATCTCTGGCAGTCTCCTCCACTACAGTGGATTGTTTTTCTACATCATCGGCTTGTATCGCTTTATGAAGGCCTTGGTTGGAGATCTGTTGAAAGACAAGAACAAGATTAGATTTTGAATACTTGACAGCAACACAGCTACTCAACAAAGACTAGTGTTATTTCTCTACTTACTCTACGGGAGGTGACGGGGCAGTCAAAGGCTGGAAACTGAACTTCTTCAGGATGGGTAGGTTCCGCTTTGAACTCGTGGTGCTTCCAGTTGTTCCACTTGTCATGGCACTAGTCATGGATGAGCCTTGCGGCATGGAGGCGCGCTTGGGCATTCTGCCTTGTTTGGCAGGATCCGCTTCAGGAGGAGCAGAATCTGAGACTTGTTTTGAGTGGCTTACAAATGAGTAGCTCGATCACTTCCTCTTGGCACTTGTAGGAATTGTCAAGGGCTCCCTTGAACTCTCTGGTTTGAAATTCCACCATAGGATTTTTGGTGGCGGTTGTGAGTTATCAGGATTTTTCACTCCTATGTTATGATAATCATCAATAAACAAAGGGCCAGGCATAAGGGACTTACCCTTGAGATGTCCTTGTTTCGGATCTGTGGCTGTTGTGTCGTCATCCGAGTCCGCTACGCCTTCTTCTTCTGCCATGGTGGCAGTGTCAGGATTTTTCCAGCACTTAGAGTCCTTTCTGAAGAAGTCTTGCTGATATCCTTCCAGGCCTCTTTGGTTAATTCATCCACAAGCACCAGAGCCTACGTTGTTAAAAACAACTCAGATTAATGTTTTTTCTCAACATTAGCTTTTGAATCAAAGTCTACTATTGCTTACAGGGTTCGGAGGGCTAGTCTTCGAGTACTCTCCCACGATGACTAGTTTTTCTGTGACACCAGTGAACAAGTGATCCAGTCGCATAAGCACTGTCTCGTTGGAGAGTTCTCCAGGTACCATGCGCAAAGAATCTGCTTTTCCTTCGTACTCGTAAACGAGATGGCATCGCTCCTGAAGTGGTTGAATCCTTCTCTTAAAAAAGCTGTAGGCAATCCCAACACCAGTTAAGCCTTTCTCTTTCAATGCTAGTACTCACTTTAACAAAGCAGGTACATCTTTGGCTTCTTCAGAACTCAGACATAGGTTCCAGTTAGAGAGATCCCGCGGGTACCAAATATGACATTTCATCGATGCAAAGTATAGATAATTAAATTGACTCACCAATGGTAAACCATTTGGCTTTCCGGTCTCCACAGGAATCCATGATGGGCATGTCAAACCGCTTAGCCTGCATGTTTTGGCGAAATTGAATTCTGGCTCCTCCAACTACTTTTGTGCGTTGAAAGTTGGGCTGAGGTTTGATACGATATAATGTGTAGAACAAGGCTAGGCTTGGTTTAATACCTAGGAACGCCTCACAAGCGTGGACAAAGACATAAATGTAGAGAATTCTGTTTGGGTTGAGGTGGTGGAGTTACAGTTTATAAAAAGCTAGAAATTCTTTTATGAAAGACGAAAGCGGCAACCCTACTCCTCGCTCGCAGAAAGAAAGAAAGAGGGGAATCTCTTCATTATTCTCCGTTGGGAAGGGTTGCTTCCAGCACGATTTCCACTCCAAAGTCTCTTGAGAAAGGAGCAAACCTTGTTCCACCATATTGTTGAGATCGTCGGTGGAGGCTGTACATTGCTTCCAAGCGTTAGCAGGACAAGGAGGATCTTTTAAGTCGACCCTTGTATTTGGATCAATCAATGACACCCTCTTCCTTGTAGACTTCTTCTTCAGCGGCTGGGCGGATCCAGCATCATCGGTTTTCTTCACTGCTTATTGCTTCTTGCCCATGGTGACGCTGCGAGTTATTCCCTTGGTTTCTCTCGAATTTACTAAAGAAGAAAAATGGGTGGTGCAGTGTACTAGGGTTGTGAAAGCTCAAGGGCTAATGCTCGGGGGCTCGAGATCAAGCTCTGAGAGGTCGATGGCGGCTGCAAGGCTTACTGTTGCGGAATGAAACAAAGCTTATCACTTCAAGATTTATAATCGTGGCTAGGGTTACTGTATCTTACAGTACAACAGCGTATCACATTCAGTTACTTCGGCCGGTTCTTTAGGGATAACCTTCCTAACTAACCACCAGTGGGGGAATACTCGGAGATTCTAGATTTTGACAGATTTTTAATGATTTTCTTGATCTTTAAACCAAAGATATTTGCTTTAAAGCTCGGGGGCTGCTATCGGAATATCTGGGATTTTTTTTTCTAAACTAGTTTTAATCAAACTACGCGAATGGGTGCACTTACTCGGTGCACGCCATTGAACTACTCGAGATGAAGATAGAAGAGTGCTTTTTGAACCTCTGACTACTTAAAAAGTACTCGAAGGCTCGGGGGCTACACCCATTGGGTGCATCTAAAAGATGCACTCAAATGAAACTACTTGTTAGAAAAGATTTGAGCGTCTTGGACTTAGTTTCAACTACTCGAAGATGTTAAGGCAGATTCAAGACTTGAATCAAAGGCGCAAGATGCTCGGGGGCTTGTGGGACAAGGATCCCTAGGGCCACTCATCCACGGGATTAAACTACTCGATAGGGAAGGTTT
>OAMR01000983.1:178877-208865 GCA_900205405.1 Echinochloa crus-galli
ACTCATCCATGGGATTAAACTACTCGATAGGGAAGGTTTGACCCGACTACTTTAAACCAGTCGGCTATGGTGCAAGACGGCGTAGTTGATCGGAAAGACTAGTCGTGTACTGTTAGGAGACTCCCCAAAGTACCATGTTGTAGTATTCCCTCTTGTATACGACTAGGATGATGTAACCGACTTGTAACTCTGCTCCCCGGATATATAATGCGGAGTAGGGACCCCCTCAAAACAACTCAACTCACATGCAATACAATCAAGCACACAACACGTAGGGTATTACGCAATTTGCGGCCCGAACCTGTCAAAATCTTTGTGTTGTTCGTGCACTATCGTTCCTAGAACTCGGTGAGACCCACGAATCTACTCTCTGGGTACCCCCAGGCAGACATGCTTGACATAAATCATCGACAGTAGGGTATTACGCAATTTGCGGCCTGAACGTGTTTAAATCTTTGTGTCGTGTATGCACCATCGTTCCTAGAACTTGGCGAGACCCACGAATCTACTCTCTGAGGTACCCTCGATAGGTACTCGGTAGTTAAACACCGACAGATACCTTGGATTACCCTAAGGTGAAATGCTACATCGATAATTCTATGCGCTTGCAAAATATTTAATATTTTATTGAGCTAAAAGAAAAAACACCAAAACACTCCTTGCACCGTTATCGGTACCACCAGTCCTGATAGCAGGCCATAAGTAGTGTCAACAGGGTACAGTTCCTCATTGTGGCTTGTATGCGTCTGTGATAAGACTCGATCCCGATCTTAACGACGTATGATCTTGGACAAGATAACTAGCTGTAGGACAGCCAATATAACTTGCTGCAAGCAACGATAACTACCGCAACCTGGCAAATAAAACGCAAAGCCAACCACCATCTTTAACCGACAACCTGAATCGAGGATTCGCCCAACCACATTCTCAAAGAACCAATCAAGATAACCTGGAATCTAACGAACTAGGAGCATCAATTGGGAGCCGATGATGTGGCCGCTTCTGTATCCTCTCAAGGAAATCACAAGAGCAAAGGGGTAGAGATCACTCTCTGAAATTGTTACCACACAGCTGAAAAATATGGAGTTCTATTCAATTATCAAAGTCTCGCAAATACCTTACTACAAGGATTATTTATAATGGGAACAACCCTCCTAGTTGGGTGTGAGTGGGCCTTGGAGTTTCTGGAGTTATGCATACTCAAAGGTCACCACGAACTGAAATCCCGATGAGCCTCGCATGACTGTTGGGGTTCTGTGCAGTGTCCACTAAAATGATCATATCTTTTTCTTGGCGAGTCCAATGGACATGTGGTTTGTTGCATTGGAAACTAGGCTTAATGAGCATTCCATCAAGAACTTGGGGGCCTCCATATCCTTTGTGAATCAATAGTTATGGTTGATTCAATCTGAAGGACCGAACTAATGAGAATGTTGTACGAACTGGTTGTTGAAACTGTCCAAAAAGAACTTTTGCTCCTTATTAGTCCATTTCTTGTGGTCAGGTTCGTCTCTAGGTAAATTAGAACCCTCCTCTTCATGTATGAAACTAAGCACAACAAATGTGGAACATTTAGGTAGTAAAAATTCACATATGTGTAGAAGTTAATTTCAGCTAGAAGTGAAGTCACTTGTTGTTGAGGTTTCTTAGCTCGGCTACGTGTAATTGGTCCAATGTTCACTTGTTCCTTCGACATCATGTCCTTGGTTTACATTGGATGGTGCATGGTTAGTTGAGATGGTCTCATCATCCTCCCCCTCTTGAAAAGGAGTCGTCCTCGACTCTAATTCTTCTAGACCAAAGTATGGTGACAACTCAGCAACATTGAATGTTGTGCTAACAACATAGTCATCAGGGAGTTAAATCTTCTATGCATTGTCATTTATTTTTGCTAGTACTCTGAATGGTCCATCTCCTCTTAGCATCAATTTTGATTTATGCTTCTCTAGAAAGCATTCTTTGTGAAGGTGTATGCAAACAAAATCTCCTGGTTCAAATGACACCTTTCGTACTATGCTTGTTCGCCCACTCAGTGTAGTACTTGGACTTCTTCTCAATTGCTTCCTTTGTCTTCTCATGCATCTTCTTTACATATGTAGGACGCTTAGAGGCATCCATATTACTTCTCTTCTACAATGGCAATGAAAAAAAGATCCATCGGGGCAAGTGGTTTGAATCCATAAAAAACTTTAAATGGACACATATGAGTGGTAGAATGTACGGTCCTGTTACATGCAAATTCCACACGTGCTTCCCACTCCTTCAAGTTCTTCTTGATCATGGTATGCAACAACATAGAAAGTGTTCTATTTACCACTTTTGTTTGCCATCTGTTTTGTGGGTGGCAAGTTGTAGAAAACAATAGCTTTGCTCTAAGTTTTGCCCATAATGTCTTCCAAAAGTAGCTCAAGAACTTAGTATCTCGATCTGAAGCAATGGTCCTCGGCATCTCATGCAATCTCACAATTTCCCTGAAAAACAAAGATGCTATGTGGGAAGCATCATCGCTTTTATGACTGGGTATAAAATGCACCATTTTTGAGGATCTATTAACAACAACAAAAATAGAATCCCAAGGAACAAAGTCCATGCTAATGTCTTCCCAAGGAACCTTTGGAATAGGAAATGGAGTACATAAACCATGGGGGTTCGGTTTTGACTTAGCTTTGTGACATGTGATGCATTGCTGCACAAGTCTCTCAATGTATCTCCTCATCTTTGGCCTATAGAAATGGCCTATAGCAACTCGTGGGTCTTTTTCCATCCAAAATGACCCATTAGTCCACCTACATGTGCTTCCTGTAACAACAAGAGTCTAACAGAACAATTTGGCACACATATTTTGTTAGCTCTAAACAAAAATCCATCAAGAATATGATATTTTTATCATATTTTTCTTTTGTACATTTGGCATATGGTTCTAAAAATTCATGATCAGTAGAATATCAATCTTTCAAGCTCTCTAGTCCTGGTACCTTTACCTCAAGTTGATTCAACAAAATATTTCTTCGGGACAAAGCATCGGCAACAAGGTTGTCCTTACCTTACTTTACCATGTACGGAAATGTTTCGATGAATTCAACCCATTTGGCATGTCGACGGTTCAGGCTTGACCTTTTAAGTACTTCAAAGCTTCATGATATGAATGTATAACAAATTCTTTTGGCCATAAATAATGCTTCCAAGTCTCAAGTACTCTTACCAACGCGTACAACTATTTGTAATACACAACATAGTTCAGTTGTGCTTCTCCCAACTTCTCGATGATGAGGACATCACCATGCTGGACATACATGAACCGACCTCATCTCCAAGCTTCAAGTTGCCACCATGTTGGACAACGTCTTTGTTTCGGATTCAGCCGACATGTCTGCAACAAAATGACGATATCTCCCTCATATGGCGTCCAATCAAGTCGTTCTTGGAGGCGTTGGAATCGTGACGATGAGACGCTTCTTTTGGTTCCAGTCCTAGCTCCAGAAGTCTCGTGGATCTTTCTGTGTGACCATGAAAAGGTGTCATCTCACCTATTTTGGGCCATTTCAGGCTTTGCATTGTGTCGGCCCTTCTGCCATGATGTGGACGCCCCCTCGTGCGCCCCCAACCTTAGTTTTCACCTAATATAATAAAGTCAGTAGCTGCCATTGTTTAGACTTGGATTTTGCTTAGATTATTCTGTCGAGAACAGGTTCACCATCATCGGTTTGTAAAACCCCAACTCGTGTGCTTAATCATTCATCTGCAATTTGTCACTTCCTATTAAGAGCTGCGTCCTTTTGAGTTCTTGCTTGTGTCCTTAGTTTCGCAGGTAGGGATTAGACTTCTTGGCGAGGTCAACCAGATTGTGACATGGTTGATAACTAGAGGAGTCATGATGCTAAGATTGCAGGGTTCAAGTTTGCTGACTTGAAGCCAGATCGGTGTGTCGTGCACAGCCCAAAATGATCTGATGCTGCTGATGGCTCGAACCTCGATCCATTTTGAGAACTTGTCGATAGCCACCAGCAGATGAGTGAAGCCCCCGGGTGCCGCTCGTAGAGGACCCACGAGGTCCAGACCCCACACAGCAAAAGGACATGTGATGGGGATGGTCTGCAAGCAGTGCACCGGGAAGTGAGTTTTGCGCGCGTAGAATTGACACCTTTCGTAGATGCGCACGACTCCGTCGGCGTCAACAACTGTCGTGGGCCAGTAGAAGCCCTGCCGGAAGGCGTTGCCGATGAGGGTGCGTGGTGCTGCGTGATGGCCGCATACACTGGTGTGTATGTCTCAAATCAGCTCCCTACCCTCAGGGATGGGGATGCATCGTTGCAAAATCCCCGAGGGACTGCGCTTGTACAACTCCCCATCAATCAAGATGAATGACTTGGCCTTTCTAGCAATGCGACGCGCTTCGGTCCGATCCGAGGGTAGCTCCCCTCGGTCGATCCAAGCGAGATACTGTTTGCACCAGTCTCGAGAGGGTGGATCTTCATCGATCTCCATCACTTCAGCCTCGTCTGCCGAGGATGCTTCACGGTCTGAGGCCTTGGGTTCCCCTTTCGAGGGGTCCTCGTCTGATTGCTCGACATCCACAGGTTTTGAGGGGGTGACCCCCGATGGCGCGTCGGGGCCCTTCGCGGTTGCCCTGAAGTCGACGGAGGGTTTGGCGAGGTCACGGGCGAAGTTGTTCGGGGCACGGTGACCCACCCGACGCGATCTTGGCGAGCTCATCCGCTTCCTCGCTGTACTTTCGTGCTATGTGGTTGAGCTCGAGGCCATGGAATTTGTCCTCGAGTCGTCACACAGTGTTGTAGTACACCTCCATCTTCTCATCGTGACAGCTGGAGTCTTTCATCACTTGGTCAATGACCAAGAGAGAATCTCCCCGGACATCGAGAGGTTTGACACCAACCTCGATGGCGATACGGAGCCCACTGAGGAGGGCCTTGTACTCCGCCATGTTGTTGGATGCGGGGAAGTGCAAGCGCACCAATATGTGCTCTCCGAGGGGTGAGACGAAAAGGAGGCATGCGCCAACGCCAGTTTTCATCACCGACCCATCGAAGTACATGGTCCAACATTCGGCTTGGATTTGGGGTGGGGGCAGCTGGGTGTCGGTCCACTCAGCAACGAAATCTGCCAACATCTGTGACTTTATCGCCTTTCGAGGCACGTAGGTGAGAGTCTCACCCATCAGCTCCACAGACCATTTGGCTATTCTACCCGTGGCGTCCTAGTTGTGGACTATCTCTCCCAGGGGGAAAGATGAGACCACGGTGACAGGATGAGCCTCAAAGTAGTGACGCAGCTTGCGCCGCGCCAGCACTACTGCGTAGAGCAGCTTCTGGATATGTGGATATTGCATCTTGGTTTCGGACAACACCTCGCTGATGTGGTACACTTGCCTCTGGACTGGCAGAGTGTGACCCTCCTCCGTCCTCTCTACGATGATGACCGCACTGACCACCTGGGTCATCGCGGACACGTAGAGATAGAGGGGCTCGCCGTCCTTCGGCGGTGTTAGAATAGGTGCATGGGCGAGCGACGCTTTTAGCCTGTCGAGGGCTTCTTGGGCCTCGAGGGTCCAAACGAAGTGTTCGTGAGATGAAACGGCTTAGGGCTGCCAGGCAACCCAATACCTTCTGTGCCCCCTTTAGGTCTCGGATCAGCCCCATTCGTTCGAGGGCCGAGACTTTTTCAGGGTTGGGCTCGATGCCTTGCTGAGAGACTATGAAACCCAAGAGCATGCCACGAGGCACCCCAAAGACGCACTTCTCCAGATTTAGCTTTACCCGGTTAGCCTAGAGACAATCGAACGTGGCGCGCAAATCGTTAACCAGGTCATCCACCTTCCTGGATTTTACAACGATATCATCGACATAAGCCTCTATGGTTCACCTGATGTGATCCCCGAAAACATGGAGCATGCACTGTTGGTACGTGGCCCTAGCATTCCGGAGTCCAAAAGGCATCATAATGTAGCAGAATATGCCGAAGGTGGTGATAAAAGAAGTCGTGAGCTGGTCGGACTCTTTCATCTTTATTTGGTGGTAACCAGAATATGCATCAAGGAAACATAAAAGCTCGCATCCCGTAGTTGAATCTACTATTTGATCGATGTGTGGCAAAGGAAAAGGAACTTTAGGACATGCTTTATTTAAACCAGTGTAATCTACACACATCCTCCACTTTCCATTTTTTTTCTTAACTAATACAGGGTTAGCTAGCCAGTCGGGATGAAATACCTCCTTGATGAATCCGGCCGCGAGGAGCTTACGCACCTCCTCATTGATCGCTCAGTGCTTCTGCTCATCAAAGCGCCGCAGACACTGTTTCACCAGCTTGGAGTGGGGCAGGATGTCAAGGGAGTGCTCAGCGACCTCCCTCGGTATGCCTGGCAGGTCTGAGGGTGACGAGGACATCACCGCCAACGATACAACCACGCCATCTTCTCCTATCATTGCCGGTCCTATTACCCGTGCTCGTGCTAGACAACTTAATCATCAGGTGAGTTCACTCCTGAGTTCATGTTCATCATATTTAGACTGTGGAGACCCGTGCACTCTTGTTTTGCTTAGGAATCATGGAGAGGATCGAGAACGAAAAGGATTCACGCGGGCTGGATTCGGACTGCAGAAAAATATCAACTTGTGATGAACACCACGGTCGCATACGGACTCGTGGCTGGATTCGGACTGCAGAAAAACATCAACTTGTGATGGACACCACGGTCGCATACAGACTCGGATTAGGGCGTTCAAGTACTTCACGGAAAGCTTATCAAGTCTACTTTCCAACGGATCTGACCGCACGTCCATATCTCTTCGGAGTTGTCCAGAATCGTCTATTTTCTCCGAGATGCTTTCTGCCCATGATGCTGCGCCATCTTATTTTGGCCCAATGAGCCGTGTATCATGTAGAGTCCATTATGGACGCGTCCTAGGGTTGGAGCATGACCCCAGAACCCCTATGGTCATCGTCCCTGGTTTTATACCCCTTAGCCGCCGCCAAGAACACTTGGGTTTTGTTTAGATCAAGTTTAGTCATTGCTACTTGCTTGTAAGCGCGCGTGCTGGTCCAGCCGCCCGTCTTCGAGTCTTCAGAACCCCACTTCGTTTGTGATTGAGTTTGAGATTGAACACTTCATTCCCATCTAGTAATTTCAGTACTTGTTTGATACTTGTTCTTGCTAGTTCTTCGATTGCTTGCAGGACAGGACCAGGTGACGTGCTTCCACAAGATCACGGCATCCATAGGAGGTGGTGTATCGGTTGCTAAGGCGCAGTCTTTGGAAGGCTATAGTGGGGCCATCAACATCGTCTCCTCCAATCGAGTTATCCCCCATGCCTCTCATCGAAAGATCGGGCATAAACCCTAGCGGGTTCACATCAGTTGGTAATCAGAGCAAGGTTGTTCGGTGAGAGATCCCAATCCTCCCCCCTATTTTTTCCTACAGTACACAAAAGCCAAAAAAAATTAGTAGATTAGTTTACCATGATCCTATAAACCCTTTGAGCCTTGCTAGTACTGCTTAGTTAGGGCTTGTTGAGTTTTCGGTTGCATCGGTCGTGTCGAGTTGCTGGTCTTAGTTCTGGTCGTTTAGAGTTTCGAGTTCTTGTCACGTTTCAGTCACACCTGTACGCTACCTATTGGTTCCTGTGTTGGGCGAATTTGAGTACTCATTGATGATCCAATCCGACCAGGAATCGGCTAACTGCGAGAAAAGGAAGACCAAACCAAACCCCCACATCGAGTTGCAATTCGAGTTGCAATCGGTTTCAGAGTCCGAGTTGCTTGCTGCTTCGTGTTACCTTACCGTGCAGCTGTTGCTTTGTTCTTATATATTGACGTGTTCCGGGAAGACAATAGTACTTCATATTCATACTCGACCTCTCCAAGATTGTGCATAAAATAGATCAGTTCGCCTCACTCTAGAGAGAGAATCTTTTTTTTAGAGTCTTGCTTTGTGGCTCGTATGGATAAGAGTCTTGCTGACCTTTTGAGGCGATTTGATGAGATGCTTGCTAAAACCACTAGCGGGCGTGATGGAGATGACAAGAAGGACGACAGCAAGACTGATAAGAAGGGAGAAAGTTTTGACGACAATGCATACAGTGCGGATACTGAAGTCGATGACCAAGATCCTGCTCGCCGCCGGCTACGTCATAATCGCCGAGGTATGGGTGGTCATCGTCGACGCGAGGTACATGGTAATGATTATGCTTTTAGCAATATTAAATTTAAGATACCTCCTTTTGATGGTAAATATGATCCTGATGCTTATATTACTTGGGAGATTGCTGTTGATCAAAAATTTGCATGCCATGAATTTCCTGAAGCAACGCGTGTTAGGGCTGCTACTAGTGAGTTTACAGATTTTGCTTCTGTTTGGTGGATAGAACATGGCAAGAAACATCCTAATAACATGCCACAAACCTGGGATGCTTTGAAACGGGTCATGCGGGCTAGATTTGTTCATTCCTATTATGCACGTGATCTATTACATAAGTTGCAGCAATTGAGATAGGGTTCTAAAAGTGTAGAAGAATATTATCAAGAATTACAAATGGGTATGTTGCGTTGTCAAATAGAGGAGGGTGAGGAGCCTGCTATTGCTAGATTTGTGGGAGGGCTGAATAGAGAAATTCGGGACATCGTTGAATATAAAGATTATAACAGCATAACAAAGTGTTTTCATATTGCTTGTAAAGCTGAGAGAGAAGTGCAGGGACGACGTGCAGGTGCAAGGTCTAATGTTTCTGCAGGAAAATCAGCACCATGGCAGCAGCACACGACTACTTCCTTGACCGGGCGTGCATCTCCCCCAACTCCGTCACCAAGTCATTTAGCACCACCGCCTCCTTCCAGTGACAAGACACGTGTTGTTCCCGCAAATTCAGCAACAAAATCTGCCCCAAAACCAGCCGTTAGTACTTCCTCAGTTGCCTCCACAAGTAGAACAAGAGATATCCAGTGTCACCGGTACAAGGGTTATGGGCATGTGCAGCGTGATTGCCCAAACAAGCACGTTTTGGTGGTTTACAATGATGGTGGGTATTCCTCTGCTAGTGATTTTGATGAACAAACACTTGCTTTGCTTGCGGCTGACGATGCAGGTAGTGAGGAACCACTAGATGAACAGATTGGTGCGGAAGATGCGGAGCATTATGAGAGCCTCATCGTGCAGCGTGTGCTTAGTGCACAAATGGAGAAGGCGGAGCAAAATCAGCGGCATACATTGTTCCAAACAAAGTGTGTAATTAAAGATCGTTCCTGCCGCTTGATCATTGATGGAGGCAGCTGCAACAACTTGGCTAGTAGCGACATGGTGGACAGACTTTCAGTAACAACAAAACCACATCCACATCCATACCACATTCGATGGCTGAACAACAACCGTAAGGTAAAGGTAACCAAGCTGGTTCGACTTACTTTTGCTATTGGTTCATATCATGATGTTGTTGAATGTGATGTTGCGCCTATGGAAGCTTGTCATATTCTGCTAGGTAGGCCATGGCAATTTGATACAGATGGTAGACATCATGGTAGATGAAATCAATATTCTCTCATACACAATGATAAGAAACTTGTTTCGCTTCCCATGTCTCCTGAGGCTATTCTGCGTGATGATATTGCTAAAGCTGCAAAAGATAAAACTGAGAACACTAAAATTGCCAAATCTGCTGAAAGTAAGAAAGATGAGATAAGATTAAAAGGGCATTGCTTGCTTGCTACTAAATCTGATATAAATGAATTGGTTGCTTCTACTTCTGTTGCCTATGCGTTGGTGTGCAAGGATGCTTTGATTTCATTTAACGATATGCAACAATCGTTGCCCCCTGCTATTGCTAACATTTTGCAGGAGTATTCGGATGTGTTTCCAAGTGAGATACCAGCGGGGCTGCCACCAATGCGAGGGATTGAGCACCAAATTGATCTGATTCCTGGTGCATCTTTGCCTAACCGTGCACCATACAGAACAAATCCGGAGGAAACAAAAGAAATTCAGCAGCAAGTGCAGGAGCTACTCGACAAAGGTTATGTGCGTGAGTCTCTTAGTCCTTGTGCTATTCCGGTTATTTTGGTGCCTAAGAAAGATGGAACATGGCGTATGTGTGTTGATTGTACAACTATTAATAATATCACCATTCGATATCGACACCCTATTCCACGTTTAGATGATATGCTGACTATTCATATCACATAATCATGGTGGTCTCCTAGTATTTTGATCTACAGCAAATCCATGGTTGAACATCTTGATCACTTGTGTGCTGTTTTTAATGTGTTACGAGATGCACGTTTGTTTGGTAATCTTGAGAAGTGCACCTTTTGCACCGATCGAGTGTATTTTCTTGGCTATGTTGTGACTCCACAGGGAATTGGGATTGATCAAGCCAAGGTTGAAGCTATACAAGGATGGCCTATACCAAAGACTATTACACAGGTGCGGAGTTTTCTAGGACTTGCTGGTTTCTATCACCGCTTTGTGCAGAATTTCAGCGTCATTGCTGCACCATTGAACGAGCTTACGAAGAAGGGAGTGCCTTTTCGTTGGGACAAAGAGCAAGAGAAGGCATTCAACATGCTGAAAGATAAGTTAACACATGCACCTCTCCTCCAACTTCCTGATTTTAATCTCATCGAAAGATCGGGCATAAACCCTAGCGGGTACCCATCACACTTACCCTTGGCCATGGGTATGGTCGTTGGTAGAGGGAAAACCAGTTGCATATTTTAGTGAAAAATTGAGTGGGCCTGTTCTGAATTATTCCACTTATGACAAAGAATTGTATGCTCTTGTTCACACATTGGAAACATGGCAGCATTATTTGTGGCCCAAAGAGTTTGTTATTCATTCTGATCATGAATCATTGAAACATATTCGTAGTCAAGGAAAACTGAACCGTAGGCATGCTAAGTGGGTAGAATTTATTGAATCTTTTCATTATGTTATTAAGCACAAGAAAGGGAAAGAAAATGTTATTGCTGATGCCTTGTCTAGGAGATATACATTGCTGAACCAATTTGATTACATTTTTAAAGAGGTGTTGCTTCATTGTAAAGATGGGAAAGGATGGACCAAATTCATCGTTAGTGATGGGTTTGTGTTTAGAGCTAACAAGCTATGCAGTCCAGTTAGCTCTGTTCGCTTGTTGTTGTTGCAGGAAGCGCATGGAGGTGGCTTGATGGGGCATTTTGGAGCCAAAAAGACGGAAGATATATTTGCTGGTCATTTCTTTTGGCCAAAGATGAGAAGAGATGTGGAGAGATTCGTTGCTCGTTGCACTACATGTCAAAAGGCTAAGTCAAGGTTAAATCCACACGGTTTGTATTTGCCTTTACCCGTTCCTAGTGCTCCTTGGGAAGATATTTCTATGGATTTTGTGATGGGTTTGCCGAGAACTAGGAAGGGTCGTGATAGTGTGTTTGTGGTTGTTGATAGGTTTTCTAAGATGGCACACTTTATACCATGTCATAAGACTGATGATGCTTCTCATGTTGCTGATTTGTTCTTTCGGGAAATTGTTCGTTTGCATGGTGTGCCTAATACTATTGTGTCTGATCGGGATGCTAAATTTCTTAGTTGTTTTTGGAAGACATTATGGGCTAAATTGGAGACTAAGCTTTTGTTTTCTACTACATGTCATCCCCAAACTAATGCTCAAACTGTTGGGGACTAAGCTTTTGTTTTCTACTACATGTCATCCCCAAACTGATGGTCAAACTGAGGTTGTGAATAGAACTTTGTCTACTATGTTAAGGGATGTTTTAAAGAAAAACATTAAGATGTGGGAAGATTGTTTGCCCCATATTGAGTTTGCATATAATTGTCTGCATATAATCGTTCGATGCATTCTACCACAAAGATGTGCCCCTTTCAGATTGTGTATGGTTTCTTGCCTCATGCTCCTATTGATTTAATGCCTTTGCCATCATCTAAAAAATTGGATTTTGATGTTACTACACGTGCCGAATTGATGTTGAAAATGCATGAAACAACTAAAGCAAACATAGAGCGCATGAATGCTAAATACAAGCTTGCTGGTGATAAAGGTAGAAAGGAATTAAAATTTAAACCTGGAGATTTAGTTTGGTTGCATTTGAGGAAGGATCATTTTCCTGAATTGCGAAAATCTAAGTTGTTGCCTCGAGCGGATGGTCCCTTTAAAGTATTAGAGAAGATTAATGATAATGCATACAAGCTCGAGTTGCCTGCAGATTTTGAGGTTAGTCCCACATTTAATATTGCAGATTTGAAGCCATATTTGGGAAAGGAAGATGAGCTTGAGTCGAGGATGACTCAAATGCAAGAAGGGGAGGACGACTCAAATGCAAGACCGGTTGACGTGCTTCCACAAGATCACGGCATCCATAGGAGGTGGTGTATCGGTTGCTAAGGCACAGTCTTTGGAAGGCTGTAGTCGGGCCATCAACATTGTCTCCTCCAATCGAGTTATCCCCCACACCTCTCATCGAAAGATCGGGCATAAACCCTAGCGTGTTCACATCAGAGGGGATCCACGCGAAGATTTCAGCGTTGGTGCGGAGAAAGTCGACGAGCACTGCATCCTATTTGCTGTCGAGGGTGGAGCTGACCCTCAACGTCTTGCCCTCGGGGGTAGAAGGGTCGAGGGGTACCACCTTGGTGTGCTCGGCGGGCTCGAAGCTACCCGCGTGCTTACAGGCAGAGTCGACGGCTTCGTTCGCCATTTTCTCCAGATTCGCGACAAGGGCCTCGTTGTCCACGAGCGCTTCGGCGCGCTCAACGCACTCTACGTCGCATTCGTAGGCGTGCTCGAACAATGGCCCCACCGTGATGACGCCCTTCGGCCCGGGCATCTTCATCTTGAGGTAGGTGTAGTTCAGGGTCACCATGAACTTGGCATAGCATGGGCGGCCAAGGATGGCGTGATATGCTCGAAGGTGACAAGAAGGTGAGGGTTTCCTTGCAGAAATTATCAGGCGTACCGTAGTAGACAGGCAGGTCGATCTGCCCGAGCGGGTGGACTCGCTTCCCTGACGCAACGCCATGGAATGGCGACTTGCTGGGGCGTAGCTTGTCCCGGCCGATCCCCATGAGCTCCAAGGTGGAGGAGTACATGATGTTGATGCTGCTGCCTCCATCCATGAGCACCTTGGAGAAGCGTGTGTTGCCGATGATGTGGTCGACGACGAGCGGGTACTGTCCCGGGTTCAGGACGTGATCAGGGTGATCTTTGCGGTTGAAGGAGATGGTCTCCTCCGACTAGTCGAGGTATGTTGGCGCAAACTTGTGAACGGAGAAGACTTCTTGATGTTCACGCTTGCGCTGTCGGGGCGTCATGTTCGCCGTTGGTCGCCCGAAAATGAAGAACACGTTCTACACATCGGGGAAGCCATCCTTGCCCCCTTCGTCTGCATCTTTCTTTGCATTATCATCCTTCGAGGCGACGCGCTTGTAGTATTTCTTGAGCATCTCGCATTGCTCCAGGGTGTAGGTGACCACGCCCTGGTGGTAAGGGCACGACTTCTTGAGCATGTCGTCGAGCACGCCTCCCCCTCGAGGGGGGCCTCGAGGGCCCTTGCGAGCTGCGTTGACCGCGAGGGTCTCATCGGGGTCCTTGTCGCGCCCTTGACCACGCGGTGCTTTCTTGCCCTTCTTGTGCTTCTTCGCGGAGCCCTTGGGTTTGCTGCCCTCCACAGGGGCTTCCTTCGCACGCTTTCCCTTCTTGCCGTCGAAGATGGCCCCAACTGCCTCCTCCCTAGAGGCGAAGCTGGTGGCGACATCGAACAACTCAATCACGCTGGTGGGAGGGCTTCGTCCTAGTTTGCGCACCAGATCCTGACAGGTCATGCCCTCGAGAAAGGCGTGGATGACGTCGGAGTCACCGACGCTCGTGAGCTTGGTGCAGCGCTTGGAGATGCGGTAGATGAAGTCTCGCAGGGACTTGTCGGATGTCTAGCAACACCCTTGAAGATCCCATGAGTTTCTAGGGCACACGTATGTGCCCTGGAAGTTGCCCACGAATGTCTTCACCAGGTCGTTCCAGTCATGGATCTGGTTCATGGGCAGGTGCTTGAGTCATGTTCACGCAGAGTCCGCAAGGTGGAGCGGCAAGTTGTGGATGATCATGGTGTCGTCGGTCGCACCGCCCAGCTGGCAGGCCAGGCGTTAATGATTGAGCCAAACTCTGGGGTCTGTTTCCCCTGAGTACTTGGTAATGGTGATGGGCTGTTGGAAGCATGGGGGAATGGGAGCTGCGCGGATCTCCCGACTGAACACACGAGTTCCTGGGGGCTCTGGCGTTGGGCTCCTATCCTTCCGGCTGTCCTAGCAGCCTCCACGTCAAGTGTGGTAGCCTTGAGCTGTTGTTGCGTCCTGTCTCTTCTTATTCAGGACATTGCGATTGTCTCCTCCACCAGCGTCGCGCGTGTCCAGAATCCGTTCCTTTACGGACTTCCTCTGGACACAGTCTTGAACCGAGGGGGACTTACCCTTGCTCGTCGGCTGAGCTAGCACCGCCCCGCCCCTAGGTGGGGTTCGGACTGACTCCTCCGGGTCACGCACGCTCCCGCCAACCTTCATACTAGACGTGTGGCGCATGCCAGACGTGGAGCTCTTGGCCTGCTGCACGGCGGCCTGCTCGATGAGGAGCTGCGCCTCGCGTCGCAGGTTGCGGCTCTCAGGGGTCGAAGGTTCGGGCATGGACCAAATCAATGTTGCCACGGTGATGAGCTTCTGGCTTGCCCTTGCCATCCGCAGTAGATCATCCACGTCATCACCGGCCTCGATGCGTTCGCGAGTGACACGTCCCGCTTCTCTGGCACGCGCTCCACGCTCAAGGGGCCCCGCCTTAGCCGTGGCTGGTGCACCACGCTCATGGGGTGCCGTCTCGAATGTGGCTCACAGCCGCCGTACTTGTCGGCGCTCTTCCTCGAGCTTAGCCTCCAGCTCTCGTACCTGGGCCAGCTGCGCCTGCTCGAGCGTGGCGTTGTTCGGTGGTGTCGCCGCTTGTGAGTTTGCCGCGTGGTCGGTGCGACCCACTGCATCGCCTGCCCCCGTTGCCCTCGTCTTCGGGCTCCATTAGCTTGACAACGAAGCACTCCCGCGTGGGGTCGTAATCCCCGTCGCTCAAGTCATCGGAGCAGGTGAGGCAGTCGTCCACCGTAGCCTGAAACGACATAAAAGCCTCACGGTCGTGGAGTCCGGAGTAATCCCACCCCGAGGCCTCCTGACCGTGCACGTTTACCTCGCTATTGGAGTCAAGGTACTGGTCGTCAGGCGAGGATGCGATGAGGTTGCGGATCGAGACCAAGTGATGTTCCGGCAGATCCTCGTACGCATCCATGTTTGTGCTGACCGACGATGAGTAAGCCATGGTGGTGGCTTGACGTCGCAACGGCTTGGCCGTGCTCTCCCTAGGGTGACACGTCATTGGAGTTGTTGGTGAAGGCGCCACCTCCCCCGTCGCAGCTGCAGGCCATGACTCACTTGCTCTGACCCGCTCAGGGGAGCAGACGTGAGCCACTCTGTGCTACTCCGCGCGCGCTCGTCGCGCGCACTGGCCCGAACGCCTCCTGCGTCGGGGTGATGATGGGGGTGGTGCCGAAGCCTCTACTCTCACGTTCCTTGAGAGGAGCCGCATGAGGTATCCGTTGTCGGTCGCCTCGAACTCCAAACTCCCAAACTAGATCTGGTATCCGTCCGGGAAAGGGTCCGAGACTCTCATAGGGTATCGATTGCCGCGCCTCGTGCGGATAACAATCGTGAGAGACTGTGGATGAAGAAAACGATCACAACGCTACCCCTACCTAGCGCGCCACTATCGGTGTCCGGATCGACTGCCCGACACTAACTAGAACGAATGCGCTGCATCCACTCTCTCGATGGTTGGTGCGAAGGCTAACACAATGGCACGAGATTTATCTTGGTTCCGGCCGCGGGGCCGTACGTCCAGTAAGGGGGTGCACGCACTGTATTACTTCACACAGGGGTGCCTGTAGTACGGGTTTACAATTAAGGTGGGAGAGGAGGTGAAGCCTCCAAGTCTCGTGCGTACCGGATGGTGGTGGTGTTGTTCTGGTCGCTTGTTACTGGCCTATCGTCTATTGCTTATCGTCCCGCCAGCCCTTGGCCGGGAGTCTACCTCCTCCTTTTATAGTCCAAGGATGGGTAGAGATACATATGTTGCACAGTTGAATCTATTGTCATCAGGTACTGCAGAGTGTGGCGTTGGACGTGGCTGTCGTCCTGCGGATCCTTTTACCCAGCGCAAATCGCTGAGCCTCTGCCAGCTTCAGTGCACGGCGTGGTGGTTCCTGTTTGAAGTACGTATCCCTGTGCTTGTCCAGGGGCGTCTTCGAGGGGTCGCACTGACCGGCGTCCATTCCCAGTTGCCGTTCGTACACTCATTCGAGGGTTTTCCCATACCCCGTCTAGGGCTTCGCCTGGGGATCAGCACGGGAGTAGGCAGTACAGGAGCGCTAGAGTTGGTGGCACAGGGTTGCACAGAGCCTCGCTGATGAGGACATCACATGCTCGGATATGACCATACGCCATGATGTGTGTTCAATGTCATTTTCAGAAAAATATAGCTGGATCAAAAAGAGTGTTAAACATACATGGAAGGCATGGAGGACCAAAGAAGTTGATTGGAGACCAATTCTAAGTATTTCCATGTTTTCCATCAGGCTACCACGTCACAATGGCCCAAATCCAACACGTTTTGGAAAGTCTGGATTCGGACTGCAGAAAAACATCAACTTGTGATGGATACCACGGTCGCATATAGACTCGGATTAGGGTGTTCAAGTACTTCGCGGAAAGCTTATCAAGTCTACTTTCCAACGGATCCGACCGCACATCAATATGTATTCGGAGTCGTCCAGAATCGTCTATTTTCTCCGAGATGTTTACTGCCCATGATACTGCGCCATCTTATTTTGGCCCGATGGGCTGTGTATCATGTAGAGTCCATTATGGATGCATCCTAGGGTTGGAGCACGACCCCAGCACCCCTGTGGTCGTCCTCCCTTGTCTTATACCCCTTAGCCGCCGCCAAGAACACTTGGTTTTTTTAGATCAAGTTTAGCCATTGCTACTTGCTTGTAAGCGCGTGTGCTGGTCCAGCCGCCCATCTTCGAGTCTTCAGAACCCCACCTTTGTGATTTCAGATTGGTATGTGCCCCATAGGTAAGAAGATAAGTTATAACTTTTGCCAATGATTCAAGTATTATAGTGTTGGGGACGGTCATAAGGGGTCCCCTAACCTAGGGGATAATCATCCTTGAAAAACACAAATCAATCACAATCAAATCTCCATAAACCGGTGAAGGTATAAGTGCACAAAGCCCATGGTCCAACATAGTCCAACGGCCCATTCGAGACCCCTCGAAAAGGTCCCGGTGCGCGCCCCATCTCCGCCTCGATCGAGGGTGCCGACCCTCCTCGAACAAACTGCAAAATCCGCCTCGATCGAGGCCTCCGCGGTTGAACCCCGTACGGCCCTCTACTCCAAAAAACTCCGCCTCGCTCGAGGCTACCCCTCGACCCACCACACGCACGCCCCCGTCTGCTCCACCGACAGGCACATTCAATGCCTGACGCTGCCACGGGACGCCAAAGTCAAAAGGCTGATCGCGAGCCATGCTGCACAGACCATATGACCTGAGCCATGCCCGCCAACTCCGGTCACTGTGCGGCCATCCTCGACGCTGTGCATGACTTTGGTTACTGTACGGCCAACTCCCGTGACTGTGTCGACCTGCGAGGCCCTGTGCAACCCTGTGCTGCCACCTCCGGTGCTCCTGTGTTGCCAACGCCCGTACTGACCCCCTGACGAAGCCCTCGATAAAGCATGGGAGAACCCTCAAACGGGTGTATGGATGACGACTTGGCATGGACACCGGTCAGCATGACCCCTCAAAGATGCTCCAGGACAAGCACAGGGATATGTACTTTCTACAAAAACCATCACGCCGTCTATTGGAGCCGGCAGGCACTCATCGATTTGCGCCGGGTAGGAGGATCCGCAAGGACGACTGCCACGCCCAGCGCCATGCTCTCCAGTGTCCGATGACAGTAGATTTAACTATACAACACGTGTATCTCTGCCCCTCCTTGAACTATAAAAGGAGGAGGTAGACTCCCGGCCAGGGGCCGATGATAGGCGACGAGTGATAAGAGCGACAACATCCAACTCGTAGAACACACTACAACCTAGACAACGCAACCATCCTAGATGCATGGGACTTGGAGGCTTCTCCTCCTCTCCCGCCTTGCTTGTAAACCACTACTATAGGCACCCCGGTGCGAAGTAATACAGCGTGTGCATGCCCCTTGCTGGACGTACGGCCCCGTGGCCGGAACCAGGATAAACCTCGTGTCATTGTGTTAGCCTTTGCACCAACCATCGAGAGAGTGGATGCAGCGCATTCGTTCTAATTAGTGTCGGGTGACCGATCCGAACACCGACATATAGAATCCTAGTTGTGCACAAATGTTACCTGCAAGGTACTGACGTAGTAGCACCTCCTGATCCACCGAGCCTAAGTCTTTGGTTTTGCTCGAGGACGAGCAAAAGTCTAAGCTTGGGGGACCTTGTTGGCGGTCGTTACGACACGTTTTCGACCACCAATACTCGGGAATAAAAGAGGTTATATACAGCATTCCATGCACTTAGGTTTATTTCTAATAAAGTTCCATGAGTTTTGGTGTGTAACCATTGTGTAGGTACAATGTCAACAAACACGTGCTATAGGGGTCGGAATTGACTGATCGGCCGAACGAGTTGATTCGGCCGGTTACCCCCCTTACCCGTACATGAAGCGAACCATAACTGGGAGGCCGTCCACGCCAACAATGATAAAGCAATTACCGTGCATGACATGTGGATCATCACCACATCTTCTCTAGGCCAAAAACAAGAGAAGTCCACCACGTACAAGTCATCCAAGAGAGCCCGGAGACACAGGTGGTGCATGGGAGGCGTTCTAGGCTAAAAGCCTAGTTCGGCCGAACCACCACGGTTCGGCCGAACCGCCCCCAGTGCATGAAATCGACCTCGGGAGCAAATCCCAAGCTTAAGACGGTGGATTCAAGGGTTCAGCCGAATCCCTAAACTTCGACCGAACCGACTTTTGGCACGAAACCGCCTCCTGGGGTAGATCCTGAGCGTCCACGAGCAAGGTCAGTCGATCCACTGGTTCGGCTGAACCGACCCAGTTTGGCCGAACCAGGGAATTTGGCTGAATCCCCTGTTACTCCAGCTTACCGACCTTCTTCAGCTATAAAAGCAAGGGTCCAAGCCCGGTTCAAGACACACCACTTGGGAGCAAGTCTCCAATCACACTCTTTCAATATGTAGAGTTAGCCTAGTCTAGCTGGGAGTTAGAGTAAGGGTCAAGCTTAGCTCGGGGTTCCGGAGCCGTCTTTTGGTGTCACACCCCAAAATTTTTGGATTTTGGGATGTGATTTGTTAGCATAATTAAAACAATGATTTTTTGAATTTTCTAAAATCTGTCCAAGGTTTATATAATTATCAGGGAATTAGTATAGGAAAATTTTGTTTTCCAAATTAAATTAATACAACATAGTTTTAATGTTGAGTGCTTTGCATTCATGCCGGTCGCATTTAGTGGCTTTATGTGTGTAAATTTTTTTAAAATGCGTTTAGAAGCCCAATGGGAATTTTCTAAAACTTTCTAGGGTTTATTCCTATTTTTCTATAGCTAACTCCAATTTATGGAATGTGCTAAAATCTTTTTCATGAGCTCCAAATATTTTATTTAGGTTCCTAATGTCCAACTCTATCTCTGGGATTTTTTCCATGGATTTTTAGGATTTATAGATTATTTTTTATGGTTTTAATATGAATTCTGGACTTATCTGGAATTATTTTATAACCAGGAAAATAATTATTCCGAAAATTAAAATCACCCTAAATCTTAGTAGACCAGCCTTGGCCCAAAGTTGATCCAATTTTAGGCCAAATCCATCCCATCACTTTATTGGGCCAAATTTCAAAGCCCATTCGCATTGGAATGTGGCAAACCACCTTTAGTCTCATATTGCAAATGAACCTGGAAGTGAGAGGTTTTCTCCCTATATATACGAACCACCTCTCCTCTGGAAAAGGCACACTATTGACTCCTTTATAGGGAGGCCCCTTTGTTTGCGATTCCCTAAGGTAGTCTTCTTCCACCATATCTTCCACTACTGTCCATTCTTCATCTTGTCGTCGCGCCGAGCCTTCCGTCGTTTTTGGCCTTAAGATTTTCAGTAAGACCCTCAGCAAATCTTGTAATTTTCTATCATATTCGTTTAGTCTAAACTCTTTCGTAGAAAAGCCCCTGCCTTTTTGTGCATTAGCATCGGGTTCTTATATGAAATTGCGTATAGGTCCTCGGTTTTCACGAATAGGTCCCTGGAAGTTTATAAACATTGCCAGCAAGTCCTCGAACCTTAGAAACGCCGTAACTTTCTCGTTTTAGCTCCGATTAGTGTGATTCTTGCGCTCATGTGTTCGTAGCGAAGCGTAGATTAGTTTTAAAACCTTCTTTTGTTCTATTTCTACTGTTTGGTGTACTGTTCTAATAGAATACTTTTATTTGCATGTATTGGCTTGTGTGGATGCTTGTGTGGTGATTCGTGTCCAGTCGGTGAGCCGTTTGCGTTTGAGTTTGAGTACGAGGACTTTCAGGAGCAAGACCAGCAGCAGTAGCAGCATTTTGAGGAAGGTAAGTTATAGCACGGACAATCCTTGCTACCTATCCACCTTGTAATCATTTGTTTCATACATGCATGTGTCTAAATTGATGTACCTTAAGATTGTACCTAGTTTTTGATTATCCTATCCTTGATTACCCCGGGTTTATGCATATGGGTAGAAACTATGCTAGGCGCCGCTACTATCCCTCTGTTTAATTGTTAATTTTGACTTCATGGTTCACTTCAACATGATGATAAAACTTACTTTTTAGCAACATGGTTTAGGGAGCTAGAGCATGTGCTTCATGCTTTGTTCTAGTGTCTCTACGTAAGGTCCGGTTCTTGAAGCGGCAACCCAGGAGCCCGTCGCCGTCACTAGGACTATTATGGCTCTAGTCTTGGACGAGTAGCATGTACGACTCTAGCTTGACAGTAGTTACTGATGGGCCGACGGCGCTATGAGAAGCACTCGTGAGAGTATGGTTTGATCCACCAAGGACGGGAGATCCGTCGGCTATGCCTCGTTAGGTACAGTCCCGTGTTGGGAGTCCCTGTGGTATGGGAACTCCACATGTTGTGCTCTTTATTTTGTTGGCATGCGTTGCCCGCGCTCTAGACGCCATTGACCCTCTTATCGCTGCGCCCTGAGAGTCAAGTCAATCTCGGTGCCTTGGTTCATGTTGCCTGTGTTGTACCATAACGGCAACTGTCTTGTTACGCTGTCTTGTGAAAAGCCTCGTAGCGTCCCTATGCAGTCACACCTCAGAAGTGTTGATGTGCATGGTTGGGTTTAAAGTTCTTATGAGCTTTTACGCGACTGGTGGGTAAAGGGTGAAACCTTTGCAGCGTGTAAATCTATCATGATAGCCTTGCTCAGGGTCACGAGCGGCCTGGATCCTTTTTTATTAGAAGATGATGTTTATTTATGCTTAGTGTCACTTATACTTCATTAATTGGGTTGCAACTGAGTTTCATTCACTTGTAGTAACTTGGATAATGTTAAAATGAACCAACTAAAAGTGCTAATGTAGTTCAGTCGTGTCTGGCCTTACTTTGAGCCTTCATACACCCGTGCTATCCTTGCTAAGTAAATGTTTTACTTACACTTGTCATTATTCAACAAAATATTGGATGGATAACAGATGGAGTAAATGAGTCTGCTGCTACTGAGTTTCTTAAGGATCTTCTATACTTTGAGTTGTGGTCAACCAGTCGGTGTCCCTGTGGACTTGAGGCTCTACCTGTTGAGAGAGTTAATACATAGACTTCCGCTATGTTTTATTTAGGTAAACTTTGATGTAAACTCTGATTTCCATATTTGTAAGTTGTATGTGTTCTGTGGACATCCTGGGCACACATATGGCAGCATTCGGGTTTCTGTGTAAATCCGGGTGTGACATCTGGAATTCTGGTAAAGCTCTTGTATCTTTTCCTTTTCTTTATGCTAGACTCTGGGTATTTTATATATTATCTTTCGCATTTCCTTGATGGATAATTGTGGAATGTCTAGCCTTGGTTATAGCTATTGTAGTCCTAATTCTTTGTCTTAGCTCGTTCCTCGTTTCTGCAATACTTGCGGTGAATTGTCACCGGGGTATTGACAGGATTGCTTGCTCTTTCTAGGAGAGTGAGTAGTTATTGCCTAGCATAGGTGTGGTGCCTAGTCTAGATAGTAACCTTGGTTTAACCCTAATTCAAATGTACGTGTGGTAGTCGTTAGGTGGTGATAGCCTTATATGGCCTTCGTAATCTACCACGTCGGTCTCAGCCCGTAGGAACTTGAGAGGTTGTTAGTGCTCCCCTTCTCATCCCTTTCTAAGAGCCGCATGCACCTTATCCTAACGCTAAGACAACAGAACTAGGAAAAGAAACATAGATGCCATTCTTCATCTAGCCGTAACCTTTGCCGGAGATATCTCTAAGTTATTGGAAGTATATAGGAATCCTTTCTTGTCTCGTTGTCCTCCCACTAACTAGATCGCTCTTCTATCTATCCTGGATTTCTCCTTGTGTGTGTCAACTTCATATCACTCCTATCATATCCTTTACCCCTGCCTTGTTAGCCGGTACTCTAATTAGTAGTTACATCCTTGTTAATAGTCAAGACACATTATCCAATGCTTCCCTGAGGAAATAAATACGATATCTTGGAATACTCCCGGGTGAAATGCTACATCGGTATCTGTGCTCTTGCGGATTTATATATGTGTCATAAGAATACCAATAAGCACTCCTTGGACCATTACTAGGATTGGCAATCCTGATAGTGGACCGTAAGAAGTGTCAACAATCACGCCGAGGTCGGTCATTGCGGCGGTAGCCACCTACCCTTCTGTAGTCACGGCGGTACTGGTCGTTGCACCGATCAGCTCCACGATTATCATTGTACTGCGGCTTCTTGGGTGTCGGTGGCACTCCAAGTTCTTTCTTCAGGGTCCAGCAGTCACGGAATGAATGCTTCACATCCTTATGGAGAGGACACGGCTCATCTAGGCGCGTCGGCTCTTTTGGCATGAGTTTGGACTCGGCCTTAGCACCACTTTCTGTAACCATGATGAAGTTGTCTGGCCGAGCTCTCCTATTGCGCCCTGGTTCTCCCTTCTTGGGGTCAGCACTGGGCCAGTCTTGATGGTCAGCTCTCCTTTCCTTGGGCCGAAACTGAGCTTGCTCAGCCGCATCGGCACTGGCCTCCAGCTCGACCACTTTCATCATCTCTCCCACTGTCTTGGGATCAATTTTGAACATGGTACGGAAGAAGGGGGGCGTCATAGAGGCCTCTCATAAAGGCATCGATGACGTCGCACTCTTCAATACCCATAAGCTTGTTACGATTGTCGAAGAAGCGATTGGTGTACTTCCGAAGACTCTCTCCCCTGCCTTGTTTTACCAAGTCCAGGTCATACCTGGACCCTGGCCGAGTATACGTGGCCTCGTAGTTCTGAGTGAATGCTTTGCGGAGGTCAGCCCAATTGTCAATGGAGTGCCTAGGGAGCCCGGACAGCCAGAGTAGTGTCGCCTTGCCTAGCATCACTGGGAAGTAGGCGGCTGCTTGATGAGGCAAGCCGTGGGCAGCCTTTACTACGGTGAAGTAGGTCTGGAGCCATAGCTTTGGGTCAGAGCGACCGTCGAATTTCTCGACCATGGCTGTCTTGAAGGATTCAGGCCATTGCACGGTACGAAGCCGTGGCATGAAGGCTGCAAAGCCCTCGTAGTCGTCGTCGCCTTGGTCTTCACCTCTTTGAGGAGGTTGGTAGTTGGGGTGGCGCTCTTGGTCACGTGGTGAGCCGTAGTAGCGATTGTAGCGGTCCTAGTCTTCGAGGTCACATCTGGCATAGCGATCATCTTCGTTGTCGCTTTGCTGGGACCGGGGTCCTCGCCTATCGGGTCAGCCGTACTCACGGCTGTAGTGTTCGCGACACTCCAGTTCGGCAGCGTCATGCTCCCTGTGGTGGTTGTCCAGGTCTTCACGTACGTCGCGGTCCTGCCGTAGTAAGTAGTCTCGGAGATCTTGGTACGGTCGACGTTCATGACGCCGTCCTCCATGGTCAGCCCTCCGGTTTTGGGGGTGCCTGCCCTCTGACTTGTTTGGTCGGTTGTTGCCCACGTGATCTTGTTCTACTTCTTCTTCGACAGGGTCCAGATTTTGGACTCGAGGTCGGCGATCGTCATGATTGGATCTGCTATGAGCAGATCTACGTGAGGTGGACCTGCTAGAGCTCGATCTTCTAGTTATGGATCTGGAGGGATGGTTGTGTTCTTCTTGTTCTTGGTCCGCGACCAGGCGTGCCCTGATACGTACCGCCTCCGAGTGTTAGGGAGGTGCTCTAGCTCAGCCAAGGGCGTGGCGATGTTCATGTGGGGCATGTAGAACGCCATGTGAGCACTTTCAAACTCCCACTATAGATTTATCCAATGGAGGGGGTCGACTGGATCGTCAGCCCGTGGGTCGCCGTTTTGCGCCAGGTCGTCCCTGGCTTCAGCTGCGCGATGCTGAGCCCTGTTCTAGTTGTGCTCGTGATGACGCCCTTCTGCAGATGCAGTTTCTCTGTCAGTGCCTTCCTGGTCCTCGAAGACAGAAACTTCACGCTCAGGCGGCGTGATGTAGCTGGATTCTTTATCGGCGTAGTTATCGGTGGATGGGAGGACGGCCACAGCGACCTGGAACTCCCCGCAGTCTGAAAACTGGGTGGGTTCTCATATCGGATCTGAGTAACGTGCCTTGGATTGCGGCTGGAGTAGTCGTCCACCGCATTCTCGAGCCCAAAGGGAAGCCTGTTCCCCGAGTGGTCCAACACCTGGTCAGACAAAGCAATGCACTGCGCCAAAGTGGCATTGATGCGATCCAGCTTGACGATGATCTCGTGGGGCAGTGGGACTCGACGTCTAGGAAACAGATCTAGGATACGTTTCTGGAGGCTGAGTCGTTTGACCTGCGACAAGAGCTTGTCAATGCTGGGGAAAGCCCCGAGCTTAACGGTGAGGATTCCATTAGCGCCGAGTTCCCACTGGTGGAACTGGAACTGCTGGAGTTGGTGAATAAGCTGATGTCGATAGGTGCTTGGGGCTGTGCTTCATGCTCGCCGGGGGCTCCAACTATCGGATCTAAGACCCGGTAATCCACTAGGGGATACCCGAGTGGTAGATTTGTAAGAGAGGGATCGCCGAGTTGAGTAGCTTGAATGTGACACAGGAGACACGACTTAGACAGGTTTGGGCTATTGTTGGCGGTCGTTACAACCCAAATCCGACCACCAATACTCGGGAATAAAAGAGGTTTTATGTAACATTCCATGTACTTAGGTTTTATTTCTAATAAGGTTCCACGAGTTTTGGTGAGTGTCACTTGTGTAGGTACAATTACAACAAATACACGCTATTGAAGCCGAAAATGACCGAATCGGCCGAACGACTCCGTTCGGCCGGTTACCCCCCTTAGCCATACACGCCACTGGAGGCCGTCCACGTCAGCAATGACCGAGCGGCGACCGTGCAAGACACCTCATCCACTGCCACATCACCTCTGGGCCAGAAACACACGAAGACCAACACATACAAGCAGCCTAGGAGGTCCAGGAAGCAAAGGCGGTGCATCGGAGGCGTTCTGGGCTGGAGGCCCAGTTCGGCCGAACTACCCAGTTCTGCCGAACCGCCCCCAAATGCCAACCGCCTTCCAGAGCTCATCCAAGGCATCCAGGAGAAGGCGGTGCATCCAACGGCCTTCGGCCGAACCGACCTGTTCGGCCGAACCCGGGGTGTTCGGCCGAACGGGTCCCCAACCGCCTCTAGTTGCCTTGGCGGTTACCCAACCTCCAACCACCTTGGGACACCTATAAATGCAGCTGCATACCCCTTGTATCCATCGGTCAGTCGCCTCATTAGCATAGCTTCCAGTAAATATCCCAACCCACACTGGTTTAGTTGTTTTATCTATTAGGAGTCTTGCTTCTGGTTTTTCGGGTGACTCTTTCTTCTGTACCCGCTCCCCTAGTAGCTCTTGTATCTTTTCCTTTTCTTTATGTTCGACTCTGAGTAATCAATATATTTCCTCTGCATTTACTTGAGCTATTTGTTCTGCATTTATTTGGTGAGTAATCGTGTAGTGTCTAGCCTTGGTTATAAGCTGTTGTAGTCTGGTTCTATAAGTTCGCTCTTAGTCCTTTGTCTTAGCTGGTTCCTCGTTTCTGCTCAATACTTGCGGTGAATTGTCACTGGGGTATTGACAGGATTGCTTGCTCTTTCTAGAAGAGTGAGTAGTTACTGCCTAGCATAGGTGTGGTACCTAGTCTAGATGGTAACCTTGGTTTGTCCCCGTCGCAACGGAGGTGGTAGCCGAGAGGTGGTGATAGCCCTTTCGGTCTTCATAGTCCATCACGTTAGTTCCGGTCTGTAGGCACCCTGTAAGAGCACGGAGTTTGTGGCACCCCTTCTCATCCCTTTTTGTGTGTCACGGGCTCCGTCCCCGATGTTGAGACAATAGAACTAGGAAGAGAACCATAGATGCCATTCTTCATGCTAGTCGTAACCCTTGCTAGAGGTATCTCAAGGCTAGTGGAAGTATATAGAAATCCTTTCCTGTCTCGTTGTTAAGATATTGATGATTGACATTGGTGTCTACTAATTTAATCTACCGCTAGCATTAGCGGATCACCCCTGTTTGCTTGAGTTTGTTTCAAACAGGAGGAAAGCAGAGAGCCCAGGGTGCCCGATCATGCAGGATTTATCAATGTATGCCCTGTCTACTACAATGAGTACCGTTCGGAAGCTTCTGAAGAAAATTTGCATAGGTATGTGTTCATACATATACATATTTATCATAACCACGTGCAGAATGGAAGAAAGATCGTCGTCAAGGAAGAAAAAGGAAATCAAATGTGACGGATGAATGACGCTGCATCACCGCAATTACGTCTCAAATTGTTGGTAATGGCGAGAAAAATCAAGGTATGTGAGATAGTCCATCTCTTAGACTTTAAATTTTGAGCTTTATCCTTTAAAATTTTTGCATTATCCATTGCATGTTTGCTTTGAATCACTCAATTTAGGAATTCATGCATATTATCACCCCATTTTTTTCCAATCCACTGCATGTTTCCCATTCTTGCATTTGCATTCATTCGCCCCATCACTGTTTTGCATAAAAAAACACTAAAAGAAAAATAAAATAGATATCCAGCGACCACTAGTGTTAGGCCAAGGTGTCTGTATGTCTGCAAGCCTTAATCCAAGGCTAGTGGCCAAACATAACCTGGCCTGGCCAGTTTTCGCTTGTCCTTTGCGCTTCGCGCGAGAGAGGAGGCAAACTCTACGCCTCTACTCCTTTGCCGCTCCACTTGCTTGTTTTTGGGACCCATTGTTTCAACATTCGCATACAAGCTAGTTCCGCAGCATTCCACTAGTTGGTATATTTGAGTGCCGATCCCCTTTGCCACATACATAACCGTGTATCCGTACACGGAAACATCAACGCGGAGGAGGACTCAGCCAACTTCGTGCAGTCACGCGTTGTAGCGTCACCGCTGCATCAGTTCTGAAAGTATTCATCATCAAATGCCAATGGTAGGCACGCTGAGGTGTTTCCATGCCCCCTTCATCTATTGCGGTTTTCTCGGGTTTGAATGTGTTGCTAGCTAGAATATATTCATAAGCTCTTTAAATTAAGCATGGTGCTTAGGTTAATTAGCTTGCTTTAATCGAACTAGACATGGTGTCAAGTTTGATTAATGAACCTTTAAAGCAGTACTTCTATGGATATTGGTTGTATGTGTGGACTAACCCCTACAAAAAAAATGTAAAAAAAAAGAGAGAAGGGGGAGTCCCAAAATATACTTCACACCGGATATAAAGGCTATGGATACAGTTGAAGCCCAGGGTGGACAATCATTCCAGGTATGCACATATTGCAATAAATTAGAAGTAACCTGGAACAGGAAGTTACATTGTCCGAGACATTCTGGTCATGTCAATTTTGCATCTTACCTACCACTAAAAACCACTCACATGACCTTGGGAATTGTTGGCCACACAAAATTTCATGGAATCAAAATAAGGGGAGGTGCTCCACTCAGGGAGGAGTGGCCTGGCCACCAGGGCCTGGGTCGCCCGAACCACCCAGTTCGGCCGAACCAGGGACCTGCCTCCCCTCGGCCTATAAATGCTAGTGCAAGCTTGTGAAAAATTTTTGTTAGAAGCTCTCCCTCTCTCATTTCTTTCTCCAGCTTGTGCTCAAGTCCTTCCCAAAGTTCTTGCTCAAGTTTTGGTTCACTTGCATCACTAGAAAAAAAAAATTTGCTTTGGTTGTGATCGCGATCTTTGTGCTGAAATTCTGGACGATTTTGTGGTGGTCACCGACACCCACAAGAACGACTAACCTTTCGTGGTGGTTTTTATCCCCACAAGAACGACTAACTATCTCGAACGACTGACTTGATTTTCTTGTGCTAACCATATATATTCAGTCCTTCGGGTAGTTGTTGTTGCACTAACCTTTTGCAGGAATCATGTCAAAGTTCTTCACGTCGCTCCGTCGTTCCGCCCAGCTAGGCCGACGATCGGACATGCTGGGAGTTCCCCAGCTCTGTCTCGAGGCTCGAGCCGGATGGACACAGACGAGTACGGAGCAGCCGGCTCGGGATGGGGCCATGCCACGCCCCCGGCCAGGCAGCTCCTGAGCAAGAGTGACATCAATCTCAGGACAGAATGGGAGCAGAACACCTTCAACGAGCTTTGGCTGAAGGAGTTCGAGCACACCCGTCTGTTTGAGCAAGACTTGCTCAGGGACACGGGGATGGACGTAGAGTTCACGGAAATCTTCCAAGCCGTTGGCTGGGAGAATTTCTGGCACATCAACGAAGAAGGTTCGTACCTGCTCACCCTTGAATTCCTCTCGACTTTGGATTCTGAAACTGGGGGGGTTCGTTTCCGACTTTTCAACCAAGAGTTTTTCTGCTCTTGGAGGGATTTTAGTTCGGGTCTCGGATTTTCAAGCCGTTGTTCCTTAGACCCGAACAAAGCGCTTAAAAGATTTGACCGGGTGGCATTTTGGAAAAAGATTTCGGGGAATACCAACTGTCATGCGCCGCGCACGAACAGCATACATAACCCCACTTTGCGTTTCATGCATCGTTGGGTGTCTATGACGATATTCTCCCGGGCAGATTTGTGCCCTATCAACACCATTGAGTTGCGGGTTCTTTTTGCCATGGTCAAGCAGATTCCCTATTCACCAGTGAAAGACATGGCTGGTCACTGGCTGTCTGATATTTCTCGTGCGGGTAGCATGTCGATGACTTCTCTAGTCACTCGCCTCGCTAACCATCTGGGCGTCCTCCAAGGCGCCCGGTTCACGTACATCGAGACAGCGCGTTCCGTCGTGGATGCCAAGCACTTCGTGCAAGCCCACATGATACGGCGGACGCCTGACGCAACGCTGGCAATGATTTAACGTGGATATACAACTGAAGTGCCTTTGCCTTGGGCAGCACTAAGGTTGTATACCACGTCGAAACTAACTGTTCAGTTGAGGACCGAGTCGGACGATTCTCCACCTTGGAGAGAGCCTGCTCGGCACAGCGTTGCAGGTGACGGACCAGTCACGAGGGGACGAGCCAGGCGTGATGCTGGGCTCGCCACCTCACAGGAGCCGGAAGATGCACCACAAATGCCGCACCGACACACTTCCACTTTTGAGGCCACCTACGACATGTACACCGGTGCTGGGACGTCCGGAGCAGGAGGCTCCGAGCAACACCAGGAGCCGAACTATTTCACCTCAGGACGCTGGGACTACGGCCAGGACACGGACTCTGAATGGTCCG
>OAMR01000983.1:233011-266771 GCA_900205405.1 Echinochloa crus-galli
AGGGTTTGTGATGGGCACTGTTGATAAGACCATGTTCCTGCTTCGTGTTGGCAAAGACATCTTGATCGTTCAGATTTATGTGGATGACATTATCTTTGGTGGCTCCTCTAATGCTGTTGTTGCAAAGTTTTCTGAAGATATGAGCAGGGAGTTCGAGATGTCTATGATGGGAGAGTTGCAGTTCTTCCTTGGACTATAAATCAAGCAAGTCAAGGACGGGACCTTTGTACATCAAGCGAAGTACACCAAGGACATGCTGAAGAAGTTTGACATGAGCGACGCCAAGCCGATGTCGACTCCGATGAGTACAACTACGGCTTTGGACGCTGATGAAGATGGAGAACCCGTGGACCAGAAGGAGTACCGGAGCATGATCGGCTCCCTCCTCTACTTGACAGCAACGAGGCCGGAGATACAGTTCAGTGTGTGTCTATGCGCTCGTTTTCAGGCTTCACCGAGGACTTCACATCGGCAGGCCGTCAAAAGGATCTTCAGGTACTTGAAATACACTCCTGATTTAGGTCTTTGGTATTCTGCCTCCTCCACACTCACACTTCACGGATACTCCGATGCTGATTTTGCTGGGTGTCGTTTGGATCGCAAGTCTACCTCGGGTCAGTGTCAGTTTCTTGGTTCTTCTTTGGTCTCTTGGTCTTCTCGCAAGCAGTCTAGCGTTGCCCAGTCCACTACAGAAGCCGAGTATGTAGCTGCCGCTAGCTGCTGTTCCCAGCTCCTATGTATGTGTGATATATGTATGATATTGTGCATTTGCATGTTTACCTTTGCATTTGTATCATACTTTGCATTTTAGAGCAAGCTTCTCTCATATGGATTGATTACTCTAATCTGCTACTTGTGAGCTTATGGACATGCTGGTAGTTCTGTGTGGTTGTTTACCAAAGCTCTTGATTCAATACTTCCTACAAATATGAGTTTGCTAAATCTTGGACAAAGAATGAAAAATTGACTCTCACCTTTGAGCAAATGATTTACCTTGTGTTGTTCCTGCCTAGGTGATTGATCTTGCTTAGGTTGTGCTTAGAAATCTTTGTCTTGCAAATTTGGGTCAAAGACCGGCTATCACTATGAATGTTTAGCCCATAGGTTAACTTTTGGAGAGACATAAGTCTCTTTCTGCCGCAAAGACATTTCATGTACCACTATGCAAAAATCTAAAAAAGAAATGCTTATGCTTGTCAAAATTTGCTCCATGTCATTTGTGCCATATTGAATATGTTTTGGGTGCTAAGCCGTTGCAAGTTGTCTACCATAGAGAAGTCTCTATTGTGAGAAGTAGACACTTGGCACGGTATGCTTTGACATGACATGAGTTAGTTTGTGGGTGTTTATAGTGATCTTTTGCTAAGAATGGATAACTTTGTTCAATCTCTGTATGATCATACTTATCTTGGCACTCATGGCTATGATTTTGCTCATATGGTGAGAACTCCTACTAAAATTGATCTACTTGCACTAAACTTGATCAAATGCCTATTCTATGTTCAACTCTCGTTGGCATTGCATCTTCACCATCTTGGACTGTCTTGCTTGCCTAGTAGCTCTCTTGTAGCATTTTAGAGTGCTTATTGCATATTTGAGAAGCTCTAGGTCATTGCTTTTGCATTTTGTATCTTGATGGTTGCATTAACAACAAGGGGGAGAACATAATGTGCATTTGGGGTGCATTTGGGTGCATTATGCATGTGCATTTGGGGTGCATTTGGGTGCATTGTGCATCTGGGAGAACAAAAGTGGGATACTCAGTTCAGGGGGAGAACTTGAGGTTGTATGCACTTGTTCAGGGGGAGCGTGCATGATTTGCTCTCTTGTCTGGAGCTTGCTGTCTCGGTTGTGTTGAGCCTTTGCCCTTGTCTTAGGGGACCGAGATTTTCTATCTTTCGAGTGACTTGTTCTTGGCTTGTTCATTGCTTTGGTCACTTGATTGAGTCTTCTTTTATTCTTCTTTTCTGCTTTTCTTTCTCAAACTCTTGTTTCATTATGTGTGTTGTCAATGCACTCATCAAGGGGCAGATTGAGGACCAGGTGTGTCCGAGGACCAGTGGATGGTCACTTCTCAGTGTGATGAGTGATTGACAACGTGGTGTTGGACTGACTGTTGGCCTAGTACTGCAGGTGTTGGTGCGACTTGGTTTGCTTGGTGCAGGTGAAGAACAAGTGCGAAAGGTCTTAGGAGAGACAAGTAGGCTTGGTTCGAGGGACCCGGTGGCCAGACGGGATCAAGTGCAGTCAACATGGTGCAAGAAGAGCAAGACGAAGTCGTGGACTGGAGCCGGTGCAAGGTGGCGGTTGACGGCCGAAGCTTGTACGCGGGGTTTTGATGGTTGGGCCACAAAACCATCGGAGGAGGGTTTCTCGGTTTAGGCCTCAAAACCGAGCCCGAACGGCGCGTATCAGCCGGAGGAGATGCCTGCAAGTTTACTGCTTTGCCCCTGCGGGCGTGTATCGTAGGTAGTAGCTGTAGGGCACTCTAGTCATTTTCCCCCACCAGGACTTGGTATGTATAGGGGTGGAGGGGATGGCTCTAGAGGGGGCTTGGAACTCTAGTTCATTTGCACTCTGCTTCTCTCTCTCTAGTTTTCTCTCTCTAGGCTAGCCAGTGCATCATCGATTCATCTGAAGCGGGAGGATGTTGGGAGGTAGCTAGCCTTGTACAGATTGTGACCTCTGTGATTTGAATTCAAGTGCTAGTTTGATTCCTCTCTTGTGTTCTTCCCGAGTTCTTTTGGTTCCTCTCTTGTTTCTCTCGATTCTTCGTTTCTAGACCGTTTGGCTCCGGATTTGTTTGCGGGATCATGGGTGAGTGCCTTGTGCCTCTTTGTTGATGATCTTGCCCTCTCAAACGCCGGGAATCGGTCTTGATTTGGGATTTTCGGGATGAACTCATGGGAAGGGGCCTAGTTCGTGTGATCCGCGATTCCTCGATTTGTAGGGCGTTAGAGGCCGAGATTTTTGGGGCATATCTTCACCTTAGGGTGCTAATCATCTCCCCAAAGTTTTGTCTCTAGAGCTCTAGCCGTTTGGGAGATCCGGTGATGGATTTGTGAGAGAAAATCGAGATTTACTGTAGCTGTTCGTTCTGTTCATCCGACGACATTTACGGACGGTCCGCCCTGTTCCGTCGGACGGTCCGCCTGGTCCACGGACGGTCTGCACTCTCGTGGCGGACGGTCCGCGGTGCGCTTTGATCTGCTCGAACATTGATTTTGGCTAAGTCTTTTCTCGGACGGTCCGCCTGCTCTTCTCGGACGGTCCGCAGTAGCAGCTCGGACTGTCTGGTCGAAGTGCCTGGAGCTACTGGAGATTTGAGTTATTTTTCGGACGGTCCGCCGTGCTCTGATGGACGGTCCATTGTGCTCTGTCGGACGGTCCGCCGTGACCTGACAGACGGTCCGCTCAATCCGCGGACAGTCCGCTTGTTCTGTGCGGACGGTCCGTTCTGCTCTGACCGACAAGTGTTCGCTTGATCATCTTGAGTTTGCTTCCGCTACTTGTGTTTGATTGAGGTTTGTTCCTAAGGTTGGTAGGTCCGGTGTGACTACGCAATCTTGGCAAGTTCGTGAGGATTTCTCCAGTTGTGAATTTTGGGATATAGGCCAAGTTTCGAAAGAAATTTTCATTGGCTCCCATTCACTCCCCCCTCTCTGGTCGCCATATCGGTCCTTCATTTTTTCTCATATTTTTGCCATGTCTTTTTACATGCTCATATTTTTCTCATATTTTTGCCATGCTACTTAGCATGCTTTTCCTCTTTTTCTTTTTGCATAGAGAGGGAAACTTGGAGCATTTATTTTGTGTGGATGGTGGATGAAAAATATTTGCTAACTTCCGGGTGTGTATGTGAATCTCGATCTTTAAAGCATGAAAGGTTCCTCACTAAGGTCACATCAATTTGACAAAGCTCACTAAAATGACAAGCAGCATATGTATGAAGGTTTTTCAACTAACTTATCATATGGCTTTGGATAGGCATTTTGAACCAATGAGGAACTTCATTTGAATATTTTTGAAAATAAAGCATCCGAGATTTTCACCTTACTAAGAGCAGAAATAAAACTCAACCAAATCTCACTATATATCGTAAGAAGTGCCAACACATGTCGGGCTGGTGTGGTGGATTCTGCTGAATCTGCTGCATCAATGTCATGGTCTGGGCCATCTGCTGCATCAGCTGGGTCATCACTCATGCCAATTAAATTCAAGTACCAATAAAGCAATTAATTAAGCACAAGATACTTGCAAAATAAATGACAGAGCAACTATTCATCATTTCCAAAATGAGAGGCATATGTTTCATTCATGCATAGTCTGGGAGTTGATTTTATTCAAGATTCAAAGCAAATATTTTTTTGGTCTTTTCTTTTATTTAAATAGGAATTGAAATGAAGGGAAATGAAAGCAAACGAAATTACTGCTGAGCTGGAACGGGTCAGACATACCTTCGCGGGGGTTCTCCCACCCCCAAGCTTGCTTGACGACGTCACTGGTACGGTCGGAAGTTCGAGAAGTAATTGTTCATTCTCTCAAATTGCTCCCTCTGCTCATACCTTTGGGTTTCCAGCATAGAGTTGTTCTCCTGAAGGTAGCGAGTGTGCTAGGCCAAAGTCCCTTCAATGTCCCAGGTGTGATCATCGATGAGATCCACTCGATCAGAAATATAGTATAATTCCCGATCAATGTACACCCCGATTGGCATGGTGTACCGTTCGGACTGAGAGAATCCTGGGTTATAGGGTGGATAGTAGGTACTATCGAACCCATAACCTTGGGAAAATTTAGAGCCCGAACTCTGAGCATAGTCCCAGCGGCCCGAGGCAAAGTACTCCGGACCCTGGGGATATCCAGAGCCTCCTACTCCAGATGTTCCAGCGCCGGTGTACTGCTCATAGGCCTCCTCAAAAGCAGAAGTGTGGCGGCGTGGTTCTTGAGGTGAATCCGTCTGTCCCTGTGCAGTGGCCAGACCAGCGTCTCTTCTGGCCCACCCTCAGGTAACTGGCCCTGTGCTTGTAACACTGTGGCGGGCTGGCTCTCTCCTGGGGGGAGAGTCTTTCGAACCCGCCCTTAGCTGAAGGGTCAGTTTCCGAGCGGCATACAACCTAAGTTCTGGGCAAGGTAACGGAACTTCGGTTGTATGGCCATGATAAGTCACAACGAGGCTCCCATCGAACGCCTTGGGTATCATGTGGCCTTGCACAAAGTGCTCGGCATCCACGACAGGACATTCTATCTCGATGTATGATAGCTAGGCATTGTCAAGAATGCCTAGCCAGGTAGCGAGGCGAGTAACTAAAGAAGTCATCACCACGCTCCCAACACGAGGGGGCAGATGTTTTCATGGGACATTTGCTTAGCGTGCCTAGTGGCTGCGGGTCGATAGGGCTTGGCTTCTACCCAGTTAGAGACGCTATCTACGGCTAGCAGAATAAACTCGTAGTTCTCTGAGTTAGGGAAAGGACCCATGGGGTCTATTCCCCTTACATCAAAGATTTCTACTGAATATTACTGGTGAGTGGCTTCGCGTCTCTTTCCCGTGTTTCTGGCAGTGTGGGCATCTCTTGCTAAGTTTCTTAGCTTCTCCATATTGCCGGACCTTTATGCTGAACACTCCATAGAATACTCTTGGTTAAAAAGTCGAGAGCGAATACCCTCCTTTTCAGAAATGAGTGTGCATACAAATTTAAGGGAAAAGAGGTGTGAACCTGGTTTCGTGATCTGCCAGAAGTTCTCACACCCAATGGCGTGGAAAACCTCCGGAAACTCGTCGACCATCCCCGTCTTTACGAGCAGGTCATGCTCATAAATTCGGGAATGTTCGAATTCCTTCACGCGCAGCAAAGCAAATGCTTCTTGCTCGCGGGTCATCCTGAGGATGATGTCTTCCTCGCTCAGGAGCCTTCGAACTGAGCTAGAGGCATAGCCTCCGCCTATGTTCGATGCCCCTGGCTCATCCATCTCCATCAGAGCCGGTGCATTGGATGGTGTCGGTGAACTACCGGCACCATCACCGCTTGAACGACGGCTCAACCGGCTGGACCTTTAGAATAGCCACGACATGTTCCCTACAAAAGTTTAGTGCACACAATGATACCCGAAGGACTGAAATTATGAGGTTAGCACAATGAAGGCAAGTCAGTCGTTCGAGGGTTAATCATTCTTGCGGGGATTTGACACCTCCACAAAAAGGTTAGTCATTCTTGTGGGTGTCGGAAACCTCCACAAGCACGTTCAAGTTTCAGCAGCAAAATCGGAAGCATATATTTTTGTGTTTTCTTAATGCAAGTGAATCAAACTTGAGCAAGAACAAAGAGAGAAAGCTTGAGAGCAAGCTAGAGCAAGAACATGAGAGGGAAAGAGAGCTCTTGGGCAAATGTATGCAGCAAGGAGTGGTGCAACCTCCTGGGTAAATGTATGCAGCAAGGAGTGGTGCAAGAAGCAAGCAAGCACTTGGGGCAGCATTTATAGGCCGAGGGGAGGCAGGACCAGGGCAGTGCTGACAACACTCCATGTGAGTGCTGGTGCTCCCCCTTTGCTTCATGTGCACGCTAATTTTAGTGGCCAGCATTGATGTATGGTCATTTGAGTGGAAGTTAGTGCAAAGATGCTCATTTTGACATGACCAAAGTGGACAAATTATTGGTGTCACTCCCATGCTGCCATGTTTGTGATAATTGGTGAGTGTGCAGCCATGTGGAGTGGTGTAAACATGTTTTGTGCTGGTTGGTGATGATGGTAAATAAATGGAGATGGTCTAGAAGGGGTAAAAGTAATAAAAATTACAAATTTTACCCACTTCAAGCAAATTTCAGCACATGGTCCATTTATTTTTTACCAAAATTTAAACCAAAGATGTTTTGCATGCACCAATTTTATTCTTGCTATTCTATCATTTTATTTCATGCACAAGTGATTCAAAAATTTTGAAATAAAACATGCAAATGTAGTGAATTGAAATTTAAAATTGTAAAGGGAAACATGAGATACATACCATTTTTTTCTCGCGGTGAGAGCTCGAGTTTTGAGTCCACGAGCGGGACTCCTCTGTGTCTTCAATGATTTTTGTCATGGTCCGATCCCGGAGTGGATGGTTCGGACGATGCACTCTGCTTCTTCCGCCACACCTTCTTGATTTTCTTCGGTGTAGGTGTCGGTGGCGTTGGAATCGGCTCTTCTGGTGCGTTCCATATAGCTTGATCCTCCTCTTGTTTCCGGAAGAGGCGGTCCATTTCATCCTACCTTTCAGATTCAGTGGGTTGATCCCACTGCTCAGCACTGAGTATTTCTAGCTCTCTACTAAGGAGGGCTTCCAGGAAACACTCAGTGCTTCTTTGCTCCAGAGTGAATTCCCTTGTTCTTCTAAACTCCCGGGGTTGAAACATGAATGATATCGGCGTTCCGCTGATATGGAACGAGATTTCTCTCGTATCCACATCAATTCTAGCCCGAGCGGTGTTTAAAAATGGCCGGCCCAACACAAGGGGAAACAAATGATCATTCCCCGCGTCAAGGACTACGAAATCCGTAGGGACATAATATCCCCAAATTCGAACCTGTCTCTTATACACATCTAGATGTGACGGGACATTTTCAATCACCCCCTCGGGGTAGCGGATCGACGAATCTGCAAGCTGCACCTGGGCATTTGTAGAATATAGGACAGGGTAGCGTAACTTTTTGAATAATACCTTAGACATGATGTTGACGCTAGCTCCAAGAATGCAGAGAGTGTTTTCAATGCATCGATTCCAAATCGAGCACTGAATAACTGGCTCTCCGGGATCTTCATTCCTTTCCGGAGGGGTGTTGATGATGGCTTTCTTGGCAGCTCTTGGCAGGTACAGCCCTCTGGGTGTATCTACTTGGATGTACGAGGCCTTCCCTGCATGATTAGCACGGAACGAACCACGAGACGGCTTACCTCGCCTTATGGTTACTGCTTTAACCGATTCAATGGAAGGTTCGGGTTGCCCCGGAATCTTCCCAGATTCAGAAACAGGAACAACAGCAGCTAATTGAGCAATTTGTGTTTCTATCATTGTATTGAAGCTCAATTGACTTTTTATAGCAGAAGAGAAAGATTCCAGTTTTGCAGCTATGCTTTCCAGGTTTTTGTCAGTTGCAACAAACTTTTTACTGATATTTTCATTGATTTTACCCTGGCCTAGCACAAGATCTTTAATAGACGGCTGATTATTGACAGTAATAGAATTGAAATTGCTACCTTGTGAATATCTCTCAAAAGGGAGATTTGGGCACGAATTCTAGCGTTGATTATCGTAGTTGTTCGGACGATACCCATTGTTGTTGGAGTTGTTGATGTAGTGGGCATCTTCTCGCGTTTCGGGGCAGTCATTCCCCAAATGGCCTGTGTTGCCACAGACCTCGCACGTCATGCGAGCGTCCATGGCTTGCACCGTTTCTTGAACAGGGGCCTCCATCTTCGTCAGAAGGAGGTCCATCTTCGCAGTGGGCATGTCCAAAGCTTCAATTTGGTGGACTCCTTAGGTACGTGGTTGGTCACGTTCAAAGCTTCAATTTAGTGGACTCCTTAGGTACGTGGTTGGTCACGTTCAGTGCCCCAACCTTGATTTTCCACCATCTTCTCGATGAGGGCCTTAGCTCAGTTCTCCTCAAAAGAGAAAAATGCTCCTCCAGCAGCAACATCCAAATACTCGCGGGCTGAGCTCTTTAGCCCATGGTAAAAGGTTTGGATGATGAACCAATTCTGCATACCATGGTGAGGATAAATAGAAATATAGTCCTGGAGGCGTTCCCATGCCTCCGGGACTGTTTCATCTTTTGCATGCTGGAAACTAGCAATTTTATTCCGGAGGGCGTTGGTTTTCCCAACCGGAAAGAATTTTAGCAAAAAGGCACTAGTGCACTTATCCCATGAGTCTATAGCTTCACGATAAAACCATTGCTTTGCCTTACTCAATAAGGAGAACGGGAATAAACGAAGGCGAATAGCATCGGTACTTACACCGCGTATGGTGAAGGTGTTGCAGATCTCCAAGAAGTGTTGGAGATGAGAGTTAGCATCTTCGTGAGGCTTGCTGCAGAATGGGCTAGCCTGAACCATGTTGATGAGGGCTGGCTTGAGCTCGAAAGTCCCGTCTCTGACAGGCGGAGTGAGACCGATACGCACATTCTCGCTCGATGGAGCCGAGAATTCGCGTATCGTCTTGCTTGCCATCCTCGATGCTGAAGCCGTGTTGACGTCGGAAAAGACTGGGCTCGTCAAGCTGAGTTGCCTCTGAGGAGGTACAACATGGGGTCGTACTTTCCTCAAAAGTGACTCAGGATTTTCTTGATAGTTTGACGGTAGTTGGAAACCAGTCATGCACTACTCTGCTTCACAAAGACCAACGAACAGAGCAAAGGTAAACCCGCTTGAGTAGCAGTGCACTCAACTCAGATAACTTGAGATAAATGTTTAAAAGTATTCTAGCCAATTGCTTCCCCGGCAACAGCGCCAGAAATGCTTGTTGGCACTTCTTACTAGCCAATATCAGGATTGAGAATCCCGGTACTGGGATAAGGAGTGTTTCAGTGATTTTCCTTCTGGCTTAGTAAAATATATAAATATTCTGCAAGCGCACAGAATCACCATTGTAGCACTTCACCTGGGAGTATCCTGAGGTATCGTAATTTATATTTCTGCAGGGAAGCTTTGGCAAGAGTACTAGTAAACAGGTATTCAAGACTATCAGAGAAAGGGACACAACTAAACAAGATAGGGGATAACGGTATTGGATAGGAGTGGATATACCATGACACACAGCTCAAGGGAGACTCAGCTGGGAGGACAACGAGAAGAGATAGAGGATTCCTATGGACTTTATCTGTCTATGTCACTCGGGCTTAGAGATACGACGGCTAAAGAGCCAGCACTGGAAGATCTGGGTTAACTCTAATGTCTTAGCATCAGGACAATGGACACCAGTGACATGCAGAAAGGGATGAGAAGGGGTGCCACCAGCTCCACATTGGGGGATCCTACAGGCCGAGTCTAACGAGGTGGATTACAAAGACCGTATAGGGCTGTCACCACCTAACGGCTATCACATGTTCGTTGAATCGGGGGCAAACCAAGGCCACTGACTAGTCTGGGTACCACACCCACACTAACCAACGACTACTTACTTCACTAGCAAAAGCAAGCAACCCGTCAATACCCCCGGTGACAGTTCACCGGCAAATATTGAGCTAAGTCGAAGAACCAACTAAGACAAAGACTTAAACAAGAACTAGAAGCACTAGAACTAGAACCGACTATAGTCTAAATGATAATTATATTAATAACTCAAGTCTTACAAAAGGAAAAGGAAAAGATACAAGAGCTTATACTAGAGCTTCTGAAGACGACTCCGGAACCTCCGAGGCAAAGCTCGACTCAACTCTAACTCCCAACTAAACTATCCTAACTCTACTAGAGAGAAGTGGAAATGAGAGCTCCGTGGCTTGGTGTGTGTTGTGTTGAAATGAGCCGTGGACACCTCCATTTATAGCACCAAAGGGCGGTTGAGTGGAGTAACCGCCACGGGACGTTGTGGCGGTTACCGGCCAGTTCGGTCGAACGTCGGATTCAACAGCCTTAACATTCTATGGCCTTGATGCATCCCTGGAGGCGGTTTTGGGTGCTGGGGTGGTTCGGCCGAAGCCCTACAGTTTGGCCGAACTGGACTTCTGGCCCATGGCCGCCCCCGTGCACCGCCTCTGCTTCCTGGGCCTCCTGGCTAGCTTGTCCTGGTGTTTTACGGTGAATTTGGCCCATGGAATGATGTAACGGGAGTCCACGTGGCTTGCACGGTCATCACATCGTCATCGCTGACGTGGACGACACCTCATGTGCTTGCATGATGGTTAAGGGGGGTGGTTCGGTGGAAACTGGAAGGTTTCGGCCGAACCAGAGTATTACCCCCCTTAACAGGCTTTTTTCCGACTCGGTCCCTGCAAATGAGACACTCACCAAAACTCGTGGAACTTTATTAGAAGTAAAACCTAAATGCATGAAATGTTACATAAAACCTCTTTTATTCCCGAGAGTTGGTGGTCGGATTCATACCGTAACGACCGCCAACAGCCCCCGAGCGTGAAGGCAGGCAGGTCACAGGGACACACCGAGTGAGAACTTAGCGCCCAGCCCATGAGCGTGAGGGTTGGTATGGTCACTAGGACGCGCCGATGGAAAACTGAGCGCCCAGCCCCAAGCGTGAGAGCTATCGGGGTCACAGGGATGCACCGAGTGAAATTGAGCGCCCAGCCCTAGAGTGTGAGGGCTGGCAGGGTCATAGGGACGTGCCGAGTGAAAACTTAGCACCCATCCCCCCGAGCGTGAGGGCTGGCAGGGTCACAGGGACGCACCGAATGAAAACTTAGCGCCCAGCCTCCGAGCTTGTGTGAGGGTTAGCAGGGTCACAGGGACGCACCGAGTGAAAATTTCGTGCCCGGCCCCCAAGCGTGAGAGCTACCAGGGTCAAAGGGACACGCCGAGTGAAAACTTAGCGCCCAGCCCTCGAGCGTAAGGGCTGGCAGGGTCATAGGGATGCGCCAAGTGAAAACTGAGCGCCCAGCCCCTAAGTGTGAGAGCACCATGGTCACGGGGACTCGCAAAGTGTAAAATAAGCACCCAGCCCCCGAGTGTGAGGGCTGCTGTCACACCCCAAAATTTTTGGATTTTGGAATGTAATTTGTCAGCATAATTAATACAATGATTTTCTCAGTTTTCTAAAATTTTCCAAGCTTTATATACTTAACAGGGAATTTAGTATAGAGAAATATTTCAAAATAAAATAACATAGGTTATAATATTGAGTGCTTCGCAGTCATGCCGGTTGCATTTAGTGGTTTTATGTGTGTAAAGTTTTCAAAAATACCTTTAGAAGCCTAATGGGAATTTTCCAGAACTTTCTGGGGATTTATTCCTATTTTTCTATAGCTAATTCCAATTTATGGAAGGTGTTAAAATATTTTTCATGAGCTCCAAATATTTTATTTGGGTTATTCATGTCCAACTCTATCTCTGGAATTGCTCCTAGGATTTTTAGAATATTTTTCATGGTTTTAATATCAATTCTGGACTTATCTGGAATTATTTTATAACCAAGAAAATAATTATTCCGAAAATTAAATTCACCCTAAATCTTAGTAGACCAGCCTTGGCCCAAAGTTGATCCAATTTTAGGCCAAATCCATCCCATAACTATATTGGGCCAAATTTCAAAGCCCATTCGCATTGGAATGGGGCAAACCACCTTTAGTCCCATATTGCTAATGAACCTGGAAGTGAGAGGTTTTCTCTCTATATATACGAACCACCTCTCCTCTGGAAAAGGCACACCATCGACTCTTTAACACGGAGGCCCCTTTGTTTGGGATTCCCTAAGGTAGTCTTCTTCCACCATATCTTCCACTACTGCCCATTCTTCGTCTCGTCGTCGCGCCGAGCCTTCCGTCGTTTTTGGCCTCAAGCCTTCCGTAATTTTTGGCCTCAAGATTTTCAGTAAGACCCTCAACGAATCTTGTAATTTTCTACCATATTCGTTTAGTCTATACTCTTTCATAGAAAACCCCCTGCCTTTTTGCGCGTTAGCCCTCAGGTTCTTATATAAAATTGCATATAGGTCCTCGGTTTTTCACGAATAGGTCCTTGGAAGTTTTTAAACCATGCCAGCAAGTCCCCGAACCTTAGAAACGCCGTAACTTTCTCGGTTTAGCTCCGATTAGTGTGATTCTTGCGCTCACGTGTTCGTAGCGAAGCATAGATTAGCTTTAAAACCTTCTTTTGTTTTGTTTCTATTGTTTGGTGTACTGTTCTAATAGAATATTATTTGTTTACATGTATTGGCTTGCGTGCATGTTTGTGTGGTGATTCATGTCCAGTCGGTGAGCCTTTCACGTTTAACTTTGAGTACGAGGAGGACTTCCAGGGACAAGACTTACAGCAGCAGCAACAGCCGCCTTTTGAGGAAGACAAGTTATAGCACGGACAATCATTGCTACCTATCCACCTTGTAATCATTTATTTCATACATGCTTGTGTCTAAATTGATGTACCTTTAAGGTTGTACCTAGTCTTGATTATCATGTCCTTTGATTACCTCGGGTTTATGCATATGGGTAGAATCCTTGCTATGCACAGCTACTATCACCATTGTTTAATTGTTAATTTTGACTTAATGATTCACTTCAACATAATGATGAAACATGCTTTTTAGCAACTTGGTTCAGGGAGCTAGAACATGTGCTTCGTGCTTTGTTCTAGTGTCTCTCCGTAAGGTTCGGTTCTTAAAGCGGCAACCCAGGAGCCTTTCGCCACTGCTAGAACTATTATGGCTCTGGTCTTGGTCAAGTAGCATGTACGTCTCTAGCTTGACAGTGATTACCGACGGGGCCGACGGCGTTATGGGAAACATGGGTGAGAGTATGTCTTGATCCACCGAGGACGGGAGATTCGTCGGCTATGCCCCCGTGAGGCACAGTCCCGTGCTGGGAGTCCCTGCGATGGGGAACTCCACACGTTGCGCACTATTGGGTGCGATGCCCGCGCTCTGGACGCCATTGACCCCCCCTATGGTGTGACTCCATAGGCGTACATCAATCTCGGTGCCTGGGCCATGCTTCCTGTGCTGTACCATAATCGGCCACTGTCTTGTTAGGGTGTCTTGTGAAAAGCCTCGTAGCATCCCTATGTGGTCACACCTCGGAAGTGTGATTTGTGAGGTCTAATCCACCTCCGCGTGGTTGGGTAAAGGGCGAAACCTCTGTAGAGTGTAAAATCTATCATGATAGCTTTGCTCAGGGTCACGAGCGGCCTGGATCCTTTTTTATTAGAAGATGATGTTTATTTATGCTTAATGTCACTTATACTTCACTAATTGGGTTGCAACTGGGTTTCATTCACTTGTAGTAACATGGATAATGTTAAAACGTGACAACTAAAAGTGCTAATGCAGTTCAGCCGTGTCTAGCCTTACTTTGAGCCTTCATACACCCGTGCTATACTTGCTAAGTAAATGTTTTACTTACACTTGTCATTGTTCAACAAAATCCCGGATGGGTAACAGCTGGAGTAAATGAGTCTGCTACTACTATGTTTGTTGAGGATCTTCTATACTTCTGAGCTGTGGTCAACCAGTTGGTGTCCCTGTGGACTTGAGGCTCTACCTGTCGAGAGAGCTAATTCTTAGACTTCCGTTGTGTTTTATTTAGGTAAACTCTGATGTAAAACTCTATTTATTCGAGCATATGTTCTCTTTTTATCATATTTGTTTGCTATATGTGTACTATGACTTCTTGGGCACACATATGGCTGCATTCGGGTTTCTTTGTTAATCCGGGTGTGACACCTGCCGGGGTCATAGGGACTCGCCGTTTGAAAAGTTAGCACCCAGCCCCTGAGCTTGTGGACTGACAGGGTCAGAGGGACGTGCCCAGTGAAAACTTAGTGCCCAGCCCGTAAGCGTGAGGGCTGGCAGGGTCATAGGACGCGCCGAGTGAAAACCTAGCGCCCAGCCCCCAAGCGTGAGGGCTGACAGGGTCACAAGGACGCATCAAGAGAAAACATAGCGCCCAGCCCCTGAGCGTGAGGGCTGGTAGGGTCATTGGGATGCGCCGAGTGAAAACTTAGCGCCCAGCCCCTGAGCGTGCGTGAGGGCTGGTAGGGTCACAGGGACGCGCCGAGTGAAAACTGAGCGCTCAGCCTCCGAGCATGAGGGCTGGCAGGGTCTCAGGGACGCGTCGAGTGAAAACTGAGCGTCCAGCCCTCGAGCGTGAGGGTTGGCAAGGTCTCCGAGATGCGCCGAGTGAAACCTTAGTGCCCAGCCTCCGAGCGTGAGTGCTGGCAGAACTCAAAGATGCTTCGAGTGAAGTTGAAGGAAACATATCCTTTGTGCCAATCTCATATCCAACGGTCTGCAAATCATGGAGCCCGCGATTTCCGTCCGTGAGTTACGGCGCCAGAAAGCTTGTTGGCACTCCTTACGGCCTACAGATAAATCCGCAAGCGGACGGATACCGATGTAACTTTCACCCGGAAGTATTCCAAGGTATCGATTTCCATGGAGAACGAGAAGTGTACTAATCCTAAACTAAGTTGTCCTAGGTAGATGGAATGGAGTGAATGGTATGGATGAGGTGGATGACAACAACAAAGAGAAGAGGAGTGATAGAAGGGTAGAGAGGGTACGAGTCTGGTAGAGGTATTCTACTGATTGATCGAGCAGATCAGAGGATACAGATAACTGCTTCGGGACAACGGAACCTATGACACGTGGTGGACTTGTCATAGTATAAAAGTAAGAACTGAATGCTCAATTAATCAGAGAGAGATACAAGAGTTACCAGAAAAGACCCGGATGTTACTCAAAGTGAAGTCGCATCCGTAGAGGTACAGCGGGAAGAGGGGCCGACACTTCAGCTCCTCTCCGAGATGCTCACCTCTCCTCTCTCCCTATCTCTAATGATACAAGTGGAGAACTAACAGTGCTTTGCCTGCACTCTACTCTTGTGTTGTGTGTCTTGTGCAGGTGAAACCGGCCTCTACTTATAATGGCCAGCGTCGGTGGAGAAGTGGAGCAGCGGCGAAGCAACTGGAGGTCGGTGTCGAGCCGTTCGGGCGAAAATCCCGGTTCGGCCGAACTCCCCGGTTCGGCCGAACCGAGGGATGCACCGCCTCAGCAGCCAAAGGCCAGGATTGCACCCTGGAGGCGGTTCCCTGGTTCGGCCAAACCCACGTGTTCGCCCGACAAGTGTGTGGAATATGCAGAGTGGAATATGTGGAGTGGAATTTGGTGGAATGTCATGGAATGATTCTTCCTCTCCTTGATTTATTTTTCGAGAGCATGGGCTATCTTTTATTCATATTTTTGCCATGCTCAAAGGCCAGGATTGCACCCTGGAGGCAGTTCTCTGGTTCGGCCGAACCCACGTGTTTGCCCGAACTGGGCTCGGCCCAGTGCTGCACCGCCTTGAGCTTGCAGACGTGTTGGGCCAGCTCCTGGGGTCGGTTGGCAGGTCGGTTCACGCCCTAGGCTGGGCCGGAGGCCTTCTGGTTGACTTCGGGGTCTTTGTCAGGTTGAGTTTGGGCCCAGGGTGATGTGCCGGAAGCCCGGGATGAGTTGACGCTGACGTGGACGACTCCCGGTGGCTTGCACGGCTAAGGGGGGTAACCGGCCGAATCGTGTCGTTCGGCCGAATCGGTCATTTCCGACCCCGATAGAACACATTTCTCGTTGTTGTACCTGCACAAGCGACACTCACAAAAACTCGTGGAACTCCATTAGAAATAAAACCTAAGTACATGGAATGTTGCATAGACTCTCATTTATTCCCTGAAAAGGAGGTTGACAACGGCACCTGTACTGGTAACCGCCAACAAGCTCCCCCAAGCTTGGCTCTTTGCTCGTCCTCGAGCAAAGATAAAACTTAGGCTCGGTGGATTAGGAGTTGCTACAATGTCATTTTTCTTGCTGGTAACTTCATAAACAACTAGTACTCAAACAAATACTTGAATTATTAGCAAGGTATTAATTCACCATTTTATCTATGGGGCTTATAGCAATCTCCTTATCTTGGGCGGTTGAAAGAATGAATAGTTTAACTTAGTTTTATTCCACTCTACTCTTTTCAGGATCCTATCTTGGAGTTTTCACCCTTTTGTGAAAAGATAAATTGTTCCTTATTGGCTCACTCAATCGCTCAAGTGTATTTGATTCCTCACCAAAGGCTTTGCCTTCTTTTTATCCTAACATCTAAAAAGCTTTTTATGTGGCTCGGGTAGGGAAGATGGATGAAGGCATACTTGCATCTTATATTTTGCTAAGTCAAAGACCGGACCTTAGGAGAATCAAATCACACTCTTAGATCGAGAAGTGCAACGCCTTCGATGACCTTCTCATCCTGGTTGCTCAACTTCTGGAAGGGAAATAATTAGAGCACCTCCTAAACAATGATTTGAGCAAAGGGAAATTGAATTGGGAAATAAATTGAAACTAATGGTGCTCTAAAAGATACAACCACACGACTTCTACTCTATAGATGGATTGTAAAGGTCTAGATGTCATGTGGCTTTGGCAAGCCTCTTGAATTTGGTGGTGAATGCTTGGAAGAGGACATTGTTCTTGTCCATCTGCCAAGGCTCGCCTTCAGTGACCTTCTCATCCCGGTTGCTCAACTTCTGGCTGGTTTTTGCCAGTTCTTTTTCATGCTCTTCAACCATGGGTTTCTCTTCTCCCTCCTCCATGGATTTCTTCATTAGTGGACTTGTCATACTTATGGAGAGGGAGCCCTTGGTTGAGGAAAGGTCTTTGGACAAGGATTGGGTGGTCATGGCGTCTGGGAAATGTGAACACTTAGTCGTGTTCGGGAAAGTGATGGAGGATGGTTTCTGACTTGAGATCGACAAGCAGCTTTCCCAACATTTCCTAGCGACTTCGAGACAAGATGGGATAGAGATAGGATCAAGGGTCAAAAAGGACGCTCAAGGGGCAACCGAGGGATCCTTCGGTCGAACCAACATGGTTTGGCCGAATTGTCCTAATTTGCCCAAACTAGAGTGGTCTAGTTTGCCCAAAGTGCTTCAGTGAGTCTATCTCTCTAGTGCCTACCCATATCATTGACGGTCTTTACAGAGTGTTCTTGATCTTCATGCTGGATGTTCAGCTTGACCACTAGCTTGGGGGTGTTAAGGTGTGGCTATAAAATGCGGCTCCCCCAAGCTTAGATATTTTCGGGAGTCAATGAGATGGAAGCCGCTATGACTAGCCCAGGGACGCCAAAGCGAGGAAAGATGTTTTCATGGGTCATTTGCTCAGCGTGCCTAGTGGCTGCGGATCGATAGGGCTTGGCTTCTACCCAGTTAGAGACTCTATCTATGGCTAACAGAATAAACTCGTAGTTCTCTGAGTTAGGGAAAGGACCCATGGGGTCTATTCCCCTTACATCAAAGATTTCTACTGAATATTACTGGTGAGTGGCTTCGCGTCTCTTTCCCGTGTTTCTGGCAGTGTGGGCATCTCATGCTAAGTTTCTTAGCTTCTCCATATTGCCAGACCTTTATTCTGAACACTACATAATGTCCTTCAGAAGGTGCTCCATGATATCTCTCCCAGGTTTTATGTGCCTCACGTGCAGGCATGCATCGTCTGAGTCCATTTTGTATCCAGAAGAGATACGGGTTGTCCCATAGGTGATGTCTGCTCTCATAAACCAATCTTTTCCTATTTTCACCTGATGGGACGTACCCTAACATTTTTCCTATTTTCACCTGATGGGATGTACCCTAACACCATGAAGTCAACTATGGTGGCGTACCACGGCTCTAGTGTTGTGGCTTTGAGGAGCGTATCACCCCGTAAGAAAATCGCTGATGGAAAGATCAAACGGGACTTATACCCGAGACAGACCCAACGAATGAGTCTTGGGTTCGCATCCTTTTTGGCCAAGAAATACTTCAGAGCAGCATGGTCTGAATAGACTATGACCTTAGCCCCAACTTGGTAGGACCGGAATTTGTCTACAACAAACATACTAGCTGTATAGCTGAGCTGGGGCTAGTGAGCATAATGCTTCTTGTCCTTGATTTGGCCCACAACAGCTCCAACAACATAATTGCTCGCATCACACATGATTTCTAATGGGATGCTCTAGTTGCGAGACCGGATGATGGGAGTAGAATTGAGTGCTTTCTTAGGGTGTGAAAGGAAGCATAGCACTCTTGATTAGAGACGAGAGGGGTTTCCTTGGCCAAGAGATTGGTCAACGACCGGGCTATTTGAGAGAAATTTTCGATGAGAAACCTATAAAGCCCGGTGTGGCCAAGGAACTACGAATCCCCTTTACTCGTGGGAGGTGTACGCATAGGGTCGTATTTGGGAGTATGACAGGAGAAGATGATGGCTTTAGGCTTTGAATCTAGTCTTTCCCCGATCAAAGACGAATCTTCGTGATAATTGTCTTACGACCCCAAGGTAAGATAAGATAGGGATATGATGTGTATGAAGGTTAGGAGTAATCCCTTTGAAATCTTGGATCGAGTGTCCTAAGACTGATTGATCCTCCTCCAGGACAGTGAAAGTCGGTTGGGTTCCAGGGGGTTTGTCACTGATGGTCACTGGAGTTTGTCCGTCCTTAAAGAGGTAAGCACACTTCAATCCAGAGGGAAGAGGCTTAGGCTTGATTGGAGGATGAATGTCTTCTTCCTCCATAAGGACTTGGGCATCTTCTTCTAGGAAAGGTTGCTCTAAGTCTATCAAGGATGTTGACATGACCTCCTCTTTAGGATTAGGATCGGAATCTGTCTCTATTGGGGTATTCAAGGAATAAGAATAAGAGACTGGAACAAGTTCTTCTCCGATCCTAAGCTCCACTAGCTGATGTGGTGATTTCTCTAGGATTTTTATGATTGGCCTACCAATAAACATGGAATGTGTGGAATTTTCAGGTAGGTCAAAGATATGGAAATCCAGGAAAAGTTCAGGGTCGTTAATCTTAACGGGTATGACCCGCAAGATCCCTAAACAGTCGAGGACCCTTCCCGATATGAACCTTAGCTGTTTCTGAGATGATGACCATGGTTCATCGGGAAGTTGGGCTCGCACCAAGGAGCTAGAGATTATGTTGATTCCGAGGCTCTGGTCATACCCGATTTCTCTGTCATTGCCCATAACTTCATAGAATATGCTTCTGATCCTTTTGGGCATTTTGACAATCTCGGTCGAGGCTTCGGCCTCGTCTAGCCATCCCCGACTCTTGATGGCAGAGAGATGGCCTAAGTACCCTCTCTGATATTCTAGTGCTTCCTTGTCGGGTGGTGGATCCTTTTGCTCTACACATTGCCCCCGTGGGAGACGTATCACCAACCGGAGCGACAAAAGGCTGAAGTGTTGTCAAACAACAGGTTCTGGTAGGCTTAGGTCCGGTCCTGAGGCCAGTATTTGCTTGAAACGAGCCCAGGCAGCTCCTAACGATTCTCCCTTTAATTGCTTAAAGTTAATGATTTCCGCTCGGAGATTGGCTACCTTGGAGACTGGGAAGAAGTTTAGGCAGAATTTTTCCTTGAGAACTTTCCAGCTCCCGTCCATAGTACTGACAGCCAGAGAGTACCATTTCTTTGCTCCTCGAGTTAATGATAACGGGAATAGCTTCCATTTGAGTGTCTCTTGTGTCATGCCCGCAATGGTCAGGCACGAGCAGAGTTGCTCAAACTGAGAGTCCAACAAAGTGGTGGCTACGGGACAGAGGCCAAGGATGAAATGTTGGAGAATGATAGGTTCAGATAGGCCTAGGTCTGGTCCGGATGCCAAGATTTGCTTGAAACGAGCCCAGGCAGCTCCTAACGACTCTCCCTCTAATTGCTTAAAAGATGTGTATAAGAGACAGCATCACGAGACGGTGGCTCCAAACAAGCGCCCTTTGGAGCCGAGTGTTGGCGTAAGGTAAGAGTGGGATTCATATGGATGGTGGATGGTGTTGGGATACACGGACGACTTGGGTTCGGAATCAAAACAGCTACCGTTCCCCTGCAACGGCGCCAGAAAGCTTGTTGGCACTACTTACGGCCTACAGATAAATCCATAAGCGGACGGATACCGATGTAGCTTTCACCCGGAAGTATTCCAAGGTATCGATTTCCACGGAGAACGAGAAGTGTACTAATCCTAAACTAAGTTGTCCTAGGTAGATGGAATGGAGTGAATGACATGGATGAGGTGGATGACAACAACAAAGAGAAGAGGAGTGATAGGAGGGTAGAGAGGGTACGAGCCTGGTAGAGGTATTCTACTGATTGATCGAGCAGATCAGAGGATACAGATAGATACTTGCTTCGGGACAAGGGAACCGGTGGACACACAGAAAGGGATGAGAAGGGGTGCCACTATTTCCCAACTGGGGAATCCTACGGACCGGAACTAACGTGATGGGCTACAAAGACCGGAAGGGCTGTCACCACCTTACGGCTACCACCTCCGTTGCGACGGGAATAAACTAAGTTAGTCTCAAGGAGGATGAATGTCTTCTTCCTCCATACTTTCACCCGGGAGTATTCCAAGGAATCGATTTCCACAGAGAACGAGAAGTGGACACGAAGAACCAGCAAGCATATAAAAGTAAGAACTGAATGCTCAATTAATTAGAGAGAGATACAAGAGTTACCAGACAAGACCTGGATGTTACTCGAAGTGAAGTCGCATCCGTGGAGGTACAGCGGGAAGAGGGGCCGACACTTCGGCTCCTCTCCGGGACGCTCACCTCTCCTCTCTCCCTATGTCTACAGATACAAGTGGAGAACTAACAGTGCTGCACCTGCACTCTACTCTTGTGTTGTGTGTCTTGTGCAGGTGAAATCGGCCTCTATTTATAATGGCCAGGGTCGGTGGAGAAGTGGAGCAGCGGCCAAGCAACTGGAGGTCGGTGCCGAGCCGTTCAGGCGAAAATCCCGGTTTGGCCGAACTCCCCGGTTAGGCCGAACCGAGGGATGCACCGCCTCAGCAGCCAAAGGCCAGGATTGCACCCTGGAGGCGGTTCCCTGGTTCGGCCGAACCCACGTGTTCGCCCAAACTGGGCTCGGCCTAGTGCTGCACCACCTTGAGCTTGCACACGTGCTGGGCCAGCTCCTAGGGTCGGTTGGGAGGTCGGTTCACGCCCTGGGCTGGGCCGGAGGCCTTCTGGTTGACTTCGGGGTCTTTGTCAGGTTGAGTTTAGGTCCAGGGTGATGTGCCGGAAGCCCGGGATGAGTTGGCACTGACGTGGACGACTCCAGGTGGCTTGCACGGCTAAGGGGGTAACCGGACGAATCGTGTCGTTCAGCCGAATCGGTCATTTCCGACCCCTATAGCACACATTTCTCGTTGTTGTACCTGCACAAGCGACACTCACCAAAACTCGTGGAACTCCATTAGAAATAAAACCTAAGTACATGGAATGTTGCATAGACTCTCATTTATTCCCGAGTATTAGTTGTCGAATTTGGGTTGTAACGACCGCCAACAGTCAAGCCACAATGGCTTTATAAAAGGTGAAGCGTTGTGCCGTCGTTGTCATGGTCTTCTCCATTCGCATCTATTAGCCCTTTGCCTACAAGAAGTTCGACGACTCCGCCAATGCTCAAGCCGTCATCCTAAAATCTCCTAGCCATTCAAGGCAGCTCCTTGAATGCTCACTCAAACTCCCGCATACATTCACCCCATCTTCCAGAGATAACAAGCTCGAGCTATGGCGGCGACATCTGCATCATCAACGGAGAAGTTGGTGCCCGACCAGGAGCCACACTGGGGAAAGTCTCACAGAGAAGAAGTTGGGAGCCCTAGTCAAGCATGGCATGATGGGATCAAAGGAAGAGCTCAGGTGGTGGGCACCCGACGCTTATGCTCGGGCATGGGAGGAAACTGGTGAGATTGTTATTTTCACCTCTTTCATCGAATGGGGATTTGGGGGTCCTGACTGAGGATTTCTTTCGTGGCCTGCTGCATTGTTACGTCCTAGAGTTAACTCATCTGAATCTTAGCTCAATTTTGGATATCTCCTTCTTCATCCATATCTATGAAACTTATCTCGGGATTCCGCCCCATTTCAATCTATGGAGGAGGTTATATCGACTCAAGCCAGTTAGCAAGGGTAGGAGTTGCCAGTGTCCGACTAAAGTAGTTGGAGGTGCGGATTTGCTCTTCAGTGTGGAATGGTCAAGAAATATTTCAATCTTGAGCTGAATGATACTAACAAGAATTGGAAGCTAGATTGGTTCTACATGAAGGACTATCCTCCTGCCTTGCCACTTAGAACTGGATTTCCCCCGGAAGAGCGCGATGAGTGGAGGGAGATGCCGACTGAGGATGATATGAAAGATGTTAACAAGTTGTTGAATATGATAGATGGCCTGAAGGGTGATGGCGTGACCACTGCTACTGTAATAGTGTCCTTTTGTGTCTGCATCATCGAGCCCATCAAGGACCGAGTACACCTATCCTATGAATTTGATGGCAGGGAAACGGAGGGGTGAAGGCCTACCTCCGCGTCAGTAGAGACAAGTTTAATTTAAATGAGACAAAGTAAAAGTTCAGGTATTGTGAGTCCATACTTCCATAATTCTTATATATTCATAAAAAATATGTTAATTACATCTCCATAGAGAACACCCTTGATTAAAAATTCCAACAAGAGTGCATAAAAATGAAGATTACATCATATGGCTGCCTATTACATGACTACAAGAATAAAATAACTAGTCTTCAATCTTGTCACCGTGGATGGATGCTTCACATAGCCTCAAACTTAATGAATATGACATGCGTTTATGCATGCATACATAGTACTTTGTAGTTATATTTGACTTGACAAGTGTATACTCGGCATATCACTGCTAGCTAGTTGAATTGCTTAGTAGGTTGATATACAATTGGTCAGTAACTCATCATTATTTTATTTGTTTCCCTATCTTTTATCAGCGACATGATATGTATGCTGCTTGTATGAGAATGTTAGAATCTAGGCACTTTTCAGTATATTTTAATTCTAAATATTAACAACAAATTCATGATGACAATAAGTGATCTTGTGACAACAAAGCATGTGCGTGTGTTCAAGTTAAACCTCCTAACTAACAAGAACAACAACAAAACAAACTAGAACAAGGTTCGATTCAGGATGTACCTAGGGGGCGGGGCCGGTACCTGAGGTACCGGATGCGCCGTTACCATCAGGAGGAATAGTGTTAACCATCCTTGACTAGCCTTGCTCGAAGTAGTCGATCTGATTCAGTGTAGTGGTGAGTCGATGCAGTGGAGTCCCTCGAACGGCCTTCTGGAAGTAGTCGTTCAGGGCCTCCGGGAAGTAGTCATTCACTTGACGAAGACGTCGCCGGGAAGTAGTCGTTCAGGTTGACGAAGATGCCGTCAGGAAGTAGTCGTTCACGCGAGGAAGCGAGCAGTCACAAACGAGTATGCACCCCAAAAACCTTATCGCCTGCCTATCCCGAGCAGGATCGCTAGGTAGGGAGGTTCGGAGGCTTCTGCTCACGCAAGCAATGTGCGCATAAGGCTTGTGTCGGGAATGCGAGAGAGCAGCAAAACAGTGAGGGAGAAGAGAAAGGTCTCCTGAAGATGAGTACCAGAGAAGGCCTGGGATAGTGTATCTATGCCTAAGGGAGGGAGCCCCTTATATACGCGACCAGAGGAGAAGGGGAATGAACCTGGACACTACTAAGCCAGCAATGGCCATAATGCCTACATTTAAACGTCAGTTAACAATCGTCTGAATAATGGCAGTAACGGCTAAGACTCAATAACTGTCATCAATGGCAAAACGTTCACCTCACCACAACGCAGCGCAGCACAACACGTCGCGTCACGTCGCGGCACGGCCACAGCCATGGCTCAGCCACGGCCCGGCTCGGTGAGGCGAGCGAGCGCGCGCGCGTGTGTGGCACGCCCTTCTCCTTTTCTCAACTTCACAAGCGGTCCATAGCTGGTCCACCATTTAAGTTTGCTAGGATTCTCTTTGACTCTCCATCCGGGAATAACTCCCTAGCACTTCCTAGTGGACCTTTTAATTCTCTTGATTAATTGAGACTAAACATGGGCCAAGGCCCAATTAATCCAACAATCCCCTCCAAGAATTTCAAGGTACACAAGAGAATGCTCTCATCTCAACTGTTGTTTTGATATACTGGCCTTATGGCGGAGACTGTTAAGTTGAACATCCACCTAGGCAAAAGCTACACTTATTCACAACGGACCAATGGACTATGCCAATGAATTGACAGTTTCGTGCAAACAAGCTTGACTAGAGCCCCTTGCCAGTACTAGGCTGTTGTAAGCGTCCCCTCGGGTTGGAGTGTATAAGTCATACTCCGTGTCTTTCATGGGTATATAGAGATTAGACTATCTCATAGACTGTGACTAGCAATCAAACCCATATAGGTGTAACCCTTTAAGATGTTCTGTAGGCCAACATCTTTGCCCTCATTGAGCCACTCGGATCACATTAAGGTTTTCACCAACCTACCATACAGATTTAGAAGAGAAATGCATCTCCATTCGAATGAGCCTTTTCAAAGGTTCTCTTCTCTCCGCTCTTTTCACCATCATTATTCATGGGATCTCCAATCACATAGGATAGGTTACCACAACTGAGTAACACACACAGGTTTGAAGCCCAATTCCCTGGATGCATTGTCTATCACATTATGTGAAAGACCTTTTATGAATTGATCTGCCAAGTTCTTAGCCGTTTGGATGTAGTCCAAGGCTATAACACCAGAGTTTCTTATTTTCCTGACATATTTCAGCTGCCTCTTTACATGTCTAGAGGACTTCATGTTATCCTTTGAACTATTCATCTTGACAATCACAAATTGATTATCACAGTTCATGAGGATAGCCGGTATCGGTTTTTCAACTACCATCAAATCCATAAGGAGATCACGAAGCCATTCAGCCTCAATAATGGCGGTGTCTAATGCAGTGAGTTCTGCCACCATAGTTGACCTCGTTAAGATGGTCTGCTTGCAAGACTTCCAGGAGACAATGCCACCTCCAAGTGTAAACACATATTCACTTGTGGCTTTAATCTCATCTGCATCAGATATCCAATTTGAATCACTGTAACCCACTAGTACCCTAGGCTACCTGGTATAGTGAATCCTATAGTCCAAAATACCCTTCAGGAAGCGCATTACCCGTTCAAGAGCATCCCAATGAGCATCTCCCAGGTTTGACACAAACTGGCTTAATTTGCTCACATCAAACGAGATATCGGGTCTCATAGCGCTAGCTAGGTACATCAGGGAGCCAATGATCTAGGAGTATGTCTGTTGATCTCTCATTATTCTTTTGTTCTTCTGCAATATTTGACTAGCATTATAAGGTGTTGAAGCTGGCTTGCAGTCATTGTAACCAAAATGACTCAAGACTTTCTCCACATAATGAGACTGTGTAAGGACAACCCCACCATCACCTTCTCTCACTAGTTTAATATTTAGGATCACATCAGCCTCTCCCAAATCTTTCATCTCAAAATTTTGAGACAAAAACTCTTTGACTTCCTTAATCACATTAAGGTTTGTCCCAAATATCAGTATGTCATCTACATACAGACACAAGATCACTGCTTCACACCCACCATAGCGTTAGTACACACACATGTCGGCTTCATTGACAACAAAGCCAGCTGATGTCAAAGTTCTATCAAACTTCTCATGCCATTGCTTAGGTGCTTGCTTGACGCCATACAAGGACTTTATGAACTTACACACCATTCCTTCTTGACCCTCTACTACAAACTCATCTGGCTGATCCATGTAGATCTCTTCCTCCAACTCTCCGTTAAGGAAATTTGTCTTAACGTCCATTTGGTGAATGAGAAGACCATGGGAAGCAGCCAGGGAGAGTAGTACTCGAATGGTGGTCAATCAGGCAACTGGTGAGTAAGTATCAAAGAAGTCCTCTCCTTCTTTCTGAGTATAGCCTTTAGCCACTAGCCTTGCCTTGTACTTTTCAACAGTACCATCAGGCCTAAGCTTTTTCTTGAACACCCACTTACATCCTCCCAAGTACAATTAGACATAGTTGAATTCATCTCACTCCGAACTGCTTCCTTCCAATAGTCAGCATCCGGATTGGAATATGCTTCTTCAATGTTTCTAGGAGTATCATCCACTCGTGGCTCGGGGGCAGGAAAATGTATGCGAGTACTACTACGCCTACATTCATCTGCATCGACTCACCGTATGACTACTTCACTACCCATCTCGACTAGTTTTAAAACTAGTCGAGAATGGCTTCTCGCGCCATCAACAACTAGTCAGACCCGACTCTAACTAGTCGAATTCAACAACAGCTGTCATGGATCCATCGCCGACCACCACAGCTTCGTCGACAATCACCCGCGAATCAAGCTAAGTCTTATTTAATAATTATTTTATTTCTTTAGCTTGTTCTACACATGCTTGGCCATGAGCCGACTACTCTAAAATAGTACATCCTTTGAACACAATAGTTCTCGAGGGCTCCATCATCGCTGACTATGGAGCAGGCCACATTAGCCCACATGTCGGGGACAAACCCCGGGGGTCCCCTAATCATCGGGGCAAATCACCCTCAAAGAACGATATGCCACGAAAGGCCGAATCACCGGCAGCCAAGAGAGGCCGCCAAGGCAGCTCGGCCCGTCACGGCCTATCGCGGCCCACGAACGGACGTCCGAGCCCGCCTATCGAGGGGACCCGAGTCGCTACCCCCACGCCGGGTCAGATCCACCAACTCTCGGCCATTCCCCGGCAAACCGGGCACGCCGCGCACTGTGGTCGACAGCAGGCGCCATGCCGGCCACTATGCTGCCAACTCTCGTCCTTCGTCACCTGCCCCGCCCTCGAAGTCAACCAGCGGCGGGCAGTTGGGTGCAGAGTACGGCAACGCCACCCCTCGAAATCACTCTAGGACAAGCACGGGAATGGCCATAACGTCCGCGGAAGCCGGAGCTCGCCATAAATCCCCCGCTTGGGTCAAGGACGGCCGCACGCCCAGCGCCACGCTCTCCAGTACACACCTCTGTGGCACACACTGCATCTGTACTTGTAAGCCCCCCTTCTCTCCTTAGCCTATAAAAGGAGGCAGGGGGCGAGAGAAGGGGGAGAGGAGAAAAAACAATCACACACACCGCCACACACGATATTGGCACTCGCCTCAATCACGCTCGCTTTCAGGGACTTGGAGACTCCTTCTCCTCTCCCGCCTTGCTTGTAGCCCCCCTCTGCAAGCACTCCGGTGCAAGATAGTACAGCGCCCCGAGCGCACCCTGCTGGACGTACGACCTCACGGTCGGAACCAGGATAAACGCTTGTCTCATCGTGCTAGCTCTTGCATCAACCGTCAAGGGACGGGACACAGCGCATTCTGTTTGGCGCTGGGGATTGGCCGACCGATCCCAGCACCAACAGTGGCGCGCGAGATAGGGGGCTGCGCTGTGGTCAATCGCACCTGATCCGCCACGGGGTCCCCTGGCCTGCTTCCGCGCGGGTACCGGATCACGTTTGGGAGTCTTGAGTTCGAAGCGACCGGTGAGGGCCTCCTCATGCGGCTCGCCTCCAGGCCGCCCAACATGATGCCCGTTACCCCGACACCGCCGACGCCGGCCCAGCTCAGGAGACGACGAAGACTGCGCGAGCTGCAGATTCGCGCGGAGCGGCGCGCTGCCCCGCACGTCGTCCTCCCTGATTGGGACGCACACCTGCTGCTCCAGCCCGCTGCCACATTACAGGGGGGCGGACCCCCGCCGGCGGCTCCCGCGGAGGGAGCGCGCTGGGAAAATGTGGCCGGGCCGGCGCAGCTCCCACACGGGATGAACAACGCGGCCGCAAGCTACTCCGCGGCAATCAGCGCCAACCCGAACGCGCACGAGGATTCGCCGGGTCACCAGCTGGGTTCGATCCGCAGCCTCAGCATTTCCTCGCCCGGCGGGCCCCGGTCCGAGTCGGATGACGGACGGATTACGCACATCATTGCAGAAATAGGGAGGAGCCAAGCGAAGCCACTGTTTTTTACTCCACCCGCTGGTACGAAAACGACTCCGTCTCCCTGGTGCCGAGCCCGCCCGGTTTCATATTAAGGAAAAAATGGCCACCGCCCGCTGCCGCTCGTCGTGCGCGCGAACATGTTTTAAAACGGAAAAACGAGCTGCGCACGGAAGCTAATCGTGGGAAAAAAAATAGAAGGTTCCAGGCCTAACATGTAGAAACTGACCAGCCCAAAATGAAGAAAATAAATCAGAAACCCTTGGAGATACCGAAGCATTCCAAGATGTCACGGCTGCGCCGATGCCAGTTCAGAGGCGCATCGCTGCAAAAGGCCATGGAAATAAAATTCAATTGTCCAGACAAAATTTTGACAAAATTAAGAGTAAAGACAGCATGAGTGAACTGGAAAATGCAGGTACAGATTCCTTTTTGACCCCTAATCTCTTTGCTTGCAAATTTGAGCAGCAATCATTTGACAGAAATTCCCAGAACTAGGCACAAGTGTTTTAATGGATCACTTATAGAATTATGGTGGCATGAACATATTTCTTGTTTGCCTGTTTTCATCTGCTTGCATCTTCAGCAAGAGAAATTAAATGCTGAGTACAGAGATTTGTCTATTCTTGTGTCAGATTTGACCTTCAGATTTAGATATGTACCTAAATAAAAAGACAAAAATAGATAAAAAATAAATGCAAATATAGTGAACCTGAAAAACATAACCTGCCATAAGTTGCAACAGGTTATATATGCAGATAGATTCACAATTTTTTGTATTACTTGATAGCAAACAATCTATGTGAACGTAGCTTTGTATATGTTACAGTTTTGTAATTGAAAAAAATTAGCATGGAGTAAGATATGAAAAAAACACTATGTGAATATAGCACATAGTTACAATCATTCATGAACATAGCATATGTGAACGTAACACATAGTTACATTCATTTCATGAAAAAAACATATGCGAATGTAGCACATAGTTACAAATTTTACAGTTTTGTAACAATCATTCAAGAACACTTGACTGAAGAAGAAAGTACAACTCAAGAAGGCAATCCTAGTTCCATTATGACAAAGTTACACTCTAGCTACCCACTGTATTTTCTAGCTAGTTACTTCATGTATGGAAGTTACTTCCTATATGAAAAAGTTACTTCATATAAACAGTTCTGTTGTCCAGCTTCAGGGATGGGATTATTTGACTTTAACATGGCTGCATCAGAAAATGATTGGGAACACCAGCAAATTGAAAAAAGTTCAAGTCAGTTGTCATTTGAACAAGAAGCCGCGGGTTTAGTTTATAGGACTACTTCACAAAACACAGGGAGTACGATGTTGTGCGCGAATTGAATGCTAATGGAGAAACATTACAAAGTGAGAAATCAGATGATGATGATGATGAGATTCAGTAAGCTAATCTACGCTGTACCTGTCTCTTATACACATCTAGATGTGTATAAGAGACAGCGCGAGGACCATCCGGACTATGTCCCGAATCCGGGGCACTATCCGCTTGTCGTGGACCCCGTCATCGGCAACACACGATTCTCCAAGGTGGTGATGGACGGGGGCAGCAGCCTCAACATCCTCTACGTCCACACCTTAGAGCTCATGGGCATCGGCACGAACCAGCTGAGGCCAAGCAAGGCGCCGTTCCACGGCATCGCGCCGGGAAAACGGGTCCAACCCCTCGGGCAGATCGACCTACCCGTTTGCTTCGGCACTCCCGACAACTTTCGGAGGGAGACCCTCACCTTCGAGGTGGTGGGATTCCCAGGAGCGTACCACGCTATTTTCGGGCGACCGTGTTATGCCAAGTTCATGGCGGTCCCCAACTACGCCTACCTCAAGATGAAGATGCCGGGGCCAAAGGGCGTCATCACCGTGGGATCGTCGTACGAGCATGCTTACGCGTGTGACGTCGAGTGCGTCGAGGGCGCGGAGGCGCTCGCCTACAGCGAGACCCTGGTGGCGGACTTGGAAAAGATTGCGAACGAGGCCGTCGACTCCGCCAAGAGGCACGCAGGCACCTTCGAGGCCGTGGAGGACACCAAGGCGGTGCCCCTCGACCCCAATGCCCCCGAGGGCAAGGCGTTGAGGGTCAGCACCACCCTCGACCCCAAATAGGAAGCAGTGCTCGTCGACTTTCTCCGCGCCAACGCCGACATCTTCGCGTGGAGACCCTCGGACATGCCGGGGATCCCGAGGGAGGTCGCCGAGCACAGCCTCGACATCAAGCCTCACTCCAAGCCGGTGGTACAGCGACTGCGGCGGTTCGACGAGGAAAAGCGCCGCGCCATCGGGGAGGAGGTGCACAAGCTCCTGCAAGCCGGATTCATCAAAGAGGTATTTCACCCGACCTGGCTTGCTAATCCTGTTCTAGTTAAAAAGAAAAACGGAGAATGGCGCATGTGCGTAGATTATACCGGTTTAAACAAAGCATGCCCTAAGGTTCCGTTTCCCTTGCCTAGAATAGATCAAATAGTAGACTCCACCGCTGGGTGTGAATTGCTATGCTTTCTTGATGCTTATTCCGGTTATCATCAAATCAAGATGAAAGAGTCCGACCAGCTCGCGACTTCTTTCATCACCCCGTTTGGCATGTTTTGCTACGTCACTATGCCGTTCGGCCTCCGAAACGCTGGAGCTACATACCAGCGATGTATGCAACACGTTTTCGGAAGCCACATCGGGCGGACCGTTGAGGCATATGTAGACGATATCGTTGTGAAAACCAGAAAGGCTGAACGATCTGGTCAACGATTTGCAATCACATTCGGTTGCCTCCGGGCGAACGGGGTAATGTTGAATCCGAAAAAATGCGTATTCGGGGTGCCGCGAGGCATGCTATTGGGTTTCATCGTCTCCCAATGAGGCATCGAACCCAACCCCAAAAAAGTCTCGGCACTGGAACGAATGGGGCCAATTCGGGACCTCAAGGGGGTGCAAAGGGTACTGGGCTACCTCGCAGCTCTCAGCCGCTTCATCTCTCGACTTGGTGAAAAGGGCTTACCTTTGTACCGGCTCCTAAAAAAGCACGAACGCTTTTCATGGACCCCCGAAGCCCAAAAAGCCCTCGACGGGCTAAAAGCGTCGCTCGCACGCGCACCCATCCTCACGCCGCCGCAGAACGGCGAGCCCCTCCACCTATACACTGTCTCTTATACACATCTATCGTCAGCGCCGTCATCATTGTGGAAAGGGTAGAGGAGGGCCACGCCCTGCCGGTCCAGAGGCCGGTTTACTATGTCAGCAAGGTGCTGACCGAAACCAAGATGCGGTATCCACAGATCCAGAAGCTAATCTACGCTGTAGTGCTCGCGCGTCGAAAGCTGCGACACTACTTCGAGGCCCACCCGGTCACCGTGGTCTCATCTTTCCCTTTGGGGGAGATAGTCCGCAACCCGGACATCTCGGGTAGAATAGCGAAGTGGTCGATGGAGCTCGTAGGAGAAACTCTCTCCTACGCGCCGCGAAAAGCGATAAAATCGCAAACCTTGGCTGACTTCGTTGCCGAGTGGACCGACGTTCAACTTCCGCCGCCGCAGATCCAAGTCGAATGCTGGACCATGTACTTCCACGGGTCAGTGATGAAAACCAGGGCAGGGGCGGGCCTCCTCTTCGTCTCACCCCTCGGAGAACATATCCAGTACGTTGTTCGCTTGCACTTCCCAGCATCGAACAACATGACGGAGTACGAAGCCCTCCTCGCTGGGCTCCGCATCGCCATCAACCTCGACGTCAAACGCCTCGATGTCCGGGGGGATTCTCAGTTGGTCATCGACCAAGTGATGAAGAACGCAAGCTGCCGCGACGAAAAGATGGAGGCGTATTGCAACGAGGTTCGTCGTCTCGAGGACAAATTCTATGGCCTCGAGCTGAACCACTTGTCGTCGACCCCGTCATTCGGAAGCGGATCAGCTGGCCAAGATCGCGTCAGAGCGAATCACCGTTCCTCCGAACGTCTTCGCCCGCGACCTCGATCAACCCTCCGTCAACTTCGAGCGAAGGGCCGGAACCCTTGAGACACCCTCGGGGGCTGCGGGGGTCGAGCCCATGGAAGAGGACCCCTCGAAAGAGGGGCTCGAAGCCCTCGAAGTTGAAATCTCTTCGGCCGAGGCCATGGAAATCGACGAAGACGCGCGACCACAAGACTGGCGTGATCTGTACCTCGCGTGGATCAACCGTGGGGAGCTGCCCCCAGACCGAACCAAGGGGCGCCGCATCGCCAGAAGGGCCAAGACCTTTGTCTCGGTCGGCGGTGATCTGTAGAAGCGCAGCGCCTCGGGGATCTTGCAGCGATGCATCCCCATCCCCGAGGGAAGGCAATTGATCCGCGACATCCACGCCGGGGCGTGCGGACACCACGCAGCGCCGCATACCCTCATGGGTAACGCACTCCGGCAAGGCTTTTACTGGCCCACCGCCGTATCCGACGTGAACGAGGTCGTGCGCACCTGCAAAGGGTGCCAATTCTACGCACGAAAAACGCATCTCCCGGTGCACGCCCTGCAGACCATCCCTGTAACATGGCCTTTCGCGGTCTGGGGGTTGGATCTCGTGGGGCCCTTCCGCCCAGCGCCCGGGGGATTCACCCACTTGTTGGTAGCCATCGACAAGTTCTCAAAGTGGATCGAGGTACGGGCCATCACCAGCATCAGATCTGAATAGGCCGTGTTGTTCTTCACCGACATCATCCACCGATTCGGGGTACCCAACTCGATCATCACTGACAACGGCACCCAATTCACCGGCAAGAAGTTCTTGGAGTTCTGCGACGACCATCACATTCGTAGAAGTTCTTGGAGTTCTGCGATGACCATCACATTCACGTTGATTGGTCGGCCGTGGCACATCCACAAACGAACGGCCAAGTAGAACGTGCCAACGGCATGATACTACAAGGCCTGAGGCCAAGACCCTTCAACAAGCTGAACAAGTTTGGCCGGAAGTGGGTTGCTGAGCTGCCATCGGTGATCTGGAGTCTCAGGACAACCCCAAGCAGGGCCACAGGCTTCAGCCCGTTCTTCCTCGTCTATGGCGCCGAAGCCGTCCTCCCAACAGACTTGGAGTACGGGTCTCCGAGGCTCAAGGCCTACCAGGAAGACCAAAACCAGCGGGACCGCGAGAATTCGCTGGACCAGGTGGACGAGGCTCGCGACGTAGCGTTGCTTCACTCAGCACGCTACCAACAATCGCTCAGGCGATACCAAGCTCAGAAGGTGCAGCGTC